>JAIUJO010000687.1:667500-1100000 GCA_023846275.1 Vanilla planifolia
TCTCAGCTCTACTCTACTCTACTCAGCCTACTCTACTCTACACTACTCTCTTTTCTCTGCACTATTTTACTTTAATCTGCTCAGCTACCCTCTCCTCTCCTCTACTCTATTGTACTCTGCTCTACCCTTCTCTACTCTACTCTACTCTACTCTACTCTTCTCTACTCTACTCTACTATACTCTACTCTACCCTTCTCTACTCTACTCTATTCTACTCTACTCTGGCTTGGCCTAGCTTAGCCTAAGCAAACTCCACTATACTCTATTCAACTCTACTTTACTCTACTCTACCCTACTCTACCATACTCTAGCTTAGCCTAGCCTAAACTAGCTCTACTCTACTATACTATACTCCACTCTGTTGTACTTTACTTTACTCTATTATCCTCTACTCCATTAAAACCTAGCTTAGCCTAGCTTAACCAAGCTTTACTATACTCTACTTTGGCCTAGCCTTACCTAGCTTAGCCTAGTCTTGCCTAACCTAAGCATGCTCTACTCTACTCTACTCTATTATGCTATGATCTACTCTACACTACTCTGTACTGCTCTCCTCTTCTCTACTCTTCACTGCTCTGCTCTTCTCTGCTCCACAATGCTCTACTCTGTACTCTAGCCTCCCCTAGCCTAGATTAGCATAACATAGCTCTACTCTACTCTATTCTAGACTAGCCTAGCCTAGCCTAGCTTAACCTAACCTAGCCTACCCTTGCTTAGCTTTGCGTAGCCTAACCTAGGTCTATCTACTCTACTTTACTCTGCTCTACTCTAACCTAGCCTTTCTTAACCTAAACTAACCTGGCCTAGCTTAGCTTTCCTTAGCCAAGCCTAGCATAACTTTGCTCTACTCTACTTACCTCTGCTCCGCTCTATATTGCTCTACTCAACTCTACTCTACTTTACTCTAGCCTTGCCTCGCTAAGCCTAGCCAAGCTTTGCCTAACCTAGCTCTACTCTACTCTACCCTACCCCACTCTACTCCATTATACTATACTCTAGCATAGTCTGGCTTACCCTAACCTTGCCTAGCCTAGCCTAGCTTAGCCCAACCAAACTTAGTTCTGCTCTACTCTACTCAACTTTACTCTACTCTACTCTACACTACTCTACCTTACCTTACTTTAGCTAGCTTTGCCAAGCCTAGCCTAACCTAGCTCTACGCTACACTATTGTACTCTACTCTACTCTAGCCTAAAATAGTCTAACCTAACTTATTTCTACTCTACTCTACTCCAATCTTCTCTATTCTTTTACTATACTTTTTTATTCTCTACTCTTCTCTCTTCTGCTCTCCTTTTCTCTTCTCTACTTTTCTTAGCTCTGTACTATTCTATTATACTCTACTCTGCTCTACTCTACCTTATTTTGCTCGACTCTACTATGCTCTAATCTGCTCTACTCTATTCTACTCTATTCTTCTTTGCTCTACTCCACTATACTCTACTGTACTTTGGCCTAGCCTAGCCTAACCTAACATTGTTTAACCTAGCTCTACTTTACTCTACTCTACTATACTACTCTACTTTAACCTAGCATAGACTAGCTTAACCTAGCCTGGAGTAAATTAACCTAACCTAGCTTAGCTCTATTCTACTCTACTCTACTCTACTCTTGCAAGCTTAATCGTGCTCTACTCTTCTCTGCTCTATTCTACCGTACTCTCCTTTGCTCTACCCCACTGTGTTATGCTCTGCTCCCTTCTACAATTCTCTGCTCTCCTTTCCTCTTCTCTCTTCTCCTTTCCTCTACTCTACTCTACTTATTATACTCTACTCTTCTCTAACCTAGCTTACCTAATCTTGCACAACTCTACTTTGCTCTACGCTACTCCAGCCTAGCTTAGCTTAGCTTACCTACCCAAGCTTTGCTCTGCTCTATTCTTTTTTGCTGTGTTGTACTCTACTATACTCTACTTTGTTATACATTACTCTACTCTACTCTACTATACTCTAGCCTAGCCTTATCTAGGCTAACCTAACCTTGCTCTGCTATACTCTACTCTGCTTTACAGTACCTGACTCTAGCCCAACCTAACCTAGCATTGCCTAGCCTAGCCTATCCTACCTCAGCCTAACTTAGCTATGCTTTATGTCTCTCTACTCTGCTCTACTTAACTCTACTCTACTATACTCTACTCTATATTACTCTACTATATTCTTCTCTACTTTAGCCATGTTGAGGCTACCCTAGCATAACCTAACCTAGCTCTACTCTAATCTACTCTACTCATGCTAGCCCCACCTTGCCTAGCATAGCTTAGCCTAACCTAGCCTAACTTAGCTCTCCTCTCCTCCACTCTACTCCATTATCATTTATTTCACTCTAATCTACTCTACTCTACTGTACTCCACTCTACTCCACCCTACACTACTTTAACATAGCCTAGCTTAGAATAACCAAGCTTTACTCTACTCTATTCTACTTTGCTTTACTCTACTCTATTCTACTCTACGCTACTGTTGTCTACTCTACTTTGCTCTTCTTTGCTTTGCTCTGCTCTATTCTACTCTACGCTACTGTTGTCTACTTTACTTTGCTCTTCTTTGATTTGCTTTACTCTATTCTACTCTACTCTACTCCTCTCTAGCCTAGCATAGCCTAGCCAAACTGAGCTCTAGTCAACTCTAAACTACCTTCTCTACTCTACTCATAATAGCCAAGCCTTGGTCTAGGCTAACCTAACCTAACTCTACTCTACTAGCCCAACCTTGCTTAGCAAAACCTAGATCTGCTCTTCTCTACTCTACTTTTCTCTACTCTACTCTGCTATACTCTTCTCTACTTTAGCCATGTCGAGCCAAGCCTACCCTAACCTAACTTAGCTCTACTCTAATCTACTCTACTCTAGCTAGCCTCACCATGCCTAGCCTAGCTTAGCCTTACCTAGCCTATCCTAGCTCTACTCTGCTCTACTCTCCTCTATTATACTCTACCATACTCTACTCTATTCTGCTCTACTCTACTCCACTCCACTCTACTCTACTCTACTCTACTCTAACCTAGCCTAGCTTAGCCTACCGAAGCTCTACTTTGCTCTACTTTGCTTTACTCAACTCTACTGTACCCTACTGTTCTCTACTCTTTTCTTTTTCGCTCTAGTTTGCTCTAATCCTCTCTACTCTGTTCTACTCTACTCCATCTTAGCCTAGCCTAGCCTAACCAAGCTATAGTCTACCCTATGCTACTCTTCTTTACTCTACTCTAGCCTAGCCTAGGCTCGACTAACCTAGCTCTACTCAACTTCGTTCCACTCTATAATACACTACTCTACTCTACTCTACGATACCCTAACCTAGCCTAGCCTAGCTTATCCTAGCTCTAATCTACTCTACTATACTCTATTCTACTCTACTCTAGTCAACTATATCCTAACATCTCCAAGCCTTGCTTAGCCTAGCATAGCATAACCTAGCTCTACTCAGCTCTACTCTGTCATTCTCTACTCTGCTCTACTCTACTCTGCTCTGCACTACTCTCCTCTCCTTTACTCCACTCTTCTCTACTATGCTTTGCTTTCGTGTACTCTACTCTGCTCTTCTTCGCTCTCCTTTGTTGTCCTTTACTCTACTCTACTCCATAATACTTTACTTTACTTTGCTCTACTCTACTCAAGCCTAGCCTTGGCAAATAAAGCTTAGCCTACCCTAACACAGCTTTACCTAACATAACCTAGCCCTACCTTAGTCTGATCTTGTTGTTTAAGCTCTAATCCACTCTGCTCTACTCAGCTCAAATCTCCTATACTCTGTTCTACTCTACTCTACTCTACTCTACTCTACTCTACTCTACTCTACTCTAGCCAAGCCTAACCTAGCTTTACTCTGCTCTACTCAACTCAACTCTACTCTATTATACTCTACTCTACTCTACTCTACACTAGCCTAGCTAGCTTTGCTCTACTCTACTCAGCTCAGCTCTGCTCTACTATACTAAGCTCCACTCCACTCTACTCAACTCTAGCCTTGCTTAACCTAGCCTAATTTAGCTCTATTATGCTCTACTCTACTTTACTCTACTCTACTCTACTCTAGCTTACTCTTGCCTAGCCTAGCCAAACCTAACCTAACCTAATCTAGCCTAGCATAACCTTCCTCTACTCTACTCTACTACACTATACTCTAATATATTCTACTATACTTTATTCTACTCTACTCCTCTCTGCTCTACTGTAACCTAGCCTAGCCTAACCTATTTCTACTCTACTCTACTCTTCTGCACTCTAGCTTAGCCTTAGCTAGCTCTACTCTTCTCTGCTCTGTTCCACTCTGCTTAGCTCAGCTCGACTTTACTCTACTCTGTGCTACTGTGTTCTATTCTACTCTAGCCTAGCCTAAGCTAACCTTGCTCTGCTCTTTTCTTATCTACTCTACTCTAACTTAGCCAAATCTTGTCTTGCCTAACCTAGCCTAACTTGGCTCTATTTTATTCTACTATACTTTACTATATTATACACTACATTACTCTACTCTACTCTACTCTACTCTACTTTATTCTATTCTACACGACACTATTCTACTATAACCTTGTCTTGCCTAGCCCACCTTAGCCTAACCTACCTGCTCTTCTCTCCTCTGCTCTATTTTGCTCTATCCAACTCTACTTGCTCTGCTCTACTCTACTCTACTCTACTTTACTCTACTCTAGCCTAGCCTAACCTAGCCAATCTTAACAAAGCTTTACTCTACTCTACTCACCTCCACTCTACTTTACTCTACTATACTCTAATCTACTCTACTTTAGCCTCGTCTAGCCTGCCCTAACCAAGCTTAACCTAGCCTTGCCTAACCTAGATCTACTCTAATCTACTCTACTCTACTCTACAATACTCTACTCCACTTTACTATACTCTTCTCAACACTACTCTAGTCTACTCTACTATACTCTATCCTATTCTAACCTAGCTTAGCCAAGCCTATGCTAACCTAGCTCTACTTTACTCTACTCCACTCTAGCTTAGCCTGGCCTAACCAAGGCTTGCCAAGCCTAGCCTAACCTAGCTCTGCTCTACTCTACTTTTCTCTACTCTTCTCTACTCTACTTTTCTCTTCTATGCTTTGCTCTCCTCTACTCTATTATACTATACTCTACACTATTGAACTCTCACATAGCCTAGCCTAACCTAGCTCTAATCTACTCTAATCTAACCTTATCTTATGTTGCCTTGCTTAGCCTATGCTAGCTCTACTCTACTATGCTTTGCTCTACTCTTCTCTGCTCTGCTCTATTTCGCTGTACTGTACTCTACTTTGCTCATTTTTGCTCTGCTCTTCTTTACCCTTCTATGTTATGCTCTACTCTACTTTGCCTTACTCTACCCTACTCTATTCTACTCTACTATAGCCTAAGCTAGCTTAACCTAATGAACCTTAACTAAGCTTTACTATACTCACTCTACTCTACTTTATCCTACCCTGGCCTTGCTTAACCTAGCCTACTAGCCTAGCATAGCTTAACCTAACTTAACTCTACTCTACTCTATAATACTCTACTCTACTGTACTCTACTCTACTCTGATCTACTCTACTCTATTATACTCTATTAAACCCTATGCTACCCTACTCTATCCAAGCTTAGCAAGCCCTTGGCTAACCTAGCTCTACTTTACTCCACTCTACTGTAGCCTAGCCTAGCCTTATCTAGCCAACCCTTGGCTAGCCTAGCCAATCCTAACACAGACTAACCTAGCTCTACTCTTCTTTACTTTGCTATACTCTACTCTACTTTTCTCTGCTATGCTCTACTCTACTCTACTCTACTCTACTCTACTATACTCTACTTTATTCTATTGTACTCTCAAATAGCATAGCCATGCGTAGCCTAACTACTCTACTCTACTCTACACTACTCAAGCTTAGCCTAGAAAATCCTAGCCTTGCCAAGCCTAACCTAGCCAAGCCTAGCCTATCCTAACCTAGCTCTAGACTACTCTACTCAATAATGCTTTAGCCTAGCCTAACCAAGCCTAGCTTATCCAAGCTTAACTAGCTTTATTATACTTTGCTCTACACTGCTCCACTCTACTCTACTCTAATCAGCTCTACTTTGCACTACTCTTTGCTGCTTTGCTCTACTCTGCTCTTCTCTACTCTATTATACTATACTCTAGGCTACTATACTATACTCTACTCTAGTTTACTCTACTCTACTCTACTCTACTATATTTCCCTCTACTCTACTCTACTCTACTCTACTCTACTTAACGTAGCCTAGCCTTTCCTAGCATAGCTTAAACTAGTTCTACTCTATTCTACTATCTCTACTCTACTCTCTTTTGCTCTGCTCTACTCTTCTCTATACCGCTCTACATTGTTCTACAATGCTCTGCTTTTCTCTGCTCTGCTTAGTGTTGCCCTACCCTGCTCTTCTCTATTCTACTCTGCTCTACTCTAGCCAAGCCTAACCTAAACAAGCTCTACTCTACTCAACTATCCTCTACTCCAGCCCAGCCTAGCCTAACATAGCCTATCCTTGCATAGCCTAGCCTAGCCTAACCTTGTTCAACTCCACTCTACTTTACTGTACTCTACTATACCCTACTCTACTCTACTCTACTATACTCTAGGCTAGCCTAGCTTAGCCTTGCCTAGTTTGGCCTAGCCAAAAAAAGCTCTACTATACTCTACTCTACTCTACATTACTCTTCTCTACTCTCCTCTACTCTATCTTATCTTACCCTGGCCTAGCCTTGCGTAACCTAGCTCAGCTCTACTCTACTCTACTCTTCTCTGCTCTACTCTACTCTGTTTAGCTCTACTCTACTCTGCTCTTCTCTACTCTACTCTGCTCTACTATGCTCTTCTCTTCTAAGCTCTACTTTACTCTGCTCTGCTCTCCTCTACTCTACTCTTCCCTACTCTACTCTATTTTTCTCAGTTTTGCTCTGCTCTACTCTACTCTACTCTATTATAATAGCCTATCTTAACGAAGCTTAACCTAACTCTACTCTACTCTACTCTAGTTTAGCATAGACTATCCTAGCCTAGCCTAACCTAGCCAAGCTAAAGCCTAACCTAACTTATCTCTACTTTAATCTACTCTACTATACTCTAGCTAGGCCTAACCAAGCCTATCCGAGCTTAACCTAGCTCTACTCTACTCTGCTCTACTCCTCTCTACTCTACTATACTCCACTCTACTCTACTCTACTCCACTCTACTCTACTATAATCTACTTTACTTTACTCCACCATAACCTAGCCTCGCTTAGCCTAATTAAGCTCTACTACACTCTACTCTTCTACTTTATTATAGCTAGCATTTCCTAACCTAGTCTAACCTAGCGTAGCCTAGCCTAAGCTAGCTCTACTAGCTATGCTCTACTCTGCTATGCTCTGCTTTACTCTACTCTACTATTCTCTACTCAGCTCTGCTCTTCTCTGCTCTGCTCTGATCTATACTCTAGCTTAGCTCAGCCTAATTTAGTGGTACTCTACCCTACTCTAGCATAGCCTAGCTTACCCTAGCCTTGCCTAGCTTAGCCTTGCATAACCTAGCTTTAATATACTCTACTCTAGTCTGCTCTACACTACTGTACTCTGCTCTGCTCTCTTCTACTCTATTATAACCTAGTCTAGCCTAGCCTATCCCTGGCCAACGTAGACTTACCTAGCCTAACTTAGCTCTTCTCTGCTCTGCTCCACTCTACTCTGCTTATCTCTGCTCTGTTCTACTTTGCTATATTATACTCTACTCTATTTTAGCCTTCCTTAGCCTAGCCTATCCTAGCTTAGCCTAACCAAGCTCTACTCTATTATACTCTACTCTACTCATCTTTACATTACTCCACTCTACTCCACTCAACTCTACTCTTGCCGATCCTAGCCTACCCTGGCCTAACTTAGCCTATTGCTTAGTCGAACCTAACCTAGCTCTACTCACTCTACTCTACTCTACTCTACTACACTCTACTCTGCTCTACTCTAGCTAGCTTAGCCTAACCTAACTCTACTATACCCTACTTTACATTACTATAATCTATGGTACTCTAGCCTAGCATAGCATTAGCCTAGCCTAGCCTAGCAAAACCTAGCCTAATGCAGCCTAGGTAAACCTAGCTTAGATCTACTATTTTTTTGCTCTACTCTGCTCTACTCTAAATTTGTTTTGCTCTGCTCTGCTCCTTTACTTTACTCGACTCTACTCTAGCCTAGCATAACCTAACATAATCTAGCTCTACTCTACTCTACTATACTATTCTCTACTCGTACTCTACTTTATCATGCTCTTATCTAGCCTAGCCACACCTAGCCTAACCTAGCTCTACATTATTCTACTCTACTATACTCTGTAACACTCTACTATACTCTACTATACCCTACTCTTCGCTACTTTACTCGACTCTTTCCAAACCTAGCCTAACCAATCTCTACTTTTTTTTACTTTACTCTACTCCACTCTAGCCTACCCTAACCAAACTATGCTCTACTCTTCTTTACTTTGCTCTACCCTATTCTATTCTACTCTAACTTAACCTAGCCTAACCTAACCATGCTCTACTTTACTCTATCGTACTCTAGCCTAGCCAAAGCAAGCCTTGCCTAGCATAACCTCACTCTAATATACTCTTCTCTACTATATTATACTATACTATACTATACTATACTCTACCCTACTCTACTCTACTCTACTTTACTCTACTCTATTCTAATTTAACCTTACCTAGCTTAGCCTTGCTTAACCTAGCCTAACCTAGCTCAACTTTGCTCTACTTTCCTCGTCTCTACTGTACTCTGCTCTAGTCTGTTCAACTCTACACTACTCTGCTCTACCCTCATTTGCTCTGCTCTGCTCTACTCTACTTAACTCCACGCTACTCTACTTTATTGTACTCTAGGCTAGCCTTGCTAGCCTAATCTAACCTAGCTCTAATTTATTATACTCTACTCTACTCTACTTTAGCTTACCATAGCAAAGCAAAACCTAGCATAGGATAGCCTCGCCTAACCTACCTCTACTCTACTAATCTCTTGTCTAACCTAGCCTAGCCTAGCCTAGCCTAACCTAGCTCTACTCTACCCTATTCTAACATAGCTAAGCCTATCCTAACCTAACTTGGCTCCACTCAACTATACTCTTCTCTACTCTATTATGCTATGCTCAACTCTGCTTTTTTTTTGTTATGCTCTGCTCTATACTACTCTACTCTACTCTACTATACTCTGTTAGGCTCTGCTCTTCTCTACTCTGCCCTACTCTACTCTTGCCTCGCCCAACATAGCTAGCAAAACCTACTGATACTCTACTCTACTTACTCTTCTCTAATCTACTCTAGCCTATCCTAACCTTCCTTAGCCTAGCTTAGCCTTGCCTATCCAAGCCTAACTTAACCTAGTTCTACTCTATCTTACTCTATTATACTCTATTATACTCTACTCTACTCTACTCTACTCAAACTAAGCTTAGCATAGCCCAATCTAGCTCTACTATACTCTACTCTAGCATAGCCTAGCCTAGCATAACCTAGTCTTACTTAGCTCTGCTCTGCTCTACTTTGCTCTACTCTACTATGCTCCACACTACTCTACTCTGCTCTACTCTGCATTTCTCAGTCATGCTTTGCTCTATTCTCGACTACTCTGCTCTTCTCTACTCTCCTCTACTCCACTCATTTCTACTCTACTCTACTCTAGACTTTTTTAGCCTAGCCTAACTTAGCCTGGCCTTACCTTGCTCTACTCTACTCTATTATACTCTACTCTACCCAACTCAACTCAAGACTAGCATAGCCTAACCTAACTCTGCTTTTGTTTTCTCTACCCTACTCTACTCTACCATAATTTACTCTATTCTACTCTACTAAAACAAAGCCTAGCCTAGCCTAACCTTTCTCTACTCTACTCTACACTAACCTAGCCTTGCCTAGTTCCACTCTGCACTTCTTTGCTCTATTATGCTCTAATATGCTCTAATTTACTCTACTCTATTATACTCTTATTTAGTTTTGCCTAGCCTAGCCTAGCGTAGCCTAATTTAGCTCTACTCTACTCTACTCTATTATGTTGTACTCTACTTTAGCTTAACCTAACCTAGCTTAGGTTAGCCTAACCTTACTTTACACAACTTTACTCTACTATACTCTACACCAATCTGCTTTACTCTACTCTAACTTTTCCTAGCCTAGCCTAGCCTAACCTAGCTCCACTCTATTCTACTCTACTCTACTCTACTCTAGCCTAGCCTAGCTAAGCATAGCATAGCCTAACCTAATATAGCTTTACTCTTCTCTACTATACTCTAACCTAACCTAGCACTACTCTACTCAACTTTACTCTATTCTACTCTAGCCTTGCCTAGCCTAATGAGGCTCTCTACTCTTTGTTACTCTACACTACTCTATTATATTCAACTCTCTTCTCATCTTCTCTACTCTACTCTACTCTAACCTAGCCTAGCCTAGCCTAGCTTATTTTTGCCTAGCCTTGCCTAGCAGAACCTAATCTGGCTCTTCTTTCGTTTGCTCTGCTCTACTCTACTCTACTCTTCTTAATTCTACTCTAATCTACTCTACCTAACTCTGCTCTGCTCTGGTCTCCTCAACTCTACTCTACTTTACTATACTCTACCCTAACCAAGCCTAACTTAGCTCTACACTACTCTACTCTACTTTACTAAACTTTAGCCTTGCCTAGCATAACATAACTCTACTATACTCTACTCTAATCTCCTCTACTCTCTTGTACTCTACTCTATCTTGCTCTACTCTATCCTACTCTACTCTACTCTTACCTAGCCTTGCCTAGCCTAGCCTAACTTTACTCTACTGAGCTCTACTCTGCTCCACTCTCCTATACTCCACTCTGCTCTACTCTACTCTGCTTTGCCCTTATTTACTCTACTCTACTCTGCTCCACTCTATTATGCTCTACTTTTCTTTCCCTTAATCTGTACAACTCTGCTCTACTCTGCTCTGCTCTACTCTACTCTATTATACTCTAGCCAAGCCTGCCCTTGCCTAACCTATCGTAATCTAACTCTACTCTACTCTACTCTACTCTACTCAATTCTACTCGACATTGGTCTACTCTAGCCTAGCCTTGCCTAGCCTATCATAGCATAACTTATATTAGCCTAGCCTAACTTAACTAAGCTCTACTCTGCTCTACTCTACTCTACAAAAGTATACTCTATCCTAGCCTATCTTTGTTTAACTTAATCTAGCTCTACTCTACTCAAGCTTAACATAGCTTAACCTAGCCTAGCCTAATCTAGCTCTACTATGCTCTGCTCTACTCCACTATACTCTACTCTACTCTACTTTATTCTACTCTACTTTATTCTACATTATTCTACATTACTCTAACCTACCTTATCCCAACCTACCCTACCCTAACCTAACTCTACTCTACTCTAACCTAGCCAAATCTTGTTCAACTTTGCTTTACTCTTCTCTACTCTACTCTGCTCTACTCTACTCTTCCCTCATTTACACTACTCTTCTCTACTCTACTCTACTCTACTGTACTCTACTCTACTCTAGTGTACTCTACTGTACTCCACTCTCCTCTATTCTACTCTACTCTACTTTACTCTACTTTTGCATAGCTTAGCCTTACCTAGCCTACCCTAGCCTAAACTAACCTCGCTCTACTCTACTCTTCTTTACTATACTTTACTATACTCTACTCTGCTCGACTCGAAGAAAACCTTGCCTAACCTAGCCAAGCCCAACCGATCTCTACTCTAATCTACTCTACTCTACTCTAATCTACTCTAATCTAACTTAGCATAGCATAACCTAGCTTTGCTCTACTCCAATATGCTAGCTCCTCTACTCTGCTCCACTCTTCTCTGTTCTGCTCTACTCTACTCAACTCTACTCTATACAGCTCTAATTTACTCTACATTACCCTAATTTACTCTACTCTTTCCTTGTTTAGTATAGCCTAGCCTAGCCTAGCCAAAACAAACTCTTCTCCACTCTACTCTACTTTAGTCTACTCTACTATAACCTAGCCAAACCTAACCTAGCCTAGCCTAGCCTGACCTAGCTCTACTCTTCTTTACTCTTCTTTACTCTTCTCTACTCTACTCTAATCTACTCCACTCTGCTCTACTCTACTCTAACATAACCTAGCCTAGCATAGTTAAACCTAGCTCTACTCTACTCTACTCTGCTCTACCCTACTCTAGGCTACCCTATCCAAGCTTCGCCTAACATAGCATAACCTAGCTCCACTTTGCTTTGCTCAACTATACTCTACTCAGTTATTCTCAATTGTGCTCTGTTTTACTCTACTCTACTCTGCTCTATTATACTCTAGCTTAGCCATGCCTAATGTAGCTCTATTCTACACTACTCTACATTATTCTACTATACTATCCTCTACTCTACTCTACTTTACTCTATTCAACTCTACTCTTCTCTATTGTACTCTACTCAACTCTAACCAAGCTTAGCCTAGCCTAGCATAGCTCACCCTAACCTAACTTTACTTTGCATTACTCCTTTGCTTTAGCTTCTTTGCTCTATTCTACTTTGCTCTACTCTACTCTACTTTGCTCTGCTTTAGTTTGCTTTGCTCTTCTCTTCTCTACTCTTCTCTGCTCTGCTCTACTCTAATTTATTTTACTTTACTCTATTCTACTCTAGCTTAACCTAACCTAACTTAACACTACTCTGCTCTACTCTACTCAGCTTTATTCTTCTCTACTATACTCTATGCTAGCATAGCCTTGCTTAGCCTATCTTAGCCTTGCCTAGCCTAACTCTACTCTACTCTACTCTGTTATACTATACTCTACTCCACTACTCTATTTTACTCTACCACACTCTACCCTACTATAACCTAACCAGGTCTAAACTAGGTCTGCTCTACCCTATCCTAGCCTAGCTTTTCCAAGACTAGCCTTGCCAAGCCATGCCTAGCCTAACCTAACTTCACTCAGCTCTACTTGCTTAGCTCTTCTCTATTTTACTCTACTTTATTCTGCTCTACTCTACTCTACTTTGCTCTACTCTATTCTGCTATACTCTATTCTTCTCTAATCTTCTCTGCTCTTCTCTGCTCTAACCTAGCCTAACCTCTCCAAGCCAAACTAGCTCTACTTTACTTTACTCTGCTTTGCCCTACTTTGCTTTGTTTTACTCTATTGTGTAAGCTCAACTTAGCTCAGCTTTGTTCTTCCCTACTCTGCATTTTTTACTTTGTTATTCCCTACTCTATTCCACTCTGTTCTACCCTTCTTTACTGTACTATACTTTGTCTCACTCTACTATACACTACTCTGCTCAACTCTACTTTACTCTATTATATTCTATTGTACTCTACTCTACTCTGGCCTACCTTAGCCTAACCTAGCATAGCCTAGCCTAGCCTTACTCTACTCTACTGTACTCTACTCTTCTCTACACTACTCTTGCCTAGCTTAGCCTAGCCTAGCTTATCATAAGCTAGCCTAGCTTAGCATTGATCTACTCTACTCTACTCTACTCTACCCTACTCCACTCTACTCCAATTTACACTAATCTACTATAATCTACTATAGCTATCCTTACTCTACTCTACTATACTCTACTCTACTCTACCCTACTCTACTCTTCTCTACCCTACTCTTTCCTAGCTTACCCTAGCTTAGCTTATCATAGGCTAGCCTTGCCTAGCATTGATCTACTTTACTCTACTCTACTCTACCCTACTCCACTCTACTATACTTTACACTAATCTACTCTACTCTACTCTACTATACTATATAATAAATTAGCCTAATCTTAGCCTAACCTAACCTAGCTCTCATCTACTCTACTCTAATATGCTCTACTCTACTCCACTCCACTCTATTACACTCTACTCTACTCTACACGATTCTAACCTAGCCTAGCCTAACCTAGCTCTGCTATACTCTACTCTACTCTACTCTATTATACTTTACTCAAGCCTAGTGTAGCCTAGCAACATCTCGTATGGCTCTTCTCTGCTCTACTTTTCTGGGCTTTACTATGCTCTACTCTATTAAGCTCCACTCTGCTATACTCTACTAAACTCTGCTTTACTATATTCTACTCCACTCTGCTCTCCTCTCCTCTCCTTGTTTCTCCTCTTCTCTCCTCTTCTCTACCCTACTCTACTCTTCTCTACTCTACTCTTGCTTAGCTTAGCCTAGCCTAGCTTATCATAGGCTAGCCTAGCCTAGCATTGCTTAACTCTACTCTACTCTACTCTATCCTACTCTACTCTACTCTACTTTACACTAATCTACTCTACTCTATTATACTCTATAATAACTTACCCTAGCCTAACCTAGTATATCCTAGCTCTACTCTACTCTAGCCTAACCTGGCCTAACCTTGCTCTACTCTTCTCTACTCTACTCTGCTCTACTCTACTTTTTTTTGCTCTATTCTACTCTGCCTTACTCTACTCTACTTTATTATACATTGCTATACTCTACTCTACTTTATTGTACTCTAGCCTAGCCTTGCATAACCTAGGTTTACTAAACTCTACTTAACTCAACTCTACTCTACTCTAACAAGCCTAGTTTAGCTTATCCTTGCTTAGCCTACCCTAGCTTAAGCTAGCCTAACCTAGCTCTACTCCACTCTACTTTACTCTGGCCTAGCTTAACCTAGCCTAAACTTGCTATGCACTACTCTACTCAGCTTTTCACTACTCTGTTCTACTCTTCTCTACTGTACTGTACTCTACTCTACTATACTCTAGCCTAGCCTAACCTAGCTCTACTCTATTCTACTCTACTCTACTCTAGCCTATCCTTCCTTAGCCTAGCCTTAGCTCCACAATACTCTACTCTACATTAATCTTCTCTGGTCTTCTTTGCTCTACTCTTGTCTGCTCTACTCTACTCAACTCTACTCTACTCTATTCTAGCCTTGCTTAGCCTAAACGAACTATACTATACTCTGTGATACTATACTCTACTCTACTCTACTATATCCTAACCTAGCCTTCCCGACCCTTGTCTTACTTAGCCTAGCCTAGCCTCTCCTAACCTAGCTCTACTCTACTCTACACTACTCTACTCGACTATACTTTACTCCACTCTACTCTACTCTACATTACTTTGCTCTACTCTACTCTACTCAACTCTACTCCAACCTAGTCTAACTTATCCTAACCTAACCTAGCTCTACTATATTCTACTCTGGCCTAGCCTACCCTAACTTACCTTTGCTCTACTCTACTCTACTCAGCTTCACTCTACTCTACTCTACTTTACTCTATTCTACTCTACTCAACTCTACTCTATCTTAGCCTAGCCTAGTTAAACTCTTCTCCATTATAGCATTGCCTAACTTAGCCTAATAGAGCTCTACTTTGCTATGCTAATCTCTACTATGCTCTTCTTTATTATTCTCTACTCTACTCTACTCTACTCTGCTTATCTTGACTGTGCTATGCTCTACTCTTGCATAGTTTAGCTTAGCCTAGCCTAGCATAGCCTAACCTAATTCTACTCTACTCTACTCTACTTTACTATACTCTACTCTACTATAGCTTAGCCATGCCTAGCCTAGCCTAGCTTAGCCAACCTTTTGTAGCCTTGCCTAGCCTAACCTAGCTAGACTCTACTTTACCCTACTCTACTCTAATCTACTCTTCTGTACTCTAGTCTAACTTACCCTAACCTAGCCAAACCTAGCACTACTCTATTATACTCTACTCTACTCTACTTTACCCTAACCAAGCTTAGCTTAGCCTAGCCTAGACTATCTTTGCTATGCACTACTCTGCTCGACTCTACTCTGCTATGCTCTACTATACTCTGCTATGCTCTACTCTACTCCACTCTACTCTACTATACTGTTCTCTAGCATAACATTACCTAATCTCGCTCTACTATACTCTACTCTACTCTAGCCTAGCTTTTCCCAGCCTAGCCTACCCTAACCAAGCTTAGCCTAGCCTATTCTTGCCTAACATAGCTCTACTCTACTCTAGTCTACACTACTTTACACAACTATACTATACTCTACTCTACTTAACTCTACTCTACTCCACTCTACTCTACTCTACTCTTCTGCAAACAAGTCTTGCATAGCTACCTTAGTCGAACCTAACCTAACCTTCCTCTACTCTACTGTACTTTGGCTTAGCCAAGCCTAGCCTATCTTAGCCTAGCCTAACCTTGCAAGCCTAGCCTAGCCTAACCTTGTAAGCCTAGCCTAGCCTAACCTTGCTCTACTCTACTTTACTTTACTCTACTCTACTCTACTATACTCTACTCTTCTCCAACTTAGGCTAACCTAGCCAAGCCTAAGCTAACTCTTCTCTACTCTACTCTAGCTTAGCCTAGCCTAACTTATCCAAGCCTAAACAAGCTCTACACAACTTTGCACTTCTCTATTATATTGTTCTTCTCTGCTCTACTCTACTCTACTTTACTCTACTCTACTCTACTCGACTCGAGCCTAGCCTAGCCTAACCTAGCTCTACTCTATTATACTCTACTCTAATCTACTCTTCTCCACTCTACTCTACTCCACTCTGCTCTACACTAATATGAGCTAGCCTAGCCTAGCTTAATTAGCTCTACTCTTCTTTCCTCTACTATACTCTATATACTCTACTCTACTCTACTCTAACCTAGCCTAGCCTTATCAAGCCTAAATTAGCTCTATTCTTCTCAACTCTACTCTCTACTCTAACCTAGCTTAGCTAGCCTTACCAAAACAAAGCTTGCTCTGCTTTGCTCTAACCTTCTCTTCTCTATTCTACTCTACTCTTTTTTACTCTACATTGCTCCATTATGCACAGCTCTGCTCTGCTCTATTCTATTATACTCTACTCTACTCTAGCCTAGCCTAACTTAACCAAACCAAGCTCTACTATTCTCTTCTCTACTCAAGTTTACTCTACTCTACTCTACTCTAGCCAAGCCTAACCTTGCTTAGCCTAGTCTAGCCCAACCTAGCTCTACTCTATTCTACTCTAGTTTACTCTACTCTACTACACTCTACTCTACTCTACTCTACTTTACTCTAACCTAGCCTAGCTTAGCTTAGCATAAACAAGCTCTATTCTACTCTCCTCTACTCTATTCTACTTTGCCCTGCTCTATTCTGCTCAACACTGCTCCACTCTGCTCTTGCTCTCCTCTACTCTACTCTACTCATTTAGGGTCTACTGTGCTAAACTTAGCTCTGCTCTACTTTACTCAACTCTATCCCAGCTTAGTTTAACTAAGCATTACTCTACTATACTCTATTCTTCCCAATTCTACTCTTCTCTACTCAACTCTACCCCACTCCACTGTACCCTACTTTACTATACTCTACTCTACATTAAAATAACTTAGCCTAGAGAAGCCAAAAAAGGCTCTAATCTTCACTACTGTAGCTTAGCTTAACCTAACTTTGCCTCGCCTAACCTATCTCTGCTCTACTATGCTCTGCTTAACTCTACTCTACTCTAGTATGCTCTACTTTGCTCTTCTCTACTCTGCTCTACTAAACTCTACTCTACTCTACTATACTCTACTCTAGCCTAGCTTAGCATACCCTAAACTAGCCTTGCTTAGCCTAACATAACTGTACTTTACTTTGCTGTACTATACTCTACTCTACTCTGCTCTATTCTTCTCAGATCTACTCTACCCTACTCTTCTCTACTAAAATATATTCTACTCTACTCCACTCTACACTATAGCCTAACTTAGCCAAGCCTAACATTGCCTTCTTTAGCTCTACTCTACTCTACACTCTAACCTACTCTAATCTACTCTACTCTACTCTATCTACTCTACTCTACTCTACACTACTCTACTCTACTCTCACCTAAGTTAGCCTAGCCTAGCCTAACAAATCTAGCTCTACTATACTATGCTATACTCTACTCTACTCTATGCTACTCTAACCTAGCCTATCCTAGTAAAGCCTAGCTTTGCCTAGCTCTACTCTACTTTATACTACTCTACTCAACTCTAATCTACTTTATACTACTATACTCTACTCAGCTTTACTCTACTCTATACTACTTTACTCTACTCTACTCTACCCTACACTAACTTAGCCTAGCCAAGCCTTGTCTAACCTAGCTCTACTCTACTCTACTCTACTTTGCTCCACTTTAGCCTAGCCTAGTGTAGCCTATCCTAACGTAACCTAGCCTAGCCTACCTCTATTCAACTCTGCTCTACTCTACACTTCTCGTCTTTGGCCCGCTTTACTTTTTTATTCTCTGTTTTTCTCTCCTCTACTCTACTCTTCTCTACAATATACTACTCTACTCTGGTTTGCTCTACTTTGCTCTGCACTGTTCTACTCCACTCTAGTTTACTTTACTCTACTCTACTCTACTCTACTATACTATATACTAGCCTAGCCTTAACTAGTCTTACTAAACCTAATTTGAGCTATCTTTGCTCTACTCTACTCTACTCTACTATTCTACTAAAGCCTAGCCTAGCCTAACCTATCCTAACTCGACTCTACTCTACTCTCCTCTAAGCTAGCTTAGCCTAACTTACCTCTACTCTACTCTACTCTACTTTACTCTACTCTACCATACTTTGCTCTGCTCTGCTCTTATCTACTCTACTCTCCTCTCCTCTCCTCTCTTCTCCTCTCCTCTACTTTACTCTACTCCACACTACTCTACTCTACTCTGCTCTACTCTACTCTAATCTAGCTCAAACTAGCCAAACCTAATCTAGCTTTACTCTCCTCTGCTCTACTCATCCCTACTCTAACCTAACCTTGCCTAGCTTTGCATACCCTAGTATAGCCTTGTCTAACCTTGTTCTTCTCTACTCTGCTCCTTTTTAGTATACTCTTCTTTCCTTTACTTTATTCTACTCTACTCTAGCCTAGCCTAACCTAACCTATCCTAGCCTTAATCTACAAAACTCTACTCAACTTGACTCTACCCTAACCTAATCTAGCTCTACTCTACTCTACTCTACTCTACTCTACTATAGTCTACTCTAATCTAACATAGCCTACCTTGCCTAATATAGGTGGCTCTACTCTACTCTACCTTAGTCCACTCTACCATAGCCTAGCCTAATCTCAACTAACCTTACTCTGCTCTACTCTACTCTACTCCATCTCTACTCTACTCTATTATTATCTGCTCTGCTTTGCTTCATTCTACTCTACACTATTTTATTATGCTCTTCTCTACTCTAGTCTAATCTACTCTGCTCTACTATGCTCCACTCTACTCTATTCTACTCTTCTTTTGCCTAGCCTACCCTAACCTAACATAGCTCTACTCTACTCTACTATACTATACTCCATTTAGCCTTACTTAACCTAGCTTAGCCTTACCTTGCCTAGCGTAACCTAGCTCTACTTTACTTTGCTCCACTCTACTCTACTATACTCTACTCTGCTTTAAACGAGGTTAGCCTAGCCTAACAATACTTAGCCATACCTAGTTCTATTCTACTCTACGGTACTCTACTCTACTCTGCTCTGTGTTGCACTGCTCTATTATGCCCTAAAATGCTCTTCTCTTCTCTACTCTACTCTACTCTACTATGCTCTACTCTATTCTACTTTTCTCTACTATGCTTTACACTGTTTTGCTCAACTCAACTCAACTAACCTCTACTCTATCCTAGCCTAACTAAGCTCTACTCTACTATGCTCTACCTTACTTTACTCTATCCTAGCCTAGCCTAACCAACCTTAGCCTAGCCTAACCAAACCTAACGTACCCTAACCTTGCTATACTATACTCTAACTTAGCCTCGCATAGTGAAGCCTAGCCTAGCTCTACTTTACTCTACTCAACTCTAACATAACCAGGCAAAACTTAGCTATGCTGTATTTTGCTCTGCTTTTCAGTACTTTATTCTGCTCTACTCTACTCTATTATTCTCTATTCTGTGATGCTTTGCTCTACTCTGAACTTCTCTACTCTGCTCTACTCTACTCTACTCTACTCTATTGTATCCTAGCCTAGCCTAACCAAACCTAATTTTACTCTACTCTGCTCTACTCTACTCTAATCTACTCTACTCTACTCTACTCAACCCTAACTTAGCCAAGCCTAGTGTAGTCGAGCCTAGGTTTACTCTACTCTACTCTACTCCAGCATAGCTTAGCATAGCCTAGCCTAACTTAGCTAAACTCTGTTATACTCATCTGAAGTTTGCTCTACTCTACTTTGCTTTACTCTACTCTCCTCAACTATACTCTAGCCTTGCCTAACCGAACCTTGCTCTTCTCTACACTACCATAATATACTCTACTAAACTCTACTCTATTCTAATTTGCTCTACTATTCTATACTCTACTCTAGCCTAGCCAGAGCTAGCCAAGCCTAACCTAGCTCTACTCTACTCTACTCTACTATACTATGCTCTACTCTACTCTACTTTGCTTTGTTTTGTTCTACTCTACTCTAGCCTAGCCTTGCCTAGCCAAGCCTACTCTATCCAAGCCTATCCTAGCCTAACCATGTTCTATTCTACTTTACTCTATTATACACTACTCAACTCAAATCTTTTATATTATACTCTACTCTAACTTATCCACGCCTAACCTAGCTCTACTTTACTTTATCCTACTCTACTCTACTCTACTCTAGCCTAGCCTACCCATACCTAGTTTTGTGCTACTCTGCAAATCCTTACTCTGCTCTGCTCTGCTCTTCTCTGGTTTATCATGCTCTACTTTACTCTACTCTTCTCTACTATACTTTACTATACTTTGCACTACTCTACTATACTCTGCACTTCTCTACTACAATCCACTCCACTTTAGCCTACCCTAGCCTAACCTAACCTAGCTCTACTCTACTCTTCTCTATTATGCTCAACTCTTGCTTAGCCTAACCTAGCTCTACTTTACTCTACTTTATTATACATTACTATAATCTGCTCCACTCTACTCTATTCAAACCTACCTTAGCCTCACTTAGCTTAGCCTTGCTTAACCTAACCTAGCTCTACTCTACTCTATACTACTATGCTCTGTTCTATTTTGCTCTTCTCTACTTTGGTCTGTAATGCTTTACTCTATTCTACTCTACTCTATTCAATTCTACTCTACTTTACTCTAGCCTAGCCCTAGGCTATGCTAGCTCTACTATACTCTAAAATACTCTTCTCCACTCTACTATAATCTACTATACTCTACACTCCTCCACTCTACTCCCATGAAGCCTGACTTAGCCTAGCCAAACCTCGCTCTACTCTGCTCTAGCATACTCTAGCCTAGCCTAGGTTATGATAGCCTAGCTTAGCATAGCCTAACCTTGCTCTGCTCTACTCTACTAAACTTTACTCTACTCTACTCTAGCCTAGCCTAGCTTAGCCTAACCTAGCTTTACTCTTCTCTACTCTACTCTATCCTAGAAAAACATAGCCTGGCCTAGCCTAATGTAACCTTGCTCTGCTCTACTCCATTCTGCTCTACTCTACTTTTCTCTGTACTACTCTACTCTTCTCAGGTCTACTCCAAACTATCTTACTCTGCTCTACTCAGCTCAGCTCAGCTCTGCTTTACTCTACTTTGTTGTGCTAAGTTCTACTATGCTATGTTCTACTCTACTCTACTCTACTTTACTTTACTTTACTCTAATCTACTTTATTATACTCTACTCTACACTACTCTAATAAAGCCTGACCTAACATAAGTTAGCTTAGCTTAGCTTAGCCTAACTTGGCCTAACCTTAGCTCGACTCTGCTTTCCTTTACTTTACTCTACTCTACAACACTCTTTTCTGCTCTCCTCTACCCTGCTCTACTCTGCTTTACTCTAATTTGCACTACACTGCTCTACTCTGCTCTGCTCTACTATACTCCACTCTTCTCTAGTCTGGCCTACCCAAGCAAATCTAACCTTGCCTTACCTTGCCTAGCCTAATCTTATTCTATTATATATTATTCTTCTCTAGCCAAGCCTAGCCCAGGCTAACCTAGCTCTATTCTACTCTACTTTGCTCTGCTCTACTCTTCTCTAATATGCTCTACTTTGTTATTCTCAACTCTACTCTGCTCTACTCTTCTCTACTCTACTCTTGCCTAGTTTAGCCTAGCCTAGCCTCACCTGGCTCTACTCTACCCTACTCAACTTCATGATACTCTAGCTAGCTTACATTATCCTAGCCAAGCTAAGCCTAACATACCTTTACTCTACTTTACTCTACTTTACTCTACTCTACTCTATTCTACTCTACTCTACCCTACTCTACTCTACTCTACTTTGGCTTACTCTACTCTTACTTAGCCTAAACTAGTACAACCTAACTTAGCTCTACTCTACTTTACCCTACTATACTCTACTCTACTCTACTCTACTTTACTCTACTTTACTCTACTTTAGCATAGCTTAGCCTAGCCTTGCCTAGCTTTGCTCTACTCTACTCTACTTTACTCATCTTTACTCTACTCTGCTATACTTTTCTCTACTCTACTCTACTCTGTTGTACTATACTCTAACTTAGCCTAGCCATACCTAGCTCTACTCTAGTGTACTCTAACCTTACCATGTCTAGCCTAACTGAACCTAACACTACTATACTTTGCTTTACTCTACTCTAGCCTAGCCTAGCTTGGCACAACCATGCTCCAGTCTACTTTGCTATACTCTACTATACTTTTTTATAGTTTGTTATTCTTTTTCTACACTTTGCTTTTCTTCACTTAGCTCTGCCCAACTCTACTTTGTTCTGCTCTACTCTGCTCTATTTTGTTGTACTCTACTTTATTCTACTCCACTCTACCTTACCTTATCTTAGCCTAGCCTAGCCAAACCTCACCTAGCTCTACTATACTCTGGTCTACTCTACACTACTTTAGCTAGTCTAGGTTAGCCTTCCCTGAACTATCCTAAGTTAACTCTACTCTACTCTAATCTACTCTTCTCTACTCTACTCTACTCTACTCTACTCTACTATACTCTTATAAACTTTACTCTACTCAACTCTACTGTACTCTACTCAACTCTATTTTACTCTTCTCTACTCTACTCTATAATACTCCACTCCACACTACTCTACTCTACTCTACTCTACTCCACACTACGCTACTCTAATTTAATCAACTCTAGTCTACTCTACTCTACTCTACTTTAACTTAGTCTAAGCTAGCCTAGCTTAGCCTAACCTAGCTCTACTCTACTTTACACTACTCTGCTTTACTCTGCTCTGCTCTACTCTGCTCTACTATACTCTGCTCTACTCTTCTTTTCTTTACTTTATTTTACTCTGCTTTACTCTGCTCTTCTTTACTCAACTCTACTCTATTCCACTTTACTCTTTTCTATTTTACTCTACTCTACTCTAACTTAGCCTAACATAGCCTAGCCTAGCCTAGCGTAACCTAACCTAGCTCTACTCTACACTAGTCTGCTCTGCTCTACTCTACTCTACTTATTTTTGCTCTATTATGCTCTGCTCTTCTTTGCTCTTCTCTACTCTACTCTACTCTATTATGCTCTGCTCGACTCTTTTTTGCTCTACACTACTCTACTCTACGCTAGCCTAGCCTAGCCTAGTTTATCCACTATAACAAAACCTAGCTTAGCCTTGTCTAGCCTAACCATACGATACACTATTCTACTATACTCTACTTTGTTCTACTTTGCTCTTCTCTGCACTACTCTACTCTAGCCTAGTTTATCCTATCCTAATCAAGCCTAACCTAACCTAGTTTAACTCTACTCTACTCTACATGACTATACTCTAGCTTAGCCAAACCTAGGTCAATTTTACTTTACTCTAATCTACTCTATAATACTCTACTCTAACATAGCCTATCCTCCATCTACTCTACTCCACTCTACCTTACTCTTCTCTACTCTACTATGCTCTAGTCTAGCTAGTTTTGCATAGCCTCGCTTAGACTAACATAGGTCTACTCTGCTCTACTCTATTTTACTCTTCTATACTATACTCTACCCTACTCTACTCTACTATACTCAAATCTAACCTAACCTAATGTAGCTCTACTGTACTCTACTTGACTCTACTCTAGCCTAGCCTAGCCTACCCTAGTCTACCATAGCTTAACCTTACCTAACCTAGCCCTACTCTACTCCACTCGACTCTACTTGCCTAGCCTAACCTAGCCAAGCATAGTTTAGCCATGCCTAACCTAGCCTAGTCTTGCTAAGCCTAGCTTACCAAAACTTAGCTCTACTATACTCTACTCCCCTCTACTCTATTGTACTTTATTTTACTCTACTCTACTCTACTCTACTCTTTTCTAACAAAACCTAGCCTAACATAGCTTTACCCAACTCTACCCTAGCTTAGCCTAGCCTAGCTTAACCTAACTTTGCTCTACACTAATATGCTCTTCTCTGCTCTGCTCTATTGTGCTTTACTCTACTCTGCTCTGCTATACTCTACTCTACTCTACTCTTCTCCACTCTACTCCACTGTACTTTAACATAGCTTAGCCAAGCAAAACCTAATCGAGCCTAACAAAGCTCTATTGTACTCTACTCTACTCTTACCTCACCTAACTAAATGTTGCTCTCTCTACTCTGCTCTAAACCACCTTACTCTACTACACTCTACTATGTTCTACTCTGCTTTACTCTACCTTGCTCAACTCTACTATATTCTACTCTACATTACTCCACTCTAGCCTAGCCCAGCCTATCCTAACCTTGCTCATCTTTTCTCACCTCAAGCATATTCGAGCTCTATTATACTATACTCTACTCTAACCTAGCCTAGCCTAACCTAACCTTGCCTATCTTAATGTGACCTAGCTCAACTCTACTCTACTCTACTCAAACCTAGCCTAACCAAGCCTAACCTTGCCCAGCCTAGCCTAAATTAGAATTCCTCTACTCTACTCTACTATACTCTTCTTTACTATACTTATCTCTACTCTACTTTAACCTAGCCTAGCATAGCCCAACCTAGCTATACTCTGCTTTGCTCAACTGTGCTCAGCACTACTCCGCGCTACTCTACTCTATTCCTCTCTACTTCACTCTTCTCCACTCTACTCTGCTTTACTCTACTCTACTCCACTCTACTCTAGCCTTTCTTAACCTAGCCTCGCCTTACCTAACAGAGCTTTACTGTACTCTACTCTAGCCTAGCCAAGCCTAGCTTTGCCTAACCTAACTCTGCTCAGCTCTGTTCTTCATTGCTTTGCTCTTTTCAACTTTGCTCTATTCTGCTCCACACTGTTCTCTACTCTACTCTAACTAAGCTTGCGTACCCTAGCCTAGCTTAGCCAAACCAATGTCTGCTCTACTCTACTCTGTTGTACTCTACTCTACACTATTCTACTTTTCTTTAACCTAGCCTGACATGATTGTACTATACTCTACTCTATTCTACACCACTCTACTCTACTTTACTCTAACCTAGCCTAGCCACACTTAGCAAAGCATAGGTTAGCTTAGCCTAACCTTGCTCTGCTCTGCTATACTCTGCTCTGCTCTACTCCACTACACTCTACTCTACTTCTCCTTACTTTATTCTATTCCATTTTGCTCTTCTCTGCTCTTCTAAACTCTGCTCTAATGTGCTTTATTCTGCTCTTCTTGGCTCTACCCTCCTCTACTTTACTATACTATACACTAAATTGACCTAGCCTAGCCAAGCCTAACCTAGCTCTACTATATTATGCACTACTCAACTATACTCCACCCTAGCCTAGCCTAATCTTACTCTACTTTGCTTTGCTTTGGTCTGCTCTACTTCTTTGATCTGCTCTACTCCACTTTTCTCTACTCTATCCCACTCAACTATGTTCTATCCTACTCTACTCTACTATACTCTACTAAACTCTAGCCTAACTTAGCCTATCCTAACCTAGCCTAACCTAACCAAGCTTTACTCTAATCTAGCCTTGCCTACCCTAGCCTAACCAAGCCTGGTCTAACCAAGCACTACTCAACTCAACTCTACTCTATGCTACTCCACTGTACTCCAACCTAGCTTAGCCTCGTCTAGCCTTATATAGCTTAGCCCATCCTAGCTCCACTATGCTTTGCTTTGCTCTTCTCTAATTTGTTATGCCCTGCTATACTTTTCTCTGCTCTGCTTGACTTTGCACTACTCTGCTCTGCTATGCTCTTCTATGCTATGCTCTGGTCTGCTCTACTCTACTCTACTCTACTCTAGCCTAACCTAGCCTAGACTAGCTTAGCCTAACTAAGTTGTGCTCTACTCTACTCTTCTCTATACTTCTCTTCTCTACTCTACTCTAGCTTAGTTTAACCTAGCCCACCCTTGTCAGCTTTGCCAACTCTACTCTATTGCACTCTGCTCTACTCTACTCTATTCTATGCTACTATATTCTGCTCCACTGTAGCCTAATTTAGCCTAAGTCAGTTGAGCGTAGCCAAAACATAGATCTACTTTACTCTACTCTACTCTACTCTACCATGCTCTACTCTACTCTAATAGAGCCTAGCCTAGTTTAACATAACTTAGCTCTACTATACTTTATTCTAATCTACTCTACTCTGCTCAAATCTACACCACTCTACTCTGACTTAGGCTTAACAAGCCTAGCATAACCTTTCTCTACTCTACTCTATTCCACTCTACTCTACTTTACTCCAGTCAAGGCAAACCTAGTCTAACCTAACCTAACTTTACTCTACTCTACTTTGCTCTACTATTCTCTACTTTTTTACTTTGCTCTACTATTCTCTACTTTTTTACTTTGCTCTGCTCTACTTTACTCAACTCCTCTCTAATCTGCTCTATTATACTATAGCCTAGCCTAGCCTTGCCTAGATCTGCTCTTCTTCACTTTGCTCTAGTCTATTCTACTCTTGCCTAGCATTGGCTATTCTTGCCTAGCCTAGCCTTGCCTAACCTAGCTCTACTCTACTCTACTCTAATCTACTCTTTTCTATTATAAACTAGCCTAGCACAACTTAGCTCTACTCTAGTCTATTATACTCTACTCTGCTCTACTCTACTATGCTCTACTCTACTCTCCTTTGCTCTACTCTAGTCTACTCTACTTTACTTTTCTCTACTTTACTTTGCTCTACTTTGCTCTACTCTACTCTACTTTAGCCTCGTTTAGCCTTACCTACTTTGCTTAATTTAGCTCTACTTCACTCTACTCTACTCTACCCTAGCATAGTCTTGCTTAGCCTAGCTTACTCTAACTTAGCCAAGCCTAGCCTAACCTAGCTTTATTCTACCTTTACTTTATTCAACTCTACTTCAATCTAATATATTCTACTCTACTATACTATAAATTAGCCTAGCTTAGCAAGCTTAACCTTACTCTACTCTAATCTACTCTATTATACTCTTGCCTAACCAAGCCTAACCTAGCTTTACTCTGCTTTGCTCTACTATACTTTACTTTACTCTTCTCTGTTCTACTCTACTCTACTCTGCATTACTCTGCTCTACTCTACTCTATATTACTTTAGCCTAGCTTAGCCTAACTTAGCTCTACTATACTCTACTCTTACCTAGTCTAGCCTACCTTAGCCTTGCCTAGCCGAACTTCGCCTTGCCTAGGCTAGCTCTACTCTACTCTACTCTACTTTTCTCTACTCCACTCTAACTTAGCCTAACCTAGCATAGCCTAACCTTGTTGTACTCTGCTCTACTCTACTCTATTCTAGCCTAATTTAACCGAGAATAACCTCACCTAGACTAAATAGACTTAACTTGCTCTACTCTACTCTACTTTGCTTTGCTCAACTTTGATCTACTCTGCTTCACTTTGATCCACTCTATTATGCTCTACTCTGCTCTACTATACTCTACTCTTCCCCATTCTACTCTGCTCTACTTTACTTTAGCATAGCCTAACCTCCCCTAACCTAAGCTAACCTAGCTCAACTCTACTTTACTCTACTCTACTCTACTTTACTCTACTCTTTTATAGCCAAGGCTAACCTAACCTAGCTTAGCTTAGTCTCACATAGCCTAGCCTAACCTAGCCATACACTACTCTGCTCAACTCTACTCTATAATACTATACACTATTACACTCTACTCCACTCTACTCCACTTTACACTACTCTACTCTACTATGGTCTTCTCTAACCTTGCCTAACCTTGCTCTCTTTTACTTTGCCCTGCTCTACTCTGCTATGCTCTGCTCTACTTTGCTCTTCTTTACTTTGCTCTACTCCACTCTATTCTTCTTTGCTCTAATCTACTCTACTCTACTCTGCTCTACTTTGCTCTGCTCTACTTTTCTCTTCTTTGCTCTACTCTACTCTACTCTAACCTTGTTTAGCCTAGCTTGGCCTAGCCTAGCCTAACCAAGCTTTACTCTACTCTACTCTTACCTAGCCTAGCATAGCATAACCAAGCTCTACTCTACCTTGCTATGCACTGCAATGCTGCTCTCTACTCTACTCTACTCTATGTTGCTCTGCTCTACTAATTTACTCAAAGCTCTACTTTGCTTTGTTCTACTCAGTATGCTCTACCCTCCTCCCCTCTACTCTACTCTACTCTACTCTACTCTACTCCACTTTACTTTACTCTACTCAACTCTACTCTAACCAAACCTATCTTAGCCTAACATACATTTACTCTAGTCAACTCTACTCTACTCTAGCTTAGCCTTGCCTAGCCTATGCAAGCCTAGTCGTTCCAAACCTAGCCTAGCCTAACCTTGCTAAACACTACTATTGTTTACTCTACTCTACTCTACTCTGCTCTACTCTACTATAGCATAGCCTTACCTACCCTAGCTACCCTTGCCTAGCCTGGTCTTTCTTAGCAAAACCTAGCTCAACTCTACTCTACTCTTCTCAACTCTTCTACACTCAACTATGCTCTACACTTCACTACTCTACTATGCTCTACTCTACTATGCTCTATACTCTAGCTTAGACTAGCTTAGTTTAGCCTAACTTAGCTCTACTCTACAATACCCTACTCTACTCTACTCTAGCCTAGCCTAACCTGGCCTTGCTTGGCCTAGCCTAACTAAGCTCTACTCTACTCTAACCTAGCCTTGTCTAGACTAGCCTAACCAAGCCTAGCCTAACCTAGCCTAACATAACCTAGCTATACTCTTCTCTATCCTACTCTACTATGCTCTGCTTTGATCTACTCGAGCTGAGCCTTGCCTAACCTAGGCTAGCCTAGCCTTCCCTAACCTAACCTTGCCTAACCTAGCTCAACTCTACTATGCTCTACTCTACACTACTCTACTATGCTCTACTCTATTCTACTATGCTCAACTCTTCTCTAGCTTAGTCTTGCCTAGTTTGGTCTTTCTTAGCCTAACCTAGCTCTACTCTGCTCTACTATACTCTTCCCTACTCTACTCCACTCTACTCTGTACTCCTCTACTCTGCTCTACTCTTCTTTGCTTTATACTCTAGCCTAGACTAGCTTTGTTTAGCATAACCTACTCTACTCTACTCTACCCTTCTTTACTCTACTCTAGCCTAGCCTAGCCTAGCCTTGCCTAACTTGGCATAGCCTAACCAAGCTCTAGTATACTCTAACCTAACTTTGTCTAGACAAGCCTAACAAAGCCTATCCTAACCTAGCCTAGTATAACTTAGCTCTACTCTTCTCTGTTATGCTCTACTCTACTCTACTCTTATCTACTCTATTCTATTATACTCTACTTCATTCTACAGAACTCTATTCTACTCTACTCTACTATATTCAGCTTTACTCAACTCTAGGCTAACCTATCCTAGCCTAGCCAAGCTCTGGTCTAGTCTGCTCTACTCTGCTCCACTTTGCTCTATTTTGCTATGCTCTACTCATCTCTGCTCTTCTCTAATCTTCTCTCCTCTTTATTACTCTGCTATATTATGTTATACTTTGCTCTATTATACTCTAACCTCATCTAGCCCTAACCTATCTCTACTCTACTCTATTGTACTCTACTCTACTCTATTCAACTCTACTCTTACCTAGCCTTGCAAAGCCAAGCATAGCGTAACCTAGCTTTGCTCTACTCTACTCTACTTTACTTTACTTTACATTCCTCTACTTTTCTCAACTCTACTTTGCTCTCCTCTACTATGTTACACTGTTCTCTACTCTACTCTGGTTTGCTCTTCTCTACTAAATACAACTCTATTCTATTATACTTTACTCTGCTCTACTCTACTCTGCTCTCCTCTCTTATCCTCTCCTCTCCTCTAGTCTTCTCTACTTTACTCAACTCTGCTCTACTTTACACTTCTCTACTCTACTCTACCCTAATTGACTCTACTTTATTCTACTCTACTCTACTCTACTCTGCTATACAATAGGCCTAATCTAGCTCAATCTACTTTTCTTTACTCTACTCTTCTCTACTCTGCTCTACTCTACTCTACTCTACACTACTCTACTTTACTCCACTCTACTCGAGCCTAGCCTAGACTAGACTAGATTAGCCTACCCTAGCATTGCCTAGCCTAACCTAAATCTACCCCTACTCTATCGTACTCTACTCTTCTCTAGCCAAGCCTACTCTAGCCTAACCTAGCTATTTTAGACAATACTCTACTCTGCTCTACTCTACCACCCTGCTCTGCTCTGAATTTCTTTACTCTATGCTTCTCCTCTGCTCTACTCTACTATTGTATCCCTTCCTCTCTTCTACTCTACTCTACTCTACTCTGCTTAACTCAACTCTATTCTACTCTATTCTTCTCTAGTCCACTCTACTCTACTCTAGCTTAACTAAGCATTACTATACTATACTCTACTTTACTTTAATCTAGCCTAGCCTACTCTTGCTAGACTAGCCTAGCCTAACCTAACTCAACTATACTCTACTCTACTCTATTTGACTCTACTCTGCTCTAAGATAATCCAGCCTAGCCTAACCAAGCTCTACTTTATTCTACACTACTCTGCTCTCACTTAACCTCACCTAGCTTAGCCTAGCCTAACCTAGCTCTGCTCTACTATGCTCTGCTCTACCATACTATGCTCTGTTTTGCTTTACCATACTTAACTCTACTCTACTTTGGTCTTATCTGCTCAGCTCTACTCTTCTCTGTTTTTTACTCTAGCTTATCCTAACATAGCCTAACATATTCGAGCTCTACTTTACATTACCTTACTCCTCTACTATGCTTTATTCTATCCTAGCATAACCTAGTGAACGATAGCCTCGCCTAGCGATGCTTAGCCTAGCCTAACCAAGTTATACTCTACTCTACTCTACTCTACTCCACTCCCCTCTGCTCTACTCAACTCTACACTTCTCTAACTTAGCCTAACCTGGCCTAGCCTTACCAAGCTCTTCTCTACTCTACACTACTTTGCTCGTGTATGCTCTGCTCTCCTCTGCTCTGCTCTGCTCTGCTCTACTCTACTCTACTCAAGCCTAACTTAGCCTAACTAATCCTAAACTGGTTCTACTCTACTCTACTCTTCTAAACTCTACTACACTATACTCTACTCTACTCTAGCCTGGCCTAACCTAACCTAGCCTAGCATTGCCTAACCTAGCTCTTCTTTGCTCTACTTTGCTCTATTTTGATTTGCTCTTCTCAACTCAACTCTACACTACTCTGCTCTACTCTGCTCTATTCTACTTTACATTGCTCTATACTCATGCTTAACCTAATTCTACTCTACTCTTCTACACTCTACTCTACTCTTCTCTACTTTACTTAGCCTATTTGAGCCATCCTTAGCCTAATCTAACCTAGCTCTACTCTACTATATCTACTCTACTATACTTTATACTACTATACTCAAGCCTAGCTTAGCCTGGCCTAGCCTAACATAGCTTTGCTCTTCTTTGCTCTATTATACTCTGCTCTACTAGACTATTTTCTTCTCTACTAAAGTCTTCTTTACTCTACTTTACTCTACTCTAGTTTATGCTAGCCCAGGCAAGCTAAGCCTATAATATCCTAACCTAACCTAACCTCCCTCTACTCTTCTATATTATACTCTACTCTACTCTAACCTAGCCTAACCTTACATAACTCTACTCTACTGCACTCTACTATACTCTACTCGACTCTAGGCTAGCCTAACAATGCCTAGCTAGCCTAGCCAAACCTAGCAAACCTAAGCTCTACTCTGGTCTACTTTGCTTTGCCTGCACTACTCTGCTCTACTCTGCTTTGCTCTACTATGCTCTACTTTGCTCTACTTTGCTCTTTTTTCTTTACTCTATTCTATTATCCTTTAGCAAAGCAAAGCCTAGCCTAGCCTAACCTAACCCCGCTCTACTCTACTCTACTGTAGTCTACTCTAACCTAACATAGCTTAGCATAGCTTATCCTTGCTCTACTTTATCCTGCTTTAATCTAGATTAGCTTAGCCTAACCTAACCAAGCTCTGTTATACACTACTCTATTTTGCTATGCTCTACTCTTCTATGCTTTACTTTACTCTTCTCTCTTCTACTCTACTCTGCTCTACCCTTTTCTTCTCTGCTCTGCTTTGCTCTATTCTATTTTCCCCTATTATGCTCTACTCTGCTCTACTCTATTCTACTCTACTTTGTTTTACTCTACCCTACTCTACTATAACCTAGTTTACCATAGCCCAACCTAGCCTAGCTTAACCAAGCTCTACCCTACTCTACTCTACTATACTCTACTCTACTCTAGTCTTTCCTAGCATAGACTAAGTTTGCACTACTCTACTCTACTCAACTCTGCTTTGCTGTACTCTACTCTGCTCTATTATACTGTGCTCTGCTCTGCTTTACTCTATGTTACTCTGTTTTACTTTGCTCTGCTCTCCTCTACTCTACTCTACTCTACTCTACTCAACTCTAGCCTAGCTTAGCCTAGCCTAACCTAACCTAAACTAGCTTTACTGTACTTTACTATACTCAACTTTACCTTGCTTAAGCTAGCATAGCCTAGCCTAGCTTAACCTAGACTAGCCTAACCTTGCTCTGCTCTGCTCTACTCTTCTGTGCTCTGCGTTGCTTTCCTCTACTCTACTTTACTTTACGTTACCCAAGCCTAGCCTAACCTACCCAAACCTAACCTAGCTCTACTCTACTCTACTCTATGCTACTCTAGTCTACTCTTGCCTAGCCTAACATAGCATAGCCTAACCTAGCCTAACTTAACATACTTCCACTCTACTCTACTCTACTCTACTCTACTATACAATACTCTACTTTACTCTACTCTGCTCTACTCTACTCCACTCTACTGATCTCTACTCCACTCCACTCTACTCTACTCTACTCTACCTTAGCCAAACATAGTTTAGCTTAGCCTAAGTTAGCCCTACTCTACTCTACTCTACCTGGCTCTATGTTGCTCTGCTTTACTATGCTCTGCTCTGTTTTGCTCTACTCTGCCTTAATGTACTCTACTCTAATCTGGCCTAGCCTAGCTTATCCTAGCCTTGTCGAACCGAGCTCTACTCTACTCTAACATACCATAGCCTAGCTTAACCTAGCTCCATGCTACTCCACTCTACCCTACTCTACTCTATTCTACTCTACTCTACTCTTCTTTACTCTATTCTACACAAACCTAGCCTAGCTTAGCCTAACCTAGCTCTACTCTACTCTACTCTACCCTACTCTACTCTTCTCTATTTTATTCTCTTCTACTCTACTCTAACTTAGCCTAGCCTAACCTAGCTCTACTCTACTCTACTCTACTATACATTACTCTAGCATAGCTAAGCCTAGCCTACTCTAGCCTAGCTTAGCTTAGCTTAACTTAGCTCTACTCTACTTTACTCAACTATATTATACTCTACTCTAAAAACCTCTCTTCTACTCTACTCTATTCTAAATTAGCTTAGCCAAGCCTAGCTTAACCTAACTCTACTATATTATGCTCTATTATAGCCTAGCCTAACTTACCTCTACTTTGCTCTTGTTTACTTTGCCCTTTTTTTCTATGCTCTACTCTGCTCTACTCTACTCTACTTCTCTCTACTCTACTCTACTCTATTCTGTTTTCCTCTGCTCTACTATTCTCTACTCTATTTTAATCTGCTCTAATATGCAATGCTATTCTCTACTCTACTCTACTCTACTGAACTCTACACTACTCTACTCTACTCTACTCAACTCTACTCTACTCTACTCTACTCTTGCCTAGTTTAGCCTAGCCTAGCCTAGATTAGCTTAACCTTGCTCCACACTCCTCTACTCTACTCTACTCTACTCCAACATAGCCTTTTCTAACCTTACTTTACTCTACTCCACTCTAATCTACTCTATTCAATTCTACTCTACTCTAACTTAGCCTAGCATAACCTTGCCTAACCAAGCTCTACTCATCTCTACTCTAATCTATTCTACTCTACTCTACTCTAGCCTAGCCTAACCTATCTCTGCTCTATTCTACTCAGCTCTGCTCTGGTCTACTCTTCTTAATTGTACCCTACTCTACTCTATTATAGCCTTGTTTAGCCTAGCCTAGCTTAACTTAACCTAGCCTTACCCTACTCTACTATACCCTACTTTACTTTACTCTACTCTAATATAGCCTAGCTTAGCCATCTTTTTCCTAGCCTAACCTAACTCTACTCTTCTTCACTCTACTCTACTCTACTCTACTCTAACTTTACCTAGCCTAGCTTAGCATAACCTAACTCTACTCTACTCTACTCCTCTCTACTTTATTCTTCTCTACTCTACTCTGCTCTAGATTATCCTAGCCTAACCAAAATAAACTCTACTACACTCTATTCTTCTCTATTCTACTCTACTCTACTCTACTTTGCTCTACTCTATTCTACTCTATTCTACTCTTCTCTACTCTACTGTACTCTAGCCTATTCTTTTCTAACCTTGCTCTGCTCTACTTTACTCTGCTCTACTCTACTCCACTCTAGCCTAGCCAAGCCTACCATAGCCTAGCCTTTCTTAACCTAGCTATACTCTACTCTACTATACTCTACTCTACTATACTCTACTCCACTCTACTCTACTCTACTACACTCTACTCCACTCTACTCTACTCTACCCCAACTTACCTTAGACTACCCTATCCTTGCTCTACTCTACTCTACTCTTCTTTATTCTACTTTAAGCTAGCCTAGCCAAGAGTAGCCTAGCTTAACTTAGCTCTACTCTTCTCTTCTCTACTCTACTTAGCTCTACTTCACTCTCTTTTGCTCTACTTTGCTCCATCTTGCTTTGCTCTACTCTACAATACTGTGCTCTACTCTACTTTACTTTACTCTGCTTTACTGTACTCTACTCTACGTCAGTAGAGACTAGCCTAACATAACCATGCTCTACTATACTCTACTCTACTCTACTTTAATCTAGCCAGGCCTAACCTAACCTAACCTAGCCTAGCCCCACCTAGCCCAGATTAACCAAGCTCTATGCTACTCTACATTACTCTATCATATTATACTCTACTCTACTACACTATACTCTACTCTATTCTACTCCACTCTAACTTAGCGTAGCCTAGCTTCGCCTCACGTAGCTCTACCCTACTCTGTACTGCTCTGCTCTACTTTGCTCTGTCATGTTCTTCTCTACTCTACTTTACTTTTCTCTTCTGTGATCCACTCTACTCTGCTTTGCTCTTTTCTGCTCTTATGAACTCTACTCTACACAGCTCTAGCCTAACCTAATAAGGCTCTACTCTACTCTTCTCTAGCTTAGCCTTGTCGAGCCTACCCTAGCCTAGCTAGCCTAGCTAGCCTAAGCTAACCAAGCTCTACTCTACTCTACTCAACTTTACTCTACGCTACTCTAACCTAGCCCATCTTAGCCTAACCTAACTTTGCTTTATTGTACTCTACTCTGCTCTACTCTACTTTACACTATTATACTCAACTCTAGTCTACCATAGCCTAGCATGGCCTAGCCTATCCTATCTTAACCTATCTCTACTCTACTCTACTCTACTCTGCTTTGCTCTATTATACTTTTCTCTACTTTGCTTAACTCAACTCTGCTATGCTCTTCTCTACTCTTTTTTATTCTAGTATACTCTACTCCACCCCACTCTAGCCTAGCTTGCCCTAATCTAACCTACCCAAGCCTAGCATAGCCTAACCTTGCTTAGCCTAAACTAGCTCATCTCAACACTACTTTACTATGCTATTTTTTTACGACTCTGCTTTGCTCTACTCCACTCTGCTCTTCTCTGCTCTGCTTTGCTCTGCTCTGCTCTTTTCTACCCTTCTCTATTCTACTCTACTATATTGTACTATAGCTTAGCCTAGCCTAACCTAGATCTACTATACTCTAATCTACTCTAGGCAAGCTTAGCCTCGCCTAGCCTAAACTAGCCAAACCTTGCCTAGCTTAGCCTAGCCTAAACTAGTTCTACTTTACTCTACTCTACTCTACTCTACTCTAACCTAGCCTAGCCTATCTTGCTCAACTCTATTCTACTCTAGCCTAGGCTAACCTAGCCTAGCATAGCCTAACCTAGCTCTACTCTACTCTACTCTTACCTAGCCTACCCTAGCTTAGGTTAACCCAACTAAACTATGCCTTAATCTATTCTACTCTTCTCTATTCTACTTTACTCTAGCCCAGCCTAGCCTAACCTTGCTCTACTTTACTCTACTCTTTTCTACTATACTCTACTTTGCTCTACTCTACTCTACTCTATTGTACTCCAAACCTAGCCTCTTCTAGCCTTTCCAAGCCTAGGAAAACTTAGCTCTACTCTACTCAACACTATTTTATTTTACTCTACTCCACTAACCTCTAGTCTAGCCTAGCCTAACCTAGCTTTGCTTTTCGCTAGTCTGCTATGCTTTGCTCAACTCTGCTTCACTTTGCTCTGCTCTACTCTACTATACTATAGGCTAGCCTAACCTAGCCTAGCATAATCTTGCTCTACTCTACTGTACTCTACTATACTCTACTATACTATACTCTATTATACTCTACTCTACCCTACTCTACTCTACTCTAACCTAACATAGCCCAACCTTGCTTAGATAAACTTAGCTCTAATCTTCTCTTCTCTGCTCTACTCCACTCTTCTATGCTTTGCTCTACTCTATTCTACTCTACTCTAGCCAAGCCTAGCTAAGCCTAACCCATCCTAGCCTAATTGAGCTCTACTCTACTCAACTCAACTCTACTCCAATCACCTCTACTATACTCTACTCTACTCTACTATACTATACTCTAGCATTGCCTTGCTTATCCTAACCTAGCTCTACTCTACTCTATTCTACTCTACTCCACAGTAGCCTAGCCTAGCCTAGCCAAGCCTACCATAGCCAAGCCTTAGTTAACCTAGCTGTACTCTACTTTATGCTACACTACAATACAATACACTATTCTATTTTACTCTACTCTACTACACTCTACTCAAATCTACTCTACTTTACTACATCTACTCCAACTTAGCTTAGCCTAGCCAAACCTTGCTCTACTCTACTCTACTCTACTCTACTCTATTCTGCTTTAAGCTAACCTAGCCTAGCATAGCCTTGCTTAACTTAGGTCTATTATTCTCTACTCTACTCTACTCAGCTTTGCTTTACTCTACTTTGCTCTACTTTGCTCCACTATGCTCTGCTCTACTCTACTCTGCTCTACTCTGCACTACTCTACTCTATTCTACTTCAGCATAGCCTAACCTAACATAACCATGCTCTACTATACTCTACTCTACTATACTCTAATCTAGACTAGCCTAACCAAGCCTAGCCTAGCCTTGCCCCACCCAACCGAGATTAACCAAGCTGTACTCTACTCTTCTCTATTGTACTATATTATACTCTACACTACTCTACTCTACTATACTCTACTCCACTCTAACCTAGCCTAGCCTTGCTTAGCCTCACCTAGCTCTACCCTACTCTGGTCTACTCTTCTCTACTTTACTCTATTCTTTTCTTCTCTACCTTACTTTACTTTTCTCTTCTCTACTCTACTGTACTCTGCTTTGCTCTTTTCTAATCTTCTGAACTCTACTCTACTCTGCTCTAGCCTAACCTAATATGGCTCTACTCTACTCTACTCTACTCTACCCTAGCTTAGCCTAGCCAATCCTACCCTAGCCTTGCTTAGCCTAACCTAACCTAGTACAGCTCTACTCTACTCTACTCTACTCTACATTACTCTACTATACTCTAACCTAGCCCAGCTTAGCCTAGCCTGACATCGCTTTATTATACTCTACTCTAATCTACACTATTATACTCGACTGTAGTCTACTCTAGCCTTGCATGGCCTAGCTTATCCTACCCTAACCTATCCCTACTCTACTCTGCTTGACTCTACTCTCCTTTTCTCTACTCTACTTAACTCCATTCTGCTCTGCTTTTCTCTACTCTTCTTTGTTCTACTTTACTCCACTCTACCCCACTCTATCCTAGCTTGGCCTAATCTAGCCTATCCAAGCTTATCATAGCCTAACCTTGCTTAGCCTAACCTAGCTCAGCTCTACTCTGCTCTACTCTGCATTGCTTTGCTCTACTCTACTCTAACCTAACCTAGCCTTGTCAAGCCTAACTTAGCTCTATTCTTCTCAACTCTACTCTCTACTCTCCTCTAACCTAGCTTAGCCTAGCCTTACCAAAACTAAGCTTGCTCAGCTTTGCTCTAACCTTCTCTTCTCTATTCTACTCTACTCTTTTTTACTCTGCATTGCTCCACTATGCACAGCTCTACTCTGCTCTATTTTACTATACTTGACTCTACTCTAGCCTCGCCTAGCTTAACCAAACCAAGCTCTACTATACACTTCTCTACTTTACTTTACTCTAGCCAAGCCTAACCTTGCTTAGCCTAGTCTAGCCTAACCTAGCTCTACTCTACTCTACTACACTCTACTCTACTCTACCCTACTCTACTCTACTCTACTATACTCTATTCTACTCTACTCAACTAACCTCTAGCCTAGGCTAGCCTAAGCTAGCTCTGCTATGCTCTACTATACTCTGCTCTTCTCCACTCCACTTCACTTTGCTCTACTCTACTCTACTCTACTATAGGCTAGCCTAACCTAGCCTAGCTTAATCTTGCTCTACTCTACTTTACTCTACTCTATTATAGTATACAATACTTTATTATACTCTACTCTGCCCTACTCTACTCTAACCTAGCCTAACCCAACATAACTTAGCCAAACCTAGCTTTACTCTTCTCTACTCCACTCTGCTCTACTTTACTCTACTCTACTTTGCTCTCCTCTATTCTACTCTACTCTAGTCTCCCTTAGCTAAGCCTAGCCTAATTGAGCTCTACTTTACTCTACTCTACTCCACTCTCCTCTACCATACTATACTCTATTTTACTCTACTATACTCAAACCTATCCTAGCTCATCCTAACTTAGCTCCACTCAACTCTACTTTATTCTACTATACACTACTCTATTCTCCTCTACTCTACTATGCTCTATTATAACCTACCCTAGCCTAGCCTACCCTAACCTAGTTTATCCTAGCTTAAACAAGCTTTTCTTTTCTCTGCTCTACTCTGCTCTACTTTTCCCTACTATACTCTTCTCTACTCTACTCTACTTTGCTCTGCTCTACTCTACTTTTCTATACTTTACTCTGCTCTGCTCCCCTCTCCTCTCTTATCCTCTCTACTCTACTCTCTTCTCCTCTACTCTACTCTAGTCTACCCTACTCTACTTTACTCTAATATACTTTACTCTACTTTACTCTATCATACTCTACTCTACACTACTCAACTCTAGCGAAGTCAAGCCTAGCCATGCCTCGGCTACCCTAGCCTCGCCTAGCCTAGCCTAACCTAGCTCTACTTTACTCTACTATAATCTACTGTACACTACTCTACTCTACTCTACTCTACTCTACTCTATTCCACTCTATCCTATTATAGCCTATCCTAGCCTAGCATAACCTATCTAAGCTTTACTCTACTCTACACTACTCTCTTTTCTCTATTTTATTTTACTTTAATCTGCTTAGTTACCCTCTCCTCTCCTCTACTCTACTGTACATTACTCTACCCTTCTCTACTGTACTCTACTCTACTCTGGCCTAGCCTAGCTTAGCTTAAGCAAACTCTACTCTACTCTACTCTATTCAACTCTACTTTACTCTACTCTACCCTACTCTACCCTACTCTAGCTTAGCCTAGCCTAAACTAGCTCTACTCTACTATACTATACTCCACTCTGTTGTACTTTACTCTATTACCCTCTACTCCACTAAAACCTAGCTTAGCCGAGCTTAACCAAGCTTTACTATGCTCTACTCGGCTTTTCTATACTCTACTCTGGCCTAGCCTTACCTAGCTTAGCCTAGCCTTGCCTAACCTAAGCATGCTCTACACTACTCTGCTCTATTATGCTATGATCTACTCTACACTACTCTGTACTGCTCTCCTCTTCTCTACTCTTCACTGCTCTACTCTTCTCTGCTCCACTATGCTTTGCTCTGCACTCTACCCTCCCCTAGCCTAGATTAGCCTAACATAGCTCTACTCTACTCCATTCTAGACTAGCCTAGCCTAGCCTAGCTTAACCTAGCCTAGCCTAGCCTTGCCTAGCTTTGCCTAGCCTAACCTACGTCTATCTACTCTACTTTACTCTACTATACTCTACACTACTCTAACCTAGCCTTTCTTAGCCTAGCCTAACATGGCAAAGCTTAGCTTTCCCTAACCTAGCCTAGCATAACTTTGCTCTACTCTACTCTACTCTGCTTACCTCTATTCTGCTCTGCATTGCTCTACTCAACTCTACTCTGCTTTACTCTAGCCTTGCCTCGCTAAGCCTAGTAAAGCCATGCCTTACCTAGCTCTACTCTTCTCTACCCTGCTCTACTCTACTCTACTATACTCTACTCTAGCATAGTCTGGCCTACCCTAACCTTGCCTAGCCTAACATAGCTTAGCCCAACCAAACCTAGTTCTGCTCCACTCTACTAAACTTTACTCTACTCTACTCTACCTTACTTTAACTAGCTTTGCTAAGCCTAGCCTAACCTAGCTCTGCTCTATTGTACTCTACTCTACTCTAGCCTAGAATAGTCTAACCTAACCTATCTCTGCTCTACTCTACTCCACTCTTCTCTATTCTATTTTGCTATACTTTTTTATTCTCTACTCTTCTCTCTTCTACTCTCCTCTTCTCCTCTCTACTCTTTTTAGCTCTGTACTATTCTATTCTACTCTACTCTACTCTACTCTACTTTACTTTGCTCTACTCTACTCTGCTATGATCTGCTCTACACTATTCTACTTTGTTCTTCTTTGCTCTACTCCACTATACTCTACTGTACTTTGGCCTAGCTAGCCTAACCTAACATTGTTTAACCTAGCTCTACTCTACTCTCCTCTATTATATTATACTTTAACATAGCCTAGACTAGCCTAAACAAGCCTAGAGTAACTTAACCTAACCTAGCTTAGCTCTATTCTACTCTACTCTACTCTACTTTTGCAATCTTAATCGAGCTCTACTCTTCTCTGCTCTACTCTACCATACTCTCTTATGCTCTACCCAACTCTGCTATGCTCTTCTCCCTTCTACTCTACTCTGCTCTCCTTTCCTCTCCTCTCCTCTCCTTTCCTCTACTCTACTCTACTTACTATATTCTACTCTTCTCTAACCTAGCTTACCTAATCTAGCTCAACTCTACTTTGCTCTACGCTACTCTAGCCTAGCCTAGCTTAGCTTACCTAGCCAAGCTTTGCTTTGCTCTACTCTTTTCTATTGTGTTCTGCTCTGCTCTACTCTACTTTGCTGTACACTACTCTACTCTACTCTACTCTACTCTAGCCTAGCCTTGTCTGGCCTAACCTAACCTAGCTCTGCTCTACTATACTTGACTCTAGCCCAACCTAACCTATCATTGCCTAGCCTAGCTAACCTACCTTAGCCTAACTTAGCTCTACTCTACTTCTCTCTACTCTGCTCTGCTTAACTCTACTCTACATTACTCTACTCTATTCTTCTTTATTTAGCCATGCAGAGGCTAGCCTAGCATAACCTAACCTAGCTCTACACTAATCTACTCTACTAAAGCTAGCATCACCTTGCCTAGTATAGGTTAGCCTAACCTAGCCTAACTTAGCTCTACTCTCCTCCACTCTACTCTATTATCCTTTATTCTAGTCTAATCTACTCTACTCTAATGTACTCCACTCTACTCTACTTTAACCTAGCCTAACTTAGAATAACCAAGCTTTACTCTATGCTACTCTATTCTACTTTGCTTTGCTCTACTCTATTCTACTCTACGCTACTATTATCTACTCTACTTTGCTCTTCGTTGATTTGCTTTACTCTACTCTACTCTACTCAGCTCCACTCTAGCTTAGCATGTCCTAGCCAAACTGAGCTCTAGTCTTCTCTAAACTACCTTCTCTACTCTACTCACAATAGCCAAGCCTTGGTCCAGGCTAACCTAACCTAACTCTACTCTACTAGCCTAACCTTGCTTAGCCAAACCTAGATCTGCTCTTCTCTGCTCTACTCTTCTCTACTTTAGCCATGTCGAGCCAAGCCTATCCTAACCTAACCTAGCTCTACTCTAATCTACTCTACTCTAGCTAGCCTCACCATGCCTAGCCTAGCTTAGCCTTGCCTAGCCTATCCTAGCTCTACTCTACTCTACTCTACTCTATTATAATCTATCATACTCTACTCTGCTCTACTCTACTCCACTCCACTCTACTCTACACTACTCTAACTAGCCTAGCTTCGGCTATCAAAGCTCTACTTTGCTTTACTCAGCTCTACTCTACCCTACTATTCTCTACTTTATTCTTTTTTGCTATACTTTGCTCTAATCCTCTCTGCTCTATTCCACTATACTCCATCCTAGCTTAGCTTAGCCTAGCCAAGCCTAATCGAGCTATAGTCTATCCTATGCTACTCATCTTCACTCTACTCTACTCTAGCCTAGCCTAGCTTAACCAAGCTCTTTTCTACTCTACTCTACTCTACTCTAGCCTAGCCTCGACTAACCTAGCTCTACTTAACTTCACTCCACTCTACAATACTCTACTATACTCTACTCTACGATACCCTAACCTAGCCTAACCTAGCTTATCCTAGCTCTAATCTACTCTACTCTACTCTATTCTACTCTACTCTTGTCTATTATATCCTAGCATCTTAAGGCCTTACCTAGCCTCGCATAACATAACCTAGCTCTAATCAGCTCTGCTCTGTCATTCTCTACTCTACTCTGCTCTACTCTATTCTACATTACTCTCCTCTCTTTTACTCCACTCTTCTCTATTATTCTTTGCTTTCTACTACTCTACTCTACTCTTCTTTGCTTTGCTTTGTTGTCCTCTACTCTACTCTACTCTACTCTACTCCATAAAACTCTACTTTACTTTGCTCTACTCTACTCAAGCCTAGCCTACCCTAATATAACTTTGCCTAGCATAGCCTAGCCCTACCTTAGTCTGCTCTTCTCGTTTAAGCTCTAATCCACTCTACTCTGCTCAGCTCAAATCTCCTATACTCTATTCTACTCTACTCTACTCTACTCTACTCTACTCTACTCTACTCTAGCCAAGCCTAGCCTAGCCTAACCTAGCTTTACTCTACTGTACTCAACTCAACAATACTCTATTACACTCTAATTTACTCTACTCTACTCTACACTAGCCTAGCTAGCTTTGCTCTACTCTACTCAGCTCTACTCTACTCTACTCTACTCTACTCTACTCTACTCAACTCCACTCAACCCTACTCAACCCTAACTTAGCTTAACCTAGCCTTATTTAGCTATATTCTACTCTACTCTACTTACTCTACTCTACTCTAGCTTACTCTTGCCTAGCCTAGCCAAACTTAGCCTAACCTAACCTAGCCTAGCCGAGCCTAACCTACCCCTACTCTACACTATTATGTTATACTCTAATATATTCTACTATAGTTTATTCTACTCTACTCTGTTATGCTCTACTGCAACCTAGCCTAGCCTAACCTATCTCTACTCTACACTACTCTACTCTTCTTCACTCTAGCTTAGCCTTAGCTAGCTCTACTCTTCTCTGCTCTGCTCCACTCTGCTTAGCTCAGCTCGACTTTACTCTGCTGTGCTCTACTTTGTTCTATTCTACTCTAGCCTAGCCTAACCTAACCTTGCTCTGCTGTACTCTTATCTACTCTACTCTAGCTTAGCCAAATCTTGCCTTGCCTAACCTATCCTAACTTTGCTATACTTTATTCTACTATACTCTACTATACTATACACTACATTACTCTACTCTACTCTACTCAACTCTACTCTATTCTCTTCTACTCGACCCTATTCTACTATAACCTCTTCTTGCCTAGCCTACCATAGCCTGCTCTATTTTGCTCTACCCAACTCTCCTTGCTCTGCTCTACTCTACTCGACTCTACTCTACTATAGCCTAGCCTAGCCTAATCTAGCCAATCTTAACTAAGCATTACTCTACTCTACTCACCTCCACTCTACTTTACTCTACTATACTCTAATCTACTCTACTTTATGCTCGCCTAGCCTACCCTAACCAAGCTTTACCTAGCCTCGCCTAACATAGATCTACTCTAATTTCCTCTACTCTACTCTACAATACTCTACTCTACTTTACTATACTCTTCTCAACACTACTGTAGTCTACTCTACTATACTCTAATCTATCTTATTCTAACCTTGCTCAGCCAAGCCCAGGCTAACCTAGCTCTACTTTACTATACTCTACTCTAGCCTAGCTCGGCCTAGCCAAGCCTTGCCTAGCCTAGCCTAACCTAGCTCTGCTTTACTCTACTTTGCTCTGCTCTGCTCTACTCTACTTTTCTCTGCTCTGCTTTGCTCTTTTCTACTCTATTATACTATACACTACACTATTGTACTCTCACATAGCCTAGCCTATCCTAGGTCTAATCTACTCTAATCTAACCTTGTCTTGTCTTGCCTTGCTTTGCCTAAGCTAGCTCTACTCTACTATGCTTTGCTCTACTCTTCTCTGCTCTGCTCTATTTTGCTGTACCCTACTCTACTTTGCTCATTTTTGCCCTGCTCTTCTCTACCCTTCTATGTTATGCTCTGCTCTACTATGCTCTACTCTACCCTACTCCACTCTACTCTACTATAGCCTAGGCTAGCCTAACCTACTAAAACTTAACTAAGATTTACTATACTCACTCTACTCTACTTTAGCCTACCCTGCCCTCGCTTAACCTAGCCTACTAGCCTAGCATAGCTTAACCTAACTCTACTCTACTCTATTCTACTATACTCTACTCTATTGTACTCTACTCTACTTTGCTCTACTCTACTCTACTATACTCTACTATACTCTTTGCTACCCTACTCTATCCAAGCTTAACATGGCTTAGGCTAACCTAGCTCTTCTCTACTCCACTCTACTGTAGCCTAGCATAACCCTTGGCTAGCCTAGCCAATCCTAACCTAGACTAACCTAGCTCTACTCTTATCTACTTTGCTATACTCTGCTCTAGCCTACTTTTCTCTACTATGCTCTGCTCCACTCTACTCTACTATACTCTACTTTATTCTATTGTACTCTCAAATAACATAGCCATGCATAGCCTAACCTAGCTCTAATCTACTCTACTCTACTTTACACTACTCAAGCTAAGCCTAGAAAATCCGAGCCTTACCTAGCCTAATCTAGCCAAGCCTAGCCTATCCTGACCTAGCTCTATACAACTCTACTCAACAATGCTCTATCCTAACCTAACAAAGCTCAGCTTATCCAAGCTTAACTAGCTTTACTCTACTTTGCTCTGCTCTGCTCCACTCTGCTCTACTTTAATCTGCTCTACTTTGCTCTACTCTTTGCTGGTTTGCTCTACTATGCTCTTCTCTACTCTATTATACTATACTCTAGGCTACTATACTATACTCTACTCTAGTTTACTCTACTATATTTCCCTCTACTCGACTCTACTCTACTTAATGTAGCCTAGCCTTTCCTAGCATAGCTTAAACTAGCTCTACTCTATTTTACTCTACTCTACTCTACTCTACTCTCTTCTGCTCTGCTCTGCTCTTCTCTACACCACTCTACTCTGCTCTACAATGCTCTACCTTTCTCTGCTCTGCTCCGTGATACTCTACTCTACTCTTCTCTACTCTACTCTACTCTTCTCTACTCTACCCTACTCTACTCTAGCCAAGCCTAACCTAAACAAGCTCTACTCTATTCAACTATACTCTACTCCAGCCTAGCCTAGCCTAACATAGCCTATCCTTGCAAGCCAAGCCTAGCCTAACCTTGTTCATCTCCACTATACTTTAGTATACTCTATTATACTCTATTCTACTCGACTCTATTATACTCTAGCCTAGCCTAGCTTAGCCTTGCCTAGTTTTGCCTAGCCTAACAAAGCTCTACTCTACTCTACTCTACTCTACTCTACATTACTCTACTCTACTCTCCTCTACTCTATCCTATCTTACCCTAGCCTAGCCTTGTGTAACCTTGCTCAACTCAGCTCTACTCTGTTCTGCTCTGCTCTATTATACTCTGTTTAGCTCTACTCTACTCTGCTCTTCTCTGCTCTACTATGCTCTGCTCTTCTAAGCTCTACTCTACTCTACTGTACTCTACTCTACTCTACCCTTCCTTACTCTGCTCGATTTTTCTCTGTTATGCTCTGCTCTACTCTACTCTACTCTACTCTACTATATTATAATAGCCTATCCTAACTCAGCCTAACCTAACTCTGCTCTACTCTACTCTAGCTTAGCATAGACTATACTAACCTAGCCTAACCTAGCCAAGCTAAGCCTAACCTAACCTATCTCTACTCTAATCTACATTACTATACTCTAGCTAAGCCTAACCCAGCCTATCTGAGCTTAGCCTAGCTCTACTCTACTCTGCTATACTCCTCTCTACTCTGCTCTGCTACATTCCGACTTCTGCCATGTCTCAGTCCAGGAGGGACCTTATACACCTCAGGCAGGGTCAGATGTCAGTGAACGACTACTTATCGAGATTCACATATCTGGCGAGGTATGCCGCAGAGCTGGTACCATCTGAGGAGCGCAGATGTGAGATGTTCTTGGAGGGACTTCGTCCTATGCTACAGCGTCAGTTGGTTGTGAGCCGGTTTGCCAGATTTCGTGACTTAGTGGAGGCTGCGAGATCCGTTGAGCTTATTGACATCCGGATGGAGGCCCAGAGAGAGGCTCACAACAAGAGGAAGGGATTCAGAAATGCCCAACAGAACAAAAAGGATAAGAGACACAGAGGTCATCGAGGTACCCAGGAGGGCGTGGTCCAGCCACGACCTATTTCCGAGAGGCCAGTGTAGCAGACAGGTACTCGGACTGGGGGGATTATTTGCTACCACTGTCAGCAGCCAGGACACATAAGGTACGACTACCCGTTATGGAAGAAACAGAGGATCACAAGACCGGTTGGTTCATCTGGGGGACAGCCCAGAGTATTTGCATTGACTCGGCAGCAGGCTTCAGAGTCACCAGAAGTGATCACAGGTATGCTTTATTTTGGTAACATACAGTGCGTGACTTTGTTTGATACTGGTGCATCTCATTCTTTTGTTACTGAGAGGATCTGGAATCAGATATCAGGATCCAAGGGTTATTTAAAAGAACCCTTACTAGTTAGGCTTCCTGATGGGAAAGAGATTCCCACTGTTCAGAAGACTGATGGGTTTATTCTGATTAGTGGACACGAGTTCGTGACAGAGTTGATATGTGTGCCGCTAACAGAGTTCGACATCATTTTGGGGATGGATTGGTTGTGCTACCATGCAGTGGTTCTGGATTGTTGCGAGAAGAAGGTTAGGATCAGGGTGCGTGGTTCGGAGGATGTGATATACTTTGGTCTGAACAGGCAGATTCCCCTGATCTCAGTTCTTTAGGCAAAGAGACTACTGAGTAAGGGTTGTACTGGTTGGTTGGCTTATGTGGCAGATAGTCAAGCCACCACTACCCTTATGTCAAATATTCCAGTGGTGAGAGACTTCCCTATGGTTTTTCCAGAGGAGTTGCCTGGACTTCCACCAGCTAGGGAAGTGGAGTTTTCGATTGATTTGGAGGCAGGAGTAGCTCCTATTGCTAGAGCTCCCTACAGGATGGCTCCAGCCGAGCTAGCAGAGTTGAAGACTCAGTTGCAGGACTTATTAGACAAGGGATTCATACGCCCCAGTTGTTCACCTTGGGGTGCCCCTGTCTTATTCGTCAAGAAAAAAGATGGTAGTATGAGGCTGTGTGTGGATTATAGGGAATTGAATAAGGTTACGATTCGTAACCGGTACCCTTTACCACGTATTGATGATTTATTAGAACTGAATTTGAGGCAAAGGAGATGGTTGGAATTGATAAAGGACTATGAGCTGGTGATAAATTACTGCGAGGGTAAGGCTAATCCTGTTGCTGATGCTTTGAGCAGGCACGCAGTTATGCATACTATGTTAGTCTCTGACTCTATACTAGACTTGGATTGGGATGTTGAAAGATGTCAGGAACAGTTGTCTGTTCAGAGACTGGTTCACAGACTCAGCTCGTTGACTATTCGGGCTGACTGGTTATCTGAGATGCGTGATCTTCAGCTTTGTGATGAAGAGCTGAAGGAGAAGTTTGAGTTGGCATCGCAGGGATTGGGAGGAGACTTTGCTCTCAGAAACGACATTTTGACTTTCAGGGGTCGCTGGTGTGTGCCATCACATCAGGAGTTCAGGGAGAGGATCCTTCGACAGGCTCATTATGGAACTTTGGCTATGCACCCTAGAGAAGTCAAGATGTACAAGAATTTGAGGAGTGTTTTCTGGTGGAGAGGATTGGTGAAGTGGCTTACAGGTTGGCACTTCCTGAGCATCTGTCTGGGATTCACAATGTGTTTCATGTTTCGAATCTCAAGAGATATGTGCCAGATCCTTCTCATTCTATCGGTGATGATCTTCCTGGTTTGCAAGTGGCACCAGATTCTTCTTATGTGGAACTGCCAGTTCGCATCCTCGAGGAGAGCAGCAGGTAGCTGAGGAACAGGTCGTTTCCTATGGTCAAGGTTCTGTGGAATAGACATGACGAAAGGGAGGCAACCTGGGAGCTAGAGCAGGATGTTGCGAAAAGTGGCCGGAACTTCTTGCTGAATTTCGAGGGCGAAATTCCTGATAAGGTGGGGAGATTGTTATACCCGGAAAAATATTATATGTTTAATCTTCAATAATTCAATTGTGGCTTGGATGATTTCAGATCGACAGTAGGATGAGCCAGGAGCTCAATTGGAGGCTATTGGAATTTCTGAAATTTTCTGGGGATTTTTCGGAGCACCGAGATTTTTTTTAAAAACGGAATTTGGATTTTTTCTTTTACCGATCGTGAACCGGACCGGAGCGGTTCAGCGAAGGCGGGGCGGTTCGCCGAGGTGCGTTTGCGCGTGCTTTTGGATAAGCCGCGGATAAGCGGATCGGACGGGCGAGATCAGCGGGGGAGATTAACCGGCTGATCGGGTGTTAAGCGGCGTTTTTGGAAGGTCAACCGGCGCTTAATGGGTCTTAACGGGTTATTACCGGTTTAAGCTGGGTATTTAACCTGAACTGTTCGGCTGTTAGGGTTTCGAACGGCGGCTAGAGGCGAAGTGTTCGCGGCGAACGGTGGTATTTTCCGGCAGCCTTCCAAGGGGCTTTTGGTAACCGGAGGTTCGCGGGACAGAGGCGAGCATTTTGGTACCGGTTTCGTTCGGCGAGGAGCTGCGGTCGATCGCGTGCGAGCTTCACCGTCACCGGCGACGAGCAAAGGTAGGAAATTCAGTTTTAAATTAGTTAATTAGTAGAAATTAAAAGCATGGAATATTTTGCTTAATGAACACAAGCATGTGGATGAAAAATCGGACTTAGTTGAATGCTAATCTGCGTCTTTTACAATTTTTGGATTTCTGGAAAATTTCCCATTTCGCCGGAAAATTTAGTTAATGCTTAGGAACATGTTAGGGATTTGTATTATCAGTTTGCCATTGAATTAGTTAATTAATTGTTGGATTAATCTTACGGCAATGGTGTACGGGCGAACTCTTTCGGCGGAAATTTTAAATTAGTGGCATTATTGAAACATTAGTATAGTACGAACATCGAATTTTGTTTCTCCTTGTTCTCGTTCGCCGGAAATCGACGGAAGGAATTGGATTGGTCGGCGATTGCTTAAGTTAGGGTTCGCGGGCGTCGGACCGAAGAAGGAGAAGGGTTTAGATTAATTACGAATTTATTTAAGTAATTAATGGTATTTATATAATATTTATTAGTAATTATATTTATTTAAGCATCGACCAATTAACGGATTATTAAAGAATTTGGTTCGGCGGTGTCGCGGTTCAGCGCGAGGTTTCCGAACCGGCAGCGAAAACCGGTTCAGCGGGATTCGGCGCGGACGAACGTCGCGGAAGAAAATTTAATTCGGAAATTAATCCGAATTTTCGGAAAAAGGATATATGTGGAATTTAAATTTTATTCGGAAATTTATTTCGAATTTCGGAAAATGGATAAAGGGCAGAACTTGATTTTGGAAATTAAATTTCCTGAAGTGAGGAAGAGGTGATTTTTGGAAATCACGTAACCAAGTTGAAATTGACTGTTGGAAATTACCCATAAATTCAGTGCAGCTGGATCAGTTGGAAGGAAGTGTGACACTTGGGTGTTACCAGAATAGTCAGAATTTTGGTACAGTTTGTGTTGCTTGGATGACAATGACATGGATTGAGTCAGTTTACTCAGTGTTGGCATATTTCATGGATTGGCATATTGGACCGGACTACTATAGGCCCTATATGATGTTTTAGGGTAGTTGTGGTAGGTAACTGTGCGGTACAGACTTAACTTTCACAGTATACATGTGGACTGGTATGCGCCTTGTTGTATCTGGACACATGTTGCCGAATCTTGGAGTTAGAGCTTGGCAATGACTGTAGGGGCGTGGCTTCTATGGAAATTATTGGGAGAGGACTTCTTGTGACGGTGGCTGAGCCGATCTCTTCTGGTCCATAAGTGTAGGCCTGCGCGCCTGAGAGTGGCAGTGGCAGGGGTGACTCACCGTGGCTAGCCAAGTGTGTAGGCCTGCGTGCCTGAGGGTGGCAAGGGTGTCTCACGTTGGCTAGAGATCTATGTGACTGGTTTTGTCTATAGTCTCCAGAAGATTGATTGACGAGAGACGCTGCGGTGTCGGGTGCTAGGCGTTGTGATGCGTGCACAGAGATGGGCGTGTCCCGCTGGCATGCTTTGCCTAGGCGCCATGCGTGCGCAGAGATGGGCGTGTCCCGCTGGCATGCTGCCTGGGAGCACAGAGGAGAGCTACTCTGGTTTGACTGGGGGTGACTGTGGTTGGTCAGAGTCTGGGACTGAGAGTGCCTTTCCACCCTACATTGTTATGCTGTATTCTTATACTCTTGCTATTATCCTTCTCTTGCATGTGAGTTTTTACTAGTTGTCTTTCCTACTGGGCGTAGCTCACTCCTTTATTATCTATATTTTTCCAGCGGCTCGACAGCCTTGGCGCCACCCAGATTAGGTGGGATCGTGGTCAGCAGGCTAGTGGAGGATATCTGATCTGTGATTTTTTGAGACATTTTGGTTAGTGTGATTGATACTATTGGATGTATTCAGGGAGACTGTTATTCTTATGTCATGTAATATGTGAGGGTGATTCTGACTTATGTATCTAGTTGGATGATATTGTATTTGTTGGACTTGGGTCTTATTCTTGTGATGTAGTTTCCATTCACTGTTTTACTTTATTGTCTTGGTGGTATAGTGTGTGGAGTGCCATATTTTATCTGAGGATGTTATGTATTTTATTTTTGATGGTGAGGTCATTACATGACTATGGAACTTAACCGTGGGGATTCAGACTTCTTTTAGATCGGTTCTCCTACCGGTATGGGTTAGGAGTATGGGGTCTAGTAGGAGTAACATTGCGCGAGTCCATCTGTTAATTCAGGAGTCATGAACCTGATTTGACGGTGTACCCGGGAGATGGGATCCACATTGTTAAGGAAAGTAGGTGTGTAATGATGTGTTATATCCTATGTTTTTCATAGGCTACTCAGGTTGGTATGGGACGATCTGAGCTGTCTATATGTAAAAAAAAAAAATATGCCAAAAATCAGCCTAGGAAAAAATGGGGTGTAACAACTTACTCTATCCTATCATAGCCTAACCTAGCCTTTTCTAACCTAGATCAACTCTACTCTACTCTGCTCAACTTTCCTCTGTACTGCTCTTTTCTACTTTTCTCTGCTTTGCTGTACTCAACTCTACTCTGCTCTTTTACTATTCTCTACTCTACTCTGCTCTCCTCTCTTCTCCTCTCCACTCCTCTATTCTACACTACTATGCTCTACTTTGCTACAGTCTACTCTAATCTACTATAATCTATTGTACTATACTCTACTCTACTCTACGCTACCATACTCTACCCTACTCTTCTATACTCTAGCTTAGCCTAGCATCACCTGAGCAAGCTCTACTCTACTCTACTCTACTCTACTATACTATAATCTACCCTACTCTACTCTATTCTAGCCTAACTTAGCCTATCCTAGCCGACCATAGACTACCCCAGCCTAGCCTTCCATTGCCTAATCGAGCTCTTCACTACTCTAGTCCACTCTACTCTACTCTACTCCACTCTACTCTACTCTACTCTACTCTACTCTACTTTACTCCACTATAACCTAGCCTAGCTTAGCCTAATTAAGCTCTACTACACTTTACTTTACTCTTCTACACTACTCTAGCTAGCATTTCCTAACCTAGCCTAGCCTAAGCTAGCTCTGCTCGCTATGCTCTACTCTGTTATGCTCTACTTTACTCCACTCTACTATTCTCTACTCAGCTATGCTCTTCTCTGCTTTGCTCTAATCTATACTTTAGCGTAGCTCAGCCTAACTTGGTGGTACTCTACCCTACTCTCGCATAGCCTAGCTTACCCTAGCCTTGCCTAGTAAGCGTTGCATAACTTATCTTTAATATACTCTACTCTAGTCTGCTCTACACTACTGTACTCTGTTATGCTCTCTTTTACTCTATTATAACCTAGTCTAGCCTAGCCTAACCTAACCTAGCCTAACCCTGGCCAACCTAGATATACTTAGCCTAACTTAGCTCTTCTCTACTTTGCTCCACTCTACTCTACTTATCTCTGCTCTGTTCTACTTTGCTCTATTATACTCTACTCTATTCTAGCCTTCCTTAACATAGCCTAGCCTAGCCTAGCTTAGCCTAACCAAGCTCTACTCTACTAATCTCTACTCTACTTCACTCTACTCTACTCAACTCTACTCTTGCCTATCCTAGCCTACCCTGGCCTAACTTAGCCTATTGCTTAGCAAATCCTAACCTAGCTCTGTTTACGTTACTCTACTCTACTCTACTATACTCTACTCTGCTCTACTCTACTCTACTCTACTTTACTCTATTCTAATTTAACCTTACCTGGCTTTGCCTTGCCTAACCTAGCCTAACCTAGCTCAACTCTACTCTGCTTTCCTCTTCTCTACTCTACTCTGCTCTAGTCGGTTCTACTCTACACTACTCTGCTCTACCCTCATTTGCTATGCTCTGCTCTACGCTACTTAACTCCACTCTACTCTATTTTTTTGTACTCTAGCCTAGCCTTGCTAGCTTAATCTAACCTAGCTCTAATCTACTATACTCTACTTTAGCTTAGCATAGCCAAGCCAAACCTAGCTTAGCATAGCCTCGCCTAACCTACCTCTACTCTACTCTACTCAACTCTATTCTAACCTAGCCTAGCCTAGCCTAACCTAACCTAGCTCTACGCTACCCTAGTCGAGTATAGCCAAGCCTATCCTAACCTAACCTGGCTCCACTCTACTCTGCTCTTCTCTACTCTATTATGCTATGCTCAACTTTATTTTTTTTGTTATGCTCTACTCTATACTACTCTACTCTATTAGGCTCTATTCTTCTCTACTCTACCATACTCAACTCTTGTCTCACCCAACATAGCTAGCAAAACCTAGCAATACTCTACTCTACTTACTCTTCTCTGATCTACTCTAGCCTATCCTAGCCTTCCCTAGCCTAGCTTAGCCTCGCCTATCCAAGCCTAACTTAACCTAGTTCTACTTTATCCTACTCTATTATACTCTACTATACTCTAATCTACTCTAGTCTACTCAAACCTAGCCTAGCTTAGCCTACCCCAATCTAGCTCTACCATACTCTACTCTAGCATAGCCTAGCCTAGCATAACCTAGCCTTACCTGGCTCTGTTCTGCTATGCTTTGCTCTACTCTATTATACTCCACCCTACTCTACTCTGTTCTACTCTGCATTTCTCAATCATGCTTTGCTCTATTCTCGACTACTCTGCTCTGCTCTACTCTACTCTACTCTACTCCACTCATTTCTACTTTACTCTACTCTAGACTTGTTTATCCTAACCTAACTTAGCCTGGCCTTACCTTACTCTACTCTACTCTATTATACTCTACTCTACCCAACTCTATCCTAGTTTACTCAAGACTAGCTTAGCCTGACCTAACTCTGCTTTTGTTTTCTCTTCCCTACTCTACTCTACTCTAATCTACTCTATTCTACCCTACTAAAACTTAGCCTAGCCTAGCCTAACCTTTCTCTACTCTACTCTACACTAACCTAGCCTTGCCTAGCTCCACTCTACACTTCTCTGCTATACTCTGCTCTACTTTACTCTACTCTATTATACTCATGTTTAGTTTAGCCTAGCCTAGCCAAGCGTAGCCTAACCTAGCTATCTCTACTCTACCCTATTATGTTGTACTCTACTTTAGCTTAGCTGATCATAGCCTAGCTTAGCCTAACCTTACTTTACACAACTTTACTCTACTATACTCTATGCCAATCTGCTCTACTCTACTCTAACTTTGCCTAGCCTAGCCTAGCCTAACCAAGCTCCACCCTATTCCACACTACTCTTCTCTACTCTAGGCTAGTCTAGCTAAGCATAGCCTAGCCTAATCTAATATAGCTCTACTCTGCTCTACTCTACTCTTCTCTACTATACTCTAGCCTAACTTAGCTCTACTCTACTCAACTTTACTCTACTCTACTCTAGCCTTGCCTAGCCTAATGTAGCTCTCTACTCTATGCTACTCTACTCTACTCTATTATATTAAACTCTCTTCTAATCTACTCTAGTCTACTCTACTCTAACCTAGCCTAGCCTACTCTAGCTTATTTTAGCCTATCCTAGCCTAGTAGAACCTAATATAGCTCTTCTTTGCTTTGCTCTTCTCTCTCTAATCTACTCTTCTCTACCTAACTCTGCTCTACTCTGCTCTCCTCTGCTCTACTCTACTTTATTATAATCTATCTTAACCAAGCCTAACTTTGCTCTACTATACTCTACTTTACTATACTTTAGCCTTGCCTAACATAACATAGCTCTACTATACTCTACTCTAATCTCCTCTACTCTCTTGTACTCTACTCTACTCTTAACTAGCCTAGCCTAGCGTAAACTAGCTTTACTCTACTGAGCTCTGCTCTGCTCTACTCTCCTCTACTCTACTCTATTATACTCTACTCTGCATTGCCCTCATTTACTCTACTCTACTATGCTCCACTCTATTGTGCTCTAGTTTTCTTTCCCTTACTCTATACAACTCTACTCTACTCGGCTCTACTCTACTCTACTCAATTATACTCTAGCCAAGCCTGACCATGCCTAGCCTAGTGTAATCTAGTTCTACTCTACTCTACTTGAGACAAGTATTCTCTATCCTAGCCTAGCTTTGTCTAACTTAACCTAGCTTTACTCTACTCTAGTTTAGTATAGCTTAGCCTAGCCTAGCCTAATCTAGCTCTACTATGCTCTACTATACTCCACTGTACTCTACTCTACTTTATTTTACTCTACTCTACTCTACATTATTCTACTTTACTTTACTCTAAACTACCCCAACTTAGCCTACCTTGACCTAACTCTACTCTGCTCTAGCCTAGTCGAATCTTGTTCAAGTTTGCTTTACTCTTCTCTACTCTGCTCTGCTCTACTCTTCTATGCTCTACTTTTCACTACTCTACTCTTCCCTCATTTACACTACTCTTCTCTACTCTGCTCTACTCTACTTTACTCTACTCTACTCTACTCTACTCTTCTCTGTTCTACTCTACTCTACAATACACTACTTTAGCATAGCTTAGCCTTACGTAGCCTACCCTAGCCTAGTTGAACATAGCCTAAACTAACCTTGCTCTGCTCTACTCTACTGTACTCGACTCGACTAAAACCTAGCCTTACCTAGCCAAGCCAAACCGAGCTCTACTCTAATCTACTCTACTCTACTCTATTCTAACCTAGCCTAACATAACCTAGCTTTGCTCTGTTCTACTTTGCTTTGCTTTGCTCCAATCTACTTGCTCATCTGGTCTACTCTACTCTTCTCTACTCTGCTCTACTCTACTCTACTCTACACAGCTCTAATTTACTCTACACTACCCTACTTTACTCTACTCTTACCTTGTTTAGCATAGCCTAGCCTAGCCTAGCCTAGCCAAAACTAACTCTGCTCCACTCTACTCTACTCAAGTCTACTCTACTCTAACCTAGCCTAACACAACCTAGCCTAGCCTAGCCTGACCTAGCTCTACTCTTCTTTACTCTTCTTTACTCTTCTCTACTCTACTCTAATATACTCTACTCTACTCAAATCTAATCTGACTTAGCCTAGCCTAGCCTAGTTCAACCTGTCTCTACTCTGCTCTACTCTACTCTACTCTATGCTAGACTATCCAAGCCTAGCCTAACATAGCCTAACCTAGCTTTACTTTACTTTGCTCTATTATACTCTACTCAGCTCTGCTCAATTGTGCTCTACTTTACTCTACTCTACTCTGCTCTACTATACTCTATACTAGCCATGCCTAATGTAGCTCTATTCTACACTACTCTACTATATTATCCTTTACTCTACTCTACCCAACTCTATTCAACTCTACTCAACTCTACTCTTCTCTATTGTACTCTACTCAACTCTAACAAAGCTTTTCCTAGCCTAGCCTGGCTCACCCTAACGTAACTCTACTCTGCACTACTCCTTTGCTTTAGCTGCTTTACTCTATTCTACTTTTCTCTACTCTACTCTACTTTGCTCTGCTTTAGTTTGCTTTGCTCTACTCTTCTCTGCTCTTCTCTACTCTGCTCTACTCTAATTTGTTTTACTTTACTATATTCTACTCTAGCTTAACCTAACCTAACTTAACACTACTCTATTCTACTCTACTCAGCTCTACTATACTCTACTGTAACATAGCCTTGCTTAGCCTATCCTAGCATTGCCTAACCTAACTCTACTCTACTCTACTTTACTCTACTCTACTCTACTATACTATACTCTACTCCATTACTCTATTTTACTCTACCACACTCTACTCTACTATAACCTAACCTGGCCTAAACTAGCTCTGCTCTACCCTATCCTGCCTAGCCGAGCAAAGACTAGCCTAGCCTAGCCAAGCCATGCCTAGCCTAACCTAACTTCACTCAGCTCTACTTGCTTAGCTCTTCTCTATTTTGCTCTACTTTATTCTGCTCTGCTCTGCTCTACTTTGCTCTACCCTATTCTGCTCTACTCAATTCTGCTCTAATCTTCTCTACTCTTCTCTGCTCTAACCTAGCCAAACCTCGCCAAGCCAAACTAGCTCTACTTTACTTTACTCTAATTTACACTACTTTGCTCTGTTCTACTCTGTTGTGTAAGCTCAGCTCAGCTCTGCTTTGCTCTTCCCTACTTTGCATGCTCTACTTTGTTATGCCCTTCTCTATTCCACTCTGCTGTACCCTACTTTACTGTACTATACTTTGTCCTACTCTACTATGCACTATTCTGCTCAACTCTACTTTACTCTATTCTATTCTATTGTACTCTACTCTACTCTAGCCTACCTTAGCCTAACCTAACATAGCCTAGCTTAGCCTTACTCTACTCTACTGTACTCTACTCTACTCTACCCTACTCTACTCTCCTCTACTCTACTCTTGCCTAGCTTAGCCTAGCCTACCTTATCGTAAGCTAGCCTAGCCTAACATTGCTCTACTCTACTCTACTTTACTCTACCCTACTCCACTCTACTCTTCTTTACACTAATTTACTCTACTCTATTATACTCTATAATAACTTAGCCTAACCTTAGCCCAACCTAAACTTGCTCTCATCTACTCTACTCTAATATGCTCTACTCTACTCCACTCCACTCTACTACACTCTACTATACTCTACACGAATCTAACCTATCCTAACCTAGCTCGACTATACTCTACTGTACTTTATTCTACCCTACTTTAGCCTAGTGTAGCCTAACAACATCTTGCATTGCTCTACTCTGTTCTTCTTTTCTGGGCTTTACTCTGCTCTCCTCTACTAAGCTCTACTTTGCTCTACTCTACTCAACTCTGCTTTACTATATTCTACACCACTGTGCTCTGCTCTCCTCTTCTTGCTTCTCCTCTCCTCATCTCTCCTCTACTCTACACTACTCTACTCTTCTCTACTCTATTCTTGCCTAGCTTAGCCTAGCCTAGTTTATCATAGGCTAGCCTAGCCTAGCATTGCTCTACTCTACTCTACTCTACTCTACCCTACTTTACTCTATTCTACTTTGCACTAATCTACTCTACTCTACTATACTCTATAATAACTTAGCCTAGCCTAACCTAGTATAACCTAGCTCTACTCTACTCTACTCTAGCCTAGCCTGGCCTTACCTTGCTCCACACTTCTCTACTTTACTCTGCTCTACTCTATTTTGTTTTGCTTTATTCCACTCTACCATACTCTACTCTACTTTACTCTACATTGCTCTACTCTACTCTGCTTTATTGTACTCTAGCCTAGCCTTGCATAACCTAGGTTTACTAAACTCTACTCTACTCTAGCTTAGCTTAGTGTAGCTTATCCTTGCCTAGCTTAGCCTAGCTTATGCTAGCCTAACCTAGCTCTACTCCACTCTACTCTACTCTAGCCTAGCTTATCCTAGCCTAACCTTGCTATGCACTACTCTACTAAGCTTTTCTCTGCTCTATTCTACTCTTCTCTATTATACTCTACTCTACTCTACTATACTCTAGCCTAGCCTATAGCTCTACTCTACTCTACTCTACTCTACTCTACTCTAGCCTATCCTTCCCTAGCCTAACCTGACTTAGCTCTACAATACTCTACTCTGCTTTAATCTTCTCTGGTCTTCTTTTCTCTACTCTTGTCTGCTCTACTTTACTCAACTCTACTCTACTCTATTCTAGCCTTGCCTAGCCTAACCGAACTATACTATACTCTACGATACCCTACTCTACTCTACTCTACTATATCCTAACCTAGCCTTCCCTACCCTTGCCTTACTTAGCCTAGCCTAGCCTCGCCTAACCTAGCTCTACTCTGCCCTACACTACTCTACTCGACTATACTTTACTGCACTCTACTCTACTCTACTTTACTCTACTCTACTCCACTCTACTCCACCCTACTCCAACCTAGTCTAACCTATCCTAACCTAACATAGCTCTACTCTATTCTACTCTTGCCTAGCCTAGCCTAACCTACCTCTACTCTGCTATACTCTACTCTGCTTTGCTCTACTCTGCTCTATTACTTTATTCTACTCTACTCTACTCTACTCTATCTTAGCCTAGCCTAGCTAAACTCTTCTCTATTATATCATTGCCTAGCTTACCTAATTGAGCTATACTTTGCTCTGCTCATCTCTGCTTTGCTCTTCCTTACTATGCTCTACTCTATTATACTCTGCTTTACTCTACTTTACTCTGCTTATCTTGACTCTACTATGCTCTACTGTTGCCTAGTTTAGCTTAGCCTAGCCTAGCATAGCCTAACCTAATTCTACTCTACTCTACTCTACTTTACTATACTCTACTATAGCTTAGCCATGCCTACCTAGCCTAGCCTAACCAACCCTTGTGTAGCCTTACCTAGCCTAACCTAGCTAGACTCTACTTTACCCTACTCTACTCTAATCTACTCTTCTCTACTCCAGTCTAACTTACCCTAGCCTAGCCAAACCTAACACTACTCTACTATACTATACTCTACTCTACTTTACCCTAACCAAGCTTAGCTTAGCCTAGCCTAGCCTAGCCTAGACTATCCTAGTGATGCTCTACTCTACTCGACTCTACTCTGCTATGCTTTGCTCTGCTCTACTCTACTCTACTATAATGTTCTCTAGCATAACCTCGCCTAATCTCACTCTGCTATACTCTACTCTACTCTAGCCTAGCTTTCCTAGGCATAACCTACCCTAACCAAGCTTAGCCTAGCCTATCCTTGCCTAACATAGCTCTACTCTAGCCTACTCTACACTACTTTACGCTACTCTACTCTACTCTACTCTACTCAACTCTATTATACTCCATTCTACTCTACTCTACTCTTCTGCAAACTAGTCTTGCATAGCCTACCTTAGCCAAACCTAACCTAACCTTCCTCTACTCTACTTTACTCTACTCTACTGTACTTTGTCCTAGCTAAGCCTAGCCTATCTTAACCTAGCCTAGCCTAACCTAGCTCATCTATACTTTACTCTACTCTACTCTACTCTACTATACTCTACTCTTCTCTAACTTAGGCTAACCTAACCAAGCTTAACCTAAATCTTCTCTTCTCTACTCTAACTTAGCCTAGCCTAACTTATCCAAACCTAAACAAGCTCTACACAACTTTGCTCTTCTCTGCTAGATTGCTCTTCTCTGCTTTACTCTACCTTTCTTTACTCTACTCTACTCTACTCGACTTGAGCCTAGCCTAGCCTAACCTAGCTCTACTCTATTATACTCTATTCTAATCTACTCTTCTCCACTCTACTCTACTCCACTCTGCTCTACACTACTATAAGCTAGCCTAGCCTAGCTTAATTAGCTCTACTCTACTTTCCTCTATTATACTCTATATACTCTACTCTACTCTGCTCAACTCTAATCTAGCCTAGCCTTGTCAAGCCTAACTTAGCTCTATTCTTCTCAACTCTACTCTCTACTCTACTCTAACCTAGCTTAGCTAGCCTTACCAAAATTAAGCTTGCTCTATTTTGCTATAACCTTCTCTTCTATATTCAACTCTACTCTTTTTTACTTTGCATTGCTTCAATATACAGAGCTCTACTCTGCTCCATTCTACTATACTATACTCTACTCTAGCCTAGCCTAGCTTAACCAAACTAAGCTCTACTATACTCTTCTCTACTCTACTTTACTCTACCCTACTCTACTCTAGCCAAGCCTAACCTTGCTTAGCCTAGTCTAACCTAACCTAGCTCTACTCTACTCTACTAAACTCTACTCTACTTTACTCTACTCTACTCTACTATACTCTACTCTACTCTACTCTACTCTATTATACTCTAACCTAGCCTAGCTTAGCTTTGCCTAACCAAGCTCTATTCTACTCTGTTCAACTCTACTCTACTCTATTTTGCTTTGCCCTGTTTTGTTCTGCTCAACACCGCTCTACTCTGCTCTTGCTCTCTTCTGCTCTACTCTGCTCTTCTAGGGTCTGCTGTGCTAAACTTAGTTCTGCTCTACTTTACTCTATTCTAGCTTAGCCTAACTAAGCTTTACTCTACTCTACTCTACTCTTCTCAATTCTACTCTTCTCTACTCAACTCTACTCCACTCCATTGTAGCTTACTTTACTATGCTTTACTCTACATTAAAATAGTTTAGCCTAGCAAAGCCAAAAATAGCTCTAATCTTCACTACTGTAGCTTAGCTTAACCTAAACTTTGCCTCGCCTAACCTATCTCTGCTCTACTATGCTCTGCTCAGCTCTACTCTACTCTGGTTTGCTCTACTTTGCTCTTCTCTACTCCACTCTACTCAAGTCTACTCTACTCTACTATACTCTATCCTAGCCTAGCCTAGCCTAGCTCTACCATACATACACTACTATACTCTACTCTAGCCTAGCTTAGCATACCCTAAACTAGCCCTGCTTAGCCTAACATAACTCTACTTTACTTTGCTTCACTATACTCTACTCTACTCTACTTTACTCTTCTCTACTATACTCTACCCTACCCTTCTCTACTAAAATATATTCTACTCTACTCAATTCTACACTCTAGCCTAACCTAGCCAAGCCTAACCTTACCTTCTTTAGCTTTACTCTACTCTACTCTTCCCTCCTCTACTCTACTCTACTCCACTCTAACCTACTCTAATCTACTCTACTCTACTCTATCTACTCTACTCTACTTTGTACTCCCCTACTCTACTCTCACCTAAGTTAGCCTAGCCTAGCCTAGCCAATTTAGCTCTACTCTACTATTTTATACTATACTCTACTCCACACTACTCTAACCTAGCCTAGCCTAGTAAAGCTTAGCTAAGCTTAGCTCTACTCTACATTATACCACTTTACACTACTCTGCTTTACTCTACTCTATGCTACTCTACTCTACTTTACTCTCCCCTACTCTAACTTAGCCTAGCCAAGCCTTGCCTAACCTAGCTCTAATCTACTCTACTCTACTTTACTCTACTTTAGCCTACCCTAGTGTAGCCTATCCTAATGTAACCTAGCCTAGCATAGCTCTATTTTACAATGCTCTACTCTACTCTTCTCAACTTTAGTCTGCTTTACTTTTTTATTCTCTACTTTTCTCTCCTCTACTCTACTCTTCTCTACTCTATACTACTCTACTCTACTTTGCTTTACTTTGCTCTACCCTGTTCTACTCTGCTCTACTCTGCTATACTCTATGCTAGCCTAGCCTTACCAAACCTAATTTGACCTATCTCTACTCTACTCTACTCTACTCTGCTCTACTCTAACTAAGATCTACTCTACTTTGCTACTCTACTCTACTATTCTCTACTCTGTGATGCTTGTCTCTACTCTGAACTGCTCTACTGTACTCTACTCTACTCTACCGTATTCTATTTTATCATAGCCTAGCCTAGCCGATCCTAATTGTACTCTACTCTGCTCTACTCTACTCTAATCTACTCTACTCTACTCTACCCTAACTTAGCCAAGCCTAGTGTAGTCGAGCCTAGGTTTACTCTACTCTACTCTACTCTAGCCTAGCCTAGCATAGCCTAGCCTTGCCTTGCCTAACTTAGCTCAACTCTGTTATACTCATCTGAAGTCTGCTCTACTCTACTCTTCTCAACTGTACTCTAGCCTTGCCGAACCTAACCTTGCTCTTCTCTACACTACCATAATATACTCTACTAAACTCTACTCTATTCTAATTTGCTCTACTCTTCTATACTCTCTACTCTAGCCTAGCCTAACCTAGCTAAGGCTAACCTAGCTCTACTCTACTCTACTATACTATGCTCTACTCTACTCTACTTTGCTTTGTTTTGTTCTACTCTACTCTAGCCTAGCCTTTCCTAGCCAAGCCTACTCTATCCAAGCCTAGCCTAGCCTAACCATGTTCTATTCTACTTTACTCTATTATACACTACTTTACTCAAATCTTCTATATTCTACTCTACTCTAACTTATCCTTGCCTAGCCTAGCTTTATTTTACTTTACCCTACTCTACTCTATTCTACTCTAGCCTAGCCTACCCTTACCTACTTCTGTGCTACTCTGTAATTCCTTACTCTGCTCTGCTCTGCTCTTCTCTAGTTTACCATGCTCAACTCTACTCTGCTCTTCTCTACTATACTTTACTATACTTTGCACTACTCTACTATACTCGGCTCTTCTCTACTACACTCCACTCTTCTCTAGCCTAGCCTAGCCTAACCTAACCTAGCTCTACTCTACTTTACTATACTATGCTCAACTCTTGCTTAGCCTAACCTAGCCTAGCTTAACCTAGCTCTACTTTACTCTACTTTATTATACATTACTATCATCTTCTCTACTCTACTCTATTCTAACCTACCTTAGCCTCACTTAGCTTAGCTTTGCTTAACCTAACATAGCTCTACTCTACTCTACACTACTCTACTCTGCTCTATTTTACTCTTCTCTACTTTGCTCTGTAATGCTTTGCTCTATTCTACTCTACTTTTTTCAATTCTACTCTACTTTACTCTAGCCTAGCCTAACCTTGCTCTACTCAACTCTACTTTGCTCTTGTCTACTCTACTCTACTCTACTCTACTCTACCCTAACCTAGCTTAGCCTAATGTAGCCAACCCTAGCCTAGCATAGGCTATGCTAGCTCTACTATACCCTACAATACTCTTCTCCACAAAACTATAATCTACTATACTCTACTCTCCTGCACTCTACTCTAACAAAGCCTGACTTAGCCTAGCCAAACCTAGCTCTACTCTACTCTAGCATACTCTAGCCTAGCCTAGCTTAGTATAGCCTAGCTTAGCATAGCCTAAACTTCATCTGCTCTACTCTACTCTACTCTGCTAAACTTTACTCTACTCTACTTTAGCCTAGCCTAGCTTAGCCTAACCTACCTTTACTCTTCTCTACTCTACTCTATTCTATCCTAGCAAAACCTAGCTTGGCCTAGCCTAGTATAACTTAGCTCTATTCTACTCTGCTCTACTTTTGGCTACTCTACTCTTCTCTGCTCTACTCTATTCTACTATTCTTTGCTCTACTCTATTCCCATTTGCTCTACTCTACTCCATTTTGCTCTACTCTACTCTTCTCTACTCTACTCTACTCTTCTCAGCTCTGCTCCACACTACTTTACTCTGCTCTGCTCAGCTTAGCTCAGCTCTGCTTTGCTCTACTCTGTTGTGCTATGTTCTACTATGCTATGCTCTACTCTACTCTACTCTACTTTACTATACTCTAATCTACTTTATTATACTCTACTATACAATACTCTAATTAAGCCTGACCTAACATAGATTAGCTTGGCTTAGCTTAGCCTAGCTTGGCCTAACCTTAGCTCGACTCTGCTTTGCTTTACTCTACTCTACTCTACAACACACTTTTGCTCTCCTCTACTCTGCTCTACACTGCTTTACTCCGCTTTGCACTAACTGCTCTACTCTGCTCTACTCTACTATACTCCACTCTACTCTAGTCTGGCCTAGCCTAGCCAATCTAACCTTGCCTAGCCTAACCTTATTTTACTATATATTATTCTACTCTAGCCAAGCCTAGCCTAGGTTAACCAAGCTCTATTCCACTTTACTTTGCTCTCCTCTACTCTTCTCTAATATGCTTTACTTTATTGTTCACAGCTCTACTCTACTCTTGCCTAGTTTAGCTTAGCCTAGCCTTACCTGCTCTACTCTACCCTACTCTACTTCACAATACTCTATCCTAGCCAACATTATCTTAGCCAAGCTAAGCCTAACCTACCTTTACTCTACTTTACTCTACTCTACTCTATTCTACTGTACTCTACTCTACTTTTGTTTACTCTATTCTTACTTAGCCTAAACTAGTACAGCCTAACTTAGCTCTACTCTACTTTACCGTACTATACTGTACTCTACTCTACTTTACTCTACTCTAGCCTAGCCTTGTTTAGCATTGCTTAGCCTTGCCTTGCCTAGCTCTACTCTACTCTACTCTGTTTTACTCTTCTTTGCTCTACTCTGCTCTACTTTTCTCTACTCTACTGTACTGTACTCTAACTTAGCCTAACCAAACCTAGCTCTACTCTAGTCTACTCTAACCTTACCATGCCTAGCCTAACTGAACCTAGCTCTACTATACTTTGCTTTACTCTACTCTAGCCTAGCTTAGCTTGGCACAACCATGCTCTGCTCTACTTTGCTCTACTCTACTATACTTTTTTTGTAGTTTGCTATTCTTTTTCTAAACTTTGCTTTGCTTGACTTAGCTTTGCTCAACTCTAATTTGTCCTGCTCTACCCTGCTCTATTTTGTTCTACTCTAATATATTCTACTCCACTCTACCTTACCTTATCTTAGCCTAGCCCAGCCAAACCTCACCTAGTTCTACTCTACTATACTCTACTCTAATTTATTTTACTCTTCTCCACTCTACTATATAATACTCCACTCCACTCTACTCCACACCACTCTACTCTACTCTACTCTACTCTACTCTACTCCACTCTACACTAATCTAATCTAATCAACTCTAGTCTACTCTACTCTACTCTTCTTTAACTTAGTCTAAGCTTGCCTAGCTTAGCCTAACCTAGCTCTACTCTACTTTGCACTACTCTGCTTTACTCTCCTCTACTCTACTCTGCTCTGCTCTACTCTGCTCTACTCTTCTTTGCTTTACTCTATTTTACTCTTCTTTACTCTGCTCTTCTTTACTCAACTCTACTCTATTCTACTTTACTCTTTTCTATTTTACTCTACTCTACTCTAACTTAGCCTAACATAGCCTAGCCTAGCTTAGCTTAGCCTAGCTTAAACTAACCTAGTTCTACTCTACACTAGTCTGCTCTGCTCTACTCTACTCTACTCATTTTTGCTTTATTATGCTCTGCTCTCCTTTGCTCTCTCTACTCTACTCTACTCTGCTCTGCTTTACTTGACTCGTTTTTGCTCTACACTACTCTACCCTATGCTAGCCTAGCCTAGCCTAGTTTATCCACTCTAACCAAACTTAGCTTAGCCTAGTCTAACCTAACCTTACGATAATCTATTCTACTCTACTCTACTTTATTCTACTCTGCTCTTCTCAGCACTACTCTACTCTAGCCTAGTTTATCCTATCCTAATCTAGCCTAAACTGACCTTGTTTGACTCTACTCTACTCTACTCTACATGACTATACTTTAACTTAGCCTAACCTAGGTCAATTTTACTTTACTCTAATCTACTCTATAATACTCTACTCTAACATAGCCTATCCTAGCCTATCCTCACTCTACTCTACTCCACTGTACCCTACTCTTCTCTACTCTACTATACTCTAGTCTAGCTAGCTTTGCATAACCTAGCTTAGCCTAACCTAGCTCTACTCTACTCTTCTCTGCTCTGCTCTACTCTATTTTACTCTTCTCTACTATACTCTACCCTAATCTACTCTACTATACTCTAATCTAGCCTAGCCTAATGTAGCTCTATTATACTCTACTTTACTCTAGCCTAGCCTAGCTTACCCTAGTCTAACATAGCCTAACCTTACCTAACCTAGCTCTACTCTACTCTACTCGACTCTACTCTCCAAGATTAAACTAGTTTAGCCTTGCCTAACCTAGGCTAGCCTTACTAAGCCTCGCTTAACAAAACTTAGCTCTACTCTACTCTACTCTCCTCTACTCTACTATACTTTACCCTACTCTACTCTACTATACTCTACTCTTCTCTAACAAAACCTAGACTAACTTAGCTTTACTCTACTCTACTCTAGCTTAGCCTAGCCTAGCTTAACCTAACTTTGCTCTACACTAATATGCTCTTCTCTGCTCTGCTTTATTGTGCTTTACTCTACTCTGCTCTACTCTGCTCTGCTCTCCTCTACTCTACTCTCCTCTACTCTACTATACTTTTCTTCACTTTATTCTGTTCTATTTTGCTCTTCTCTACTCTACTAAACTCTGCTCTATTGTGCTCTATTCTGCTCTTCTTGGCTCTACTCTCCTCTACTATACTATACTATATACTAAACTGACCTAGCCTAGCCAAGCCTAACCTAGCTCTACTATACTCTACTCTACTCAACTCTACTCTACCCTAGCCTAGCCTAACCTTGCTCTACTTTGCTTTGGTTTGCTCTACTCTTCTTTGATCTACTCTACTCCACTTTGCTCTACTCTGTCCTACTCTACTCTACTATACTTTACTAAACTCTAGCCTACCTTAGCCTATCCTAGTCTAGCATAACCTAATCGAGCTTTACTCTACTATAGCCTTGCCTAGCCTAGCCTAGCCAAGCATAGTCTAACCAAGCTCTACTCAACTCTACCCTACTCTACGCTACTCCACTGTACTCCAACCTAGCTTAGCCTCGTCTAGCCTTGTATAGCTTAGCCTATCCTAGCTCTACTATGCTTTGCTTTGCTCTGCTGTAATTTGCTATGCCCTACTCTACTTTTCTCTGCTCTGCTCTACTTTGCTCTACTCTGCTCTATTATGCTCTTCTATGCTATGCTCTGGTATGCTCTACTCTACTCTACTCTACTCTAGCCTAGCCTGGACTAGCTTAGCCTAACTAAGTTGTGCTCCACTATACTCTTCTCTATACTTCTCTTCTCTACTCTACTCTAGCCTAGCTTAACCTAGCCTACCCTAGTCAGCTTTGCCCTACTCTACTCTATTATACTCTGCTCTACTCTACTCTACTCTATGCTACTATACTCTGCTCCACTGTAGCCTAATTTAGCCTAGGTTAGCTGAGCATAGCCAAATCCTAGATCTACTTTACCCTACTCTGCTCTATTCTACCATGCTCTGCTCTATTAGAGCGTAGCCTAGTTTAACATAACTTAACTCTATCATAATTTACTCTACTCTACTTTACTCTACTCAAACCTACTCCACTCTACTTTACTCTACTCTGACTTAACCTAAACTAACCTAGCATAACCTTTCTCTACTCTACTCTACTCTATTCCACTCTACTCTACTTTACTCCACTCAAGCCAAACCAAGCCTAGCCTAACCTAACTTTGCTCTACTCTGCTTTGCGATATTATGCTCTACTTTTTTACTTTGCTCTGCTCTACTTTACTCAACTCCTCTCTAATCTGCTCTATTATACTATAGCTTAGCCTAGCCTTGCCTAGCTCTGCTCTTCTTTTCTTTGCTCTAATCTATTATACTCTAGCCTAGCCTTGGCTATTCCTAGCTCTACTCTACTCTACTCTAATCTACTCTTTTTTATTATAACCTAGCATAGAATAACTTAGCTCTACTCTAGTCTATTATACTCTACTCTGCTCTACTCTACTATGCTATACTCTACTCACCTTTGCTCTACTCTGCTCTACTCTACTTTACTTTTCTCTACTCTACTTTGCTCTACTCTGCTTTGCTTTGCTCTACTCTACTCTACTCTAGCCTAGTTTAGCCTTACCTACTTTACTTAACTTAGCTCTACCTTACTCTACTCTACTCTACTCTAGCATTGTCTTGCTTAGCCTAGCTTACTCCCTAGCCAAGCCTAGACTAACCTAGCTCTATTCTACCTTTACTCTGCTTTATTCAACTCTACTTCAATCTAGTTTATTCTACTCTACTATACTATAACTTAGCCTAGCTTAGCCAAGCTTAACCTTGCTCTACTCCACTCTCCTATACTATACTCTTGCCTAACCTAGCTTATCCTAGCCTTACCTAGCTCTACTCTGCTTTGCTCTACCATACTTTACTCTGCTCTTCTCTGTTCTACTCTACTCTACTCTACATTACTCTGTTGTATTGTAGTTTAGCCTAGCCTTGCCTAACTTAGCTCTACTATACTCTACTCTTACCTAGTCTAGCCTACCTTAGCCTAGCCTAGCCTAACCTCACCTTGCCTAGGCTAGCTCTACTCAATGCTACTCTACTTTGCTCTACTCCACTCTAACCTAGCCTAGCCTAGCCTAAACTTGTTGTACTCTACTCTATTCTAGCCAAGCTTAGCCTAAAATAATCTCACCTAGCCTAGCATAGCCTAACTTGCTCTACTCCACTCTACTTTGCTTTGCTCAACTTTGATCTACTCTATTTTGCATTGATCCACTCTATTTTGCTCCACTCTGCTCTACTCTACTCTACTCTTCTCTACTCTTCTCTGCTCTACTCTACTCGACCATACTCTACTTTAGCATAGCCTAACCTCCCCTAACCTAAGCTAACCTAGCTCAACTCTACTTTACTCTACTCTGCTTTACTCTACTCTTCTATAGCCTAAGCTAACCCAACCTAGCCTAGCTTAGCCTCACATAGCCTAGCTTAACCTAGCCTACTCTACCCTGCTCAACTCTACTCTATTATACTATACTCTACTATACTCTACTCCACTCTACTCCACTCTACTCCACTTTACATTACTCTACTCTACTATACTCTTCTTTAACCTTGCCTAACCTTGCTCTACTCTACCTTGCCCTGCTCAGCTCTACTCTACTCTTCTCTGCTCTGCTCTACTTTGCTCTTCTTTACCTTGCTCTGCTCTACTTAGTTCTTCTTTGCTCCAATCTACTCTACTCTGCACTGCTCTACTTTGCTCTGCTCTACTTTGCTCTTCTTTACTCTACTCTACTCTACTTTAACCTAGATTAGGCTTCCTTGGCCTAGCCTAGCCTAACCAAGCTTTACTCTACTCTACTCTTACCTAGCCTAGCATAGCATAACCAAGCTCTACTCTACTCTGCTATGCACTGCAATGCTGTTCTCTACTCTGCTCTGCTCTACGTTGCTCTGCTCTGCTAATTTACTCTACTCTGCTCTACTTTGCCTTGTTCTACTCAATTATGCTCTACCCTCCTCTCCTCTACTTTACTTTACTCTACTTTACACTACTCTACTCCACTTGACTTTACTCTACTCAACTCTACTCTAACCGAACCTATCTTAGCCTAACATACATTTACTCTAGACAACTCTACTCTACTCTAGCCTAGCCTTGCCGAGCCTATGCAAGCCTAGCCATTCCTAAACTAGCCTAGCCTAACCTTGCTAAACTCTACTATTGTTTACTCTACTCTACTCTACTCTACTCTACTCTACTCTACTCTACTATAGTATAGCCTTACCTATTCTAGCTAGCCTTACCTAGTATGTACTTTCTTAGCCTAACCTAGCTCTACTCTACTCATCTCTACTCTTCTCCACTCTACTATGCTCTACCCTTCAAAACTCTACTATGCACTATATTACTATGCTCTATACTTTACCCTAGACTAGCTTAGTTTAGCCTAACTTAGCTCTACTCTACTCTACCCTACTGTACTCTACTCTAGCCTTGCCTAGCCTGGCCTAGCTTGGCCTAGCTAACTAAGCTCCACTCTACTCTAACTTAGCCTAGTCTAGACGAGCCTAACCTAGCCTAGCATAACTTAGCTTTACTCTTCTCTGTTCTGCTCTACTCTACTCTACTTTGATCAACTATAGCTGAGCCTTACCTAACCTAGGCTAGCTTAGCCTTTCCTAACCTAGCCTAGCCTAACCTAGCTCAACTCTACTATGCTTTACACTACTCTACTCTACTATGCTCTACTCTACTCTACAACACTCTACTCTACTATAGCTTAGTCTTGCCTAGTTTTTTCTTTCTTAGCCTAACCTAGCTCTACTCTACTCTACTATACTCTTCTCTACTCTGCTCCACTCTACTCTGTACTCCTCTACTCTGCTCTACTCTTCTTTGCTTTATACTCTAGCCTAGACTAACTTTGTTTAGCCTAACCTAACTCAACTCTACTCTACCCTACTTTACTCTACTCTACTCTAGCCTAGCCTAGCCTAGGCTTGCCTAGCTTGGCCTAGCCTAACCAAGCTTTAGTCTACTCTAACTTAACTTTGTCTAGGCTAGCCTAATAAGCCTAGCCTAACCTAGCCTAATATAACTTAGCTCTACTCTTCTTTATTTTGCTCTACTCTGCTCTACTCTAATCTACTCTACTCTATTATACTCTACTTCACTCTACAAAACTCTATTCTACTCTACTTTACTATATTTAGCTTGACTCTACTCTAGGCTAGCCTATCTTAGGCTAGCCAAGCTCTACTCAAGTATGCTCTACTCTGCTCTACTTTTCTCTATTTTGCTATGCTCTACTCATCTCAGCTCTTCTCTAATCTTCTCTCCTCTCTACTACTCTGCTCTATTATGTTATACTCTGCTCTATTATACTCTAACCTAGTCTAGCCTAACCTTGCTCTACTTTACTATACTCTACTCTATTCTACTCAACTCTACCCTTACCTAGCCTTGCGAAGCCAAGCATAACCTAACCTAGCTTTGCTCTAATCTACTCTACTTTACTCTAAACTACTCTGCTTTTCTTTACTCTACTTTGTTCTCCTCTACTCTATTACACTGTTCTCTACTCTACTCTAGTATGCTCTTCTCAACTAATCACAATTCTATTCTATTATACTCTCCTCTGCTTTGCTCTACTCTGCTCTCCTCTCTTATCCTCTCCTCTCGTCTTTTCTACTTCACTCAACTCTACTTTACTTTACACTTCACTACTCTACTCTACCCTAATTGACTCTACTTTATTCTACTCTACTCTGCTATACAATATGTCTAATCAAGCTATAATCTACTTTTCTTTACTCTACTCTTCTCTACTCTACTCTACTATACACTACTCTATTTTACTCCACTCTACTCTAGCCTAGCCTAGACTAGACTAAATTAGCCTACCCTAGCCTTGCCTAGCCTAACCTAGATCTACTCTACTCTATCGTACTCTACTCTTCTCCAGCCAAGCCTATCGTAACCTAACCTAGCTATTTTACACTCTACTCTGCTCTATTCTACCACCCTACTCTACTCTGCATTACTGTACTCTACTCTTCTCCTCTGCTCTGGTCTATTATTGTATCCCTTCCTCTCTTCTACTCTACTCTACTCTACTCTACTTAACTCTACTCTACTCTACTCTATTCTTCTCTAGTCCACTCTACTCTACTCAAGCCTAACCAAGCTTTACTATACTATACTCTACTTTACTCTAATTTAGCATAGCCTACTCTAGCTAGACTAGCCTAGCCTAACCTAGCTCTACTATACTCTACTCTACTCTATTTAACTCTACTCTGCTCTAACATAGTCTAGCCTAGCCTAACCAAGCTCTACTCTATTGTACACTGCTCTACTCTCACTTAGCCTCACCTAGCTTAGCCTAGCCTAACCTAGCTCTGCTCTACTATGCTCTGGTCTACCATACAATGCTCTACTTTTCTCTACCCTACTTAACTCTACTCGACTCTGGTCTACTATGCACTGCTCTACTCTTCTCTATTATTTACTCTAGCTTATCCTAACATAGCCTAACCTATTCAAGCTCTACTCTACTCTAGCTTACTCCTCTACTATGCTTTATTCTAGCCTAGCCTAACCTAGCAAACCATAGCTTAGCTTAGCCACGCTTAGCCTAGCCTAACCAAGCTATTCTCTACTCTACTCTACTCCACTCTACTCTGCTCTGCTCAACTCTACTCTTCTCAAACTTAGACTAACCTAGCCTAGGCTTACCAAGCTCTTCTCTACTCTACTCTACTTTGCCCATGTATGCTCTGCTCTCCTCTGCTCTGCTTTACTTTACTCTTCACAAGCCTAACTTAGCCTTGCCAATCCTAAACTAGCTCTACTCTACTCTACTCTACTCTACTCTACTCTTCTCAACACTACTACACTATACTACACTCTACTCTAGCCTAACCTAACCTAACCTAGCCTAGCATAGCCTAGCCTAGCATAGCCTAACTTAGCTTTACTCTACTTAACTCTACTATACTCTACTATAGTCTACAATACGCTACTCTACTATATCGTACTCAACTCTACTCTAAGCTAGCCTAGCTTAGCCTCGCCTAACCTGCCTCAATTCTTCTCTACTCTACTCTACTCTAGCTTTGCCTAGCCTTGCTTAACCTAAACTAACCTAGCTCTACTCTGCACTGTTTTGCTCTGCTCTTGTCTACTTTGCTCTGCTCTGCTCTACTTTGTTCTGCTTGCTTTGCTCTACTCTAATTTGCTCTGCTCTGGTCTACTCTTCTTTGTTCTACTCTATGCCACTCTACCCTAATCTAGCCTAGCCTAACAAGGCCTAGCCTAATGAAACATTACTCTACTTTACTCTACTCTACTCTACTCTACTCTGCTCTACTCTAGCTTAGTCTGATCTAGCCTAGCCAAGCCTTGCATAACATTACTCTACTCTCTATATAATACTCTACTATACTCTATTATACTATACTCTACTTCACTCTACTCTACTCTACTCTACTCTACTCTACTCTACTCTACTCTACTCCACTCTACTCTAATGCACTCTACTCTACTCTAACTTAGCTTAGTCTGGCTTAACCTAGCCTAGCTTAGGCTAACCAAGCTCTACTCTACTCTACTCTACTCAACTCCACTCTACTTTGCTCTATTCTACTTTACTCTGCTCTACTCTACTCTGGTCTACTCTGCCCTTCTCTTCTTTACTATGCTCAAATCTACTCTACTTTACTCTATTATACTCTACTCAGCTCTGCTCTACTACTTTTCTCTTCTCAAGCCTAGCCTAGTCTAATCGAGCTCTAAACTACTCTACTCTACCTTACGCTTGCCTAGCCTACCCTCGCCTTTCCCAGCCTAGCCTATCCTAGCCTAACTTAACTCTGTGCTACTCTTTTGTAATTTACTCTACTCTACTAGACTCTACTCTATGTACTCTACTCTACTCAACTCTACTCTATTCTAACCTAGCCTATCTTAGCCTAGCCTAACCTCGCTCTACTCAACTCTAGTCCAGCCTAGCCTAGCCTCGCCTTACCAAACCTAGCCTAATCTGTCGCTGCTCTACTATGTTATACCCTGCTCTCTTTTTCTCTACTCTACACTAAACTAATCTATTATACTCTAGTCTAGCCTAACCTAACCTAGCTCTACTCTACTCAACTATACTCTACTCTAAAAAAGCCTTGCCTAGCCTAGCTTAACCTAGCCTAGGCAATCCTAGCCTAGCCTAGCCTAACCTAGCTGTACTCTACTCTACTTAACTCTACTCAATTATTCACTACTCAACTATACTCTAACCAACCCTAGCCAAGCAAAGCCCAACCTAGCTCTAATCTAAACTATTCTAGGCTAGTGTAACCTAACCTAGCCAAGCCTAACCTCGCTCAGTGCTACTCTGCTCTACACTACTCTACTTTTCTCTTCTCTGCTCTACTCTGCTCTATTTTACTCTGCTCTACTCAGCTCTACTCTTCTCTACTCGGCCCTACTCCACTCTACTCTACTCTAATATACTCTATCCTACCCTAACCTAACCTTTCTCTACCCTACTCTACTCTACTATACTCTACTAAACTCTTGCCTAGCATATCCTAGCCTAGCCTAACCTAACCAAGCCTAACCTTGCTCTACTTTACTTTACTCTACTCTACTCCACTCTACTCTACTCTAATCTATGCTAATATACTCAAGCCTAGCCTAGCCTATATTAGCTTAACCTAGCTTAACCTAGCTCTACTCTACACTACTCTGCTCTAATCTAGCCTTGCCTAGCCTAGTTGCCAAAGCATAGCATAACCTACCTTTATTCTACTATATTATGCTTTGTTCTACTTCTTTAAACTCTGCACTATTATGCTCTACTCTATTCTGCTCTGCTTTCCTCTATTATACTCTACTTTACTCTACTCTATAATAGTCTAGCCTAACCTAGCTTAACCTTGCTTTATTCTTCTCTACTCTACTCTACTCTACTATACTCTAACTTATCCAACCCTTGCCTAACCTAAACTAACCTAGCTCTGCTTTACTCTACTTTGCTCTGCTCTAGTCCATTCTAGTCTACTAACCTCTTGCTGGTATAGCCTAGCTAACCAAAGTTACCTCTACTCTACTCTTCTCTACTCTACTTTACTCTACTCTACTCTACTCTATCCTAACCTAACATAGCCTACCTTAGCCTAGCCTAGCCTAACCTAGCTCTACTCTACACTATCAAACTCTACTATACTCAACTCTATTCTACTCTACCCTACTCTACTCTACTCTACTCTACTCTACTTTAACCTAGTTTAGCCTAGCTTAGCAAAGCCTAGCTTAGCCTAACCTTGCTCTACTCTACTCTTCTCTACTCTCCTATACTTTAATCTATTCTACTCTATTCTACTTTATTTTATGCTACTCTACTCTACTCTACTTTGCTCTCCACTTCTCTTCTCTGCTCTGCTCTTCTCTGCTTTGCTCAACTAAGCTCTGTTCTGCTTTGCTCTACTAGACTCTACTTAACTAGAGACTAGCCTAACATACCCTAATCGAGCTCTACTCTACTCTATTCTTCTTGACTCTAGCTTAATCATGTTTAGCCTATGCTAGCCTAGCATAGCTTAACCTAAATCTACTCTACTATACTCTACCCGACTCTTCTCTACTCTACTCTAACCTAGCTTGGCTAGCCAAGGCTAACATAGTTCTAGTCGACTATACTCTACTCTAGCCTTGCTTAGCCTATCCTTTCCTGACCTAGCTTTTTTCAGCTCTGCTCTTTTATGCTTTGCTCTATCTTGCTCTATTCTACTTTGCACTTATTTCCTCTTCTCTACTCTTCTCTACTCTACTCTCTCTACTCTAATCTATTATACACTAGCCTAACCAAACCTATAGATTAGCTTAACCTAGCTCTACTCTACTCCACTCCACTCTACTCTAACCCATCCAAGCCTAGCCTAACCTAGCCAAGCCTAGCCTAGCTTAGCCTAACCTAGCTCTACTATACTCTATTATTCTCTACACCACTCTACTATACTCTATTATACTCTACTTTACTTTACTCTATTCTACTCTACTCTACTCTACACAAACCAAACCTAGCCAACCAGGCCCAATGTAGCTCTAAGCTGCAATACTCTAGCCTTGCTTAACATAGGTCAGCCTACCGTAACCTAGCTCTGCTCTACTCTACTCTACTCTTCTATGCTCTACTCTCTACATGTCTTTTCTCAGCTCTTCTTTACTCTGCTCTACTCTACTCTACTCTACTTTACTCTAATGTATTGATCCTAGCCTAGCCTAATCTAGCTCAACTCTTCTCTACTCTACACTAATCTAGCTTAGCCTGCCCTAACCTAGCTTAGTCGAGTCTAACCTTGCTCTACTCTACTTTACATTACCCTACTGTACTCTACTATACTCTACTCTACTATATTATACTCTACTCTACTCTACTCTAATCTACTCTAGCCTAGCCTTACATAACCTAACCTAGCACTACTCTGCTCTACTCTACTCTACTCTACTTTGCTCTATACTACTCTACTCTACTTTACTCTACTCTATATTGCTCTGTTCTACTCTTCTACTTTGCTCTACTTTGCTCTGCTCTATTCTACTCTATGCTTCTATCTTCTCCTGCAGTTTACTATAATCTACTCTTTTCAACTCTGCTTAACTTTGCTTAACTTTACTCTACTCCATTCTAATCTACTCTACTCTACTCTACTCTACTTTAGCCTAGGCTAGCCTTGCCTATCCTAGCTCTACAATACTCAACAATACTTTTCTCTAGCCCAGCCTAGCCTAGCATGAAATAACCTACCTTGGCCTGGCCTAGGCTAACCTAGCCCCACTTTACTATAGTCTACTCTACTCTACTCTAGCCTAACCTTGCCTAGCCTAGCTTAGCTTAGCCTAGCCTAGGCTAACATTGCCTAACCTAGCTCTTCTTTGCTCTACTTTGCTCTGCTTTGATTTGCTCTTCTTAACTCTACTCTACACTACTCTGCTCTACTCTACTCTACTCTACTTTACATTGCTCTATACTTAAGCTTAACCTAATTCTACTCTACTCTTCTATGCTCTACTCTGCTCTACATTACACTAACTTAGCCCTGCCTAAGCTAGCCTAACCTTACTCTACCCTAATCTACTATACTTTGGTGTAGCCATAGCTTAGCCTAGGCTAACCTTGCTCTACTTTAATGTACTCTACTCTGGACTACTCCACTAAGCTTTGCTATACTATACTCAAGCCTAGCTTAGCCTAGCCTAGCCTAGCCTAACCCAGGTTTGCCAAACCTTGACTTGCCTAACTTAGCTTTATTCCTCTCTACTATGCTCTACTCTACTCTACTCCTCTATTATGATCTGCTCTACTCTAATTTACTTTGCTTTGTTCTATTCTTCTCTGCTCTACTCAGCTTTACTCTACTCTACTCTACTCTAGCTTTGCCTAACCTAGCCTAGCCTAAACTAGCTCTACTCTACACTACTCTACTCTACTCTGCTCAAGCCTAGCCTTCTTAACTTGCCCTAACCTTGCTTAGCCAATCTTAGCACAACCAAACTTAGCTCTACATAACTCCACTTTACTATACTGTAGCCTAGCAAAACCTAGCCTAGGCAATGCGAGCCGACTCTAGGCTAACCTTGCTTTACTATACTTTACTATACTCTACTCTAACTAAGCTTAACCTAGCCTATCGAAACAAAGCTCTACTCTACTCTACTCAACTCTACATTATTCTGCTTTACTCTACTCTAGCCTTACCTTACCTACCCTAGCCTAGCCTGACCTTGCTCTGTTCTACTTTGCTCTACTCTACTCTACCATACTTTGCTCTACTCTACTCTACTCTACTCGAGCCTCGCCTAGCCTACCCTAGCTCAGCTCTGCTTCGCTTTTCTCTACTCTACTCTGCTCTACTCTATTCCACTCTACTCTGCTCCACTCCACTCTATGCTACTCTAGCCTAGCCTAACCTAGCTTTACTCTACTCTACTCTACTCTTCTCTACTCTAGCCTAGCCTAGCTTATCGTAGCCTAGCCTAGCTTAGCCCAACCTAACCTATCTCTACTCTACCCTACTTTACTCTACTCTACCCTACACTGCTCTACCCTTCTCTACTCTAACCTAGCCTAGCCTAGCCTAATCTAGCTATCCTTCACTCTACTCTACTATACCTTACTCTACTATTATCTATTCTACTCATTCTTAGCCGAACCCTAGCCAAGCCGATCATATCCTAACCTAACTATCCTTTACTCTAATCTATTATGCTCTACTATACTCTAATTTTCTCTACTCCGTTGTATTCTACTCTAGTCTGCTCAACACTTGTTTGCTCTGCTCTACTCTTCATAGCTCTTCTCTATTATGCTCTACTCTATGTTTCTCTACTATACTCTGCTTTGCTCTACTCTACTCTACTATACTCTAATATACTATACTCTACTCTAGCCTTGCCAAGATTAGCCTACCATAACCTAACTCTGCTCTACTTTGCTCTACACTACTCTGTTATGCTCTACTCCACTTTACTCTACTCTGCTCTACTCTACTCAGCTCCACTCTATGCTACTCTAGCCTAGCCTAACCTAGCTCTACTCTGGTCTACTCTACTCTACTCTACTCTTCTATACTCTGGCGTAGCCTCGCTTACTATATCCTAGCCTTGCTTAGCCCAACCTAACCTATGTCTACACTACCTTACTTTACTCTACTCTACTCTACACTATTCTAAGCATCTCTACTATAACCTAGGTTAGCCTAGCCTTGCATAGCTATGCTCCACTATACTCTACTCTACTAAAACCTACTCTACTATTCTCTACTCTACTCATTCTTAGTCGAACCCTAGCCAAGCCAATCTTAGCCTAACCTAATCTTAGCCTAACCTAGCTCTGCTCTACTCATCTCTGCTCAGCTTTGCTTTGCTGTTCTCTACTCTAACTTTTTGTACTCTACTGTATTCTACTCTAGTATGCACAACTCTACTTTACTATGCTCTACTCTTCAAAGCTCTACTCTACTTTTCTACACTCTACTCTGCTCTACTTTGCTCTACTCTACTTTACTTTGCTCTACTCTACTCTACTATACTCTATTATACTATACTCTACTCTGGCCTTGCCAAGCCTAGCCTAACCTAACTTTACTTTGCTTTGCACTACTCTGCTCTGCTCTACTCTACTCCAATTTTATCTACTCTACTTTCCTCCATTCCACCCTGCTTTGCTCTACTATACTATACTCTACTCTACTCTACTCTACTCTAGTCTACTAAAGCCTTGTTTAGCCTAGCCTAGCCTTACCTAACCTAGCTCTACTCTACTTTACAATACTCTACTCAACTCTACTCTACCTTATCCTTACTTAGCCTAGTTGAGCCATCCCTAGCCTATCCTAAGCTAGCTCTACTCTATTATATCTACTCTACTCTACTTTATACTACTCTACTCATGCTTAGGTTAGCCTGGCCTAGCATAACATAGCTTTGCTCTTCTTTGCTCTGCTCTACTAGACTATTCTCTTCTCTCCTCTGCTCTCCTCTACTCTATTCTACTCTTATTTACTAGCAAAACCTAGCTCAGCTACGCTTTACTCTGGTCTACTCTGCTTTGCTCTGCACTACTCTGCTCTACTTTGCTCTATTATGCTCTACTTTGCTCTACTCTGCTCCTTTTTTCTTTACTCTATTTTATTATCCTTTAGCAAAACATAGCCTAGCCTAGCCTTACCTAACCCCACTCTATTCTACTCTACTCTATCCTACTCTAATCTAACATAGCCTAGCCTAGCTTATCCTTGCTTTACTCTATCCTACTCTAATCTAGATTAGCTTAACCTAACCTAACCAAGCTCTACTATACACTGCTCTATTCTACTATGCACTACTCTTCTATGCTTTACTTTACTCTTCTCTCTTCTGCTCTACTCTGCTCTACCCTTTTCTTCTTTGCTCTGCTTTACTCTATTCTATTTTCCCCTACTATGCTCTACTCTGCTCTACTCTATTCTACTATACTTTATTTACTCTACCCTACTCTACTCTAACCTTGTTTACCATAGCCCAACCTAGCCTAGCTTAACCAAGCTCTACTCTACTCTACTCTACTTTACTCTACTTTACTCTACTATACTCTACTCTTTCCTAGCTTTGACTAAGTTTGCTCTGCTCTACTCTACTCAACTGTTCTTTGCTCTACTCTACTCTGCTCTACTATACTCTGCTTTGCTCTACTCTATGCTACTCTATTCTACTTTGCTCTGCTCTCCTCCACTCTACTATACTATACTCTACTAAACTCTAGCCTAGCATAGCCTAGCCTAACCTAACCTAACAAAACTTTACTCTACTCTACTCAACTTTAGCTTTCCTAAGCTAGTCTAACTTAACCTAGACTAGCCTAACCTTGCTCTGCTCTGCTCTTCTCTTCTATGCTCTGTGTTGCTCTGTTATGCTCTACTTTAATCTACTTTACCCAAGCCTAGCCTAGCCTACCCTAACCTAATCTAACTCTACTCCACTCTATACTCTGTGCTACTCTAGTCTACTCTTGCCTAGCCTTTCATAGCATCGCCTAACTTAGCCTAACTTTACATACCTCCACTCTACTCCACTCTACTCTATTGTACAATACTTTACTTTACTCTACTCTACTCTACTCCACTCTACTCTACTCTACTCTACTCTACTCTACTTTACTCTACTCTACTTTACACTACTCTACTCTACCTTAGCCAAACATAGTATAGCTTAGCCTAACCTAGCCCTACTCTACTCTACTCTACCTGGATCTACTTTACTCTGCTTTACTCTGCTCTAGTCTGCTTTGCTCTCCTCTACCTTAGTGTACTCTACTCTAATCTAGCCTAGCATAGCTTATCCTAGCCTAGTTGAACCCAGCTCTACTCTACTCTAGCATAACATAGCATAGCTAAACCTAGCTCTACGCTACTCCACTCTACTCTACTCTACTCTATTCTACTCTACTCTACTCTTTTTTACTCTATTCTACACAAACCTAGCCTAGCTTAGCCTAACCTAGCTCTACTCTACTCTACTATACCCTACTCTACTCTTCTCTATTTTATTCTCTTCTACTCTACTCTAACCTAGCCTAACCTAGCTCTACTCTACTCTACTCAACTCAACTCTACTCTACTCTACTATACATTACTCTAGCATAGCTTAGCCTAGCCTACTCTAGCCTAGCTTAGCTTAGCTTAACCTAGCTCTACTCTACTTTACTCAACTATATTATACTCTACTCTAAAAACCTCTCTTCTGCTCTACTCTATTTTAAATTTGCTTAGCCAAGCCTAGCTTAACCTAACTCTACTATATTATGCTCTATTATAGCCTAGCCTAACTTACCTCTACTTTGCTCTTGTTTACTTTGCCCTTTTTTTCTATGCTCTACTCTGCTCTACTCTACTCTACTTCTCTCTACTCTACTCTACTCTATTCTGTTTTCCTCTGCTCTACTATTCTCTACTCTATTTTAATCTACTCTAATATGCAATGCTATTCTCTACTCTACTCTACTCTACTGAACTCTACACTACTCTACTCTACTCTACACAACTCTACTCTACTCTACTCTACTCTTGCCTAGTTTAGCCTAGCCTAGCCTAGATTAGCTTAACCTTGCTCCACACTCCTCTACTCTACTCTACTCTACTCCAACATAGCCTTTTCTAACCTTACTTTACTCTACTCGACTCTAATCTACTCTATTCAATTCTACTCTACTCTAACTTAGCCTAGCATAACCTTGCCTAACCAAGCTCTACTCAACACTACTCTAATCTATTCTACTCTACTCTACTCTAGCCTAGCCTAACCTATCTCTGCTCTATTCTACTCAGCTCTGCTCTGGTCTACTCTTCTCAATTGTACCCTACTCTACTTTATTATAGCCTTGTTTAGCCTAGCCTAGCTTAACTTAACCTAGCCTTACCCTACTCTACTATACCCTACTTTACTTTACTCTACTCTAATATAGCCTAGCTTAGCCATCTTTTTCCTAGCCTAGCCTAGCCTAACCTAACTCTACTCTTCTTCACTCTACTCTACTCTACTCTACTCTAACTTTACCTAGCTTAGCCTAGCTTAACCTAACTCTACTCTACTCTACTCCTCTCTACTTTATTCTTCTCTACTCTACTCTGCTCTAGATTATCCTAGCCTAACCAAAATAAACTCTACTACACTCTATTCTTCTCTATTCTACTCTACTCTGCTCTACTTTGCTCTACTCTATTCTACTCTATTCTACTCTTCTCTACTCTACTGCACTCTAGCTTATTCTTTTCTAACCTTGCTCTGCTCTACTTTACTCTGCTCTACTCTACTCCACTCTACTCCACTCTAGCCTAGCCAAGCCTACCATAGCCTAGCCTTTCTTAACCTAGCTATACTCTACTCTACTATACTCTACTCTACTCTACTACACTCTACTCCACTCTACTCTACTCTTTCCCAACTTACCTTAGACTACCCTATCCTTGCTCTACTCTACTCTACTCTTCTTTATTCTACTTTAAGCTAGCCTAGCCAAGAGTAGCCTAGCTTAACTTAGCTCTACTCTTCTCTTCTCTACTCTACTTAGCTCTACTTCACTCTCCTTTACTCTACTTTGCTCCATCTTGCTTTGCTCTACTCTACAATACTGTGCTCTACTCTACTTTACTCTGCTCTGCTCTACTCTACACTACTCTACCTCAGTATAGACTAGCTTAACATAACCATGCTCTACTATACACTACTCTAATCTACTATACTCTAATCTAGCCAAGCCTAACCTAACCTAGCCTAGCCTAGCCCCACTTAGCCTAAATTAACCGAGCTTGATGCTTCTCTACTCTACTATACTATATTATACTCTAGTCTACTCTACTCCACTCTACTATACTCTTCTCTATTCTACTCCACTCTTACCTAGCCTAACTTTGCCTCACCTAGCTCTACTCTGCTCTGCACTACTCTGCTCTACTTTGCTCTATTCTATTCTTCTCTACTCTACTTTACTTTTCTCTTCTTTGCTCCACTCTACTCTACTTTGCTCTTTTCTACTCTTTGAACTTTACTCTACTCAACTCTAGCCTATCCTAATATGGCTCTGCTCTACTCTACTCTAGGTTAGCCTTGCCAAACCTGCCCTAGCCTGGCTAGCCTAACCTAACCAAGCTCTACTCTACTCCACTCAACTTTACTCTACACTACTCTACTCTACTCTAACCTCACACAACTTAGCCTAGCCTAACTTTGCTTTATTGTATTCTACTCTACTCTACTCTATATTATTATACTAAACTCTAGTCTATCCTTACCTAGAATGGCCTAGCCTATCCTACCCTAACCTATCTCTACTCTACTCTACTCTGCTTCAGTCTATTATATTATTTTCTACTTTGCTTAACTCAACTCTGCTATACTCTTCTCTACTTTTCTTTATTCCACTTTACTCTACACCACCGCACTCTAGCCTAGCCGACCCTAATCTAGCCTACCCAAGCCTAGCATAGCCTAACCTTGCTTAACCAAACCTAGCTCATCTCTACTCAACTTTACTATGCTATTTTTTTACTACTCTGCTTTGCTCTACTCCACTCTGCTCTGCTCTACTCTACTCTACTCTCCTTTGCTCTGCTCTGCTCTGTTCTACCCTTCTCTACTCTACTCTACTATATTGTACCATAGCTTAGCCTAGCCTAACCTAGATGTACTCTAGTCAAATCTACTCTAGGCTAGCTTAGCCTCGCCTAGCCTAACCTAGCCAAACCTAGCCTAGCTTAGCCTAGCCTAAACTAGTTCTACTTTACTCTATTCTACTCTACCCTACTCTAACCTAGCCTAGCCTACCTTGCTCAATTCTATTCTACTCTAGCCTAGGCTAACCTAGCTCTACTCTACTCTACTCTACTCTACTCAACTCTAACCTAGCCTACCCTAGCTTAGGCTAACCCAACTCAACTATGCTCTACTCTATTCTACTCTTCTCTATTCTGTATTACTCTAGCACAACCTAGCCTAACTTTGCTCTACTTTACTCTACTCTGTTCTACTATACTCTACTTTGCTCTACTCCACTCTACTCTACTGTACTCCAAATCTAGCCTCTTCTAGCCTTGCCAAGCCTAAGAAAACCTAGCTCTACTGTACTCTGCACTATTCTATTCTACTCTACTCCACTAACCTCTAGTCTAGCCTAGCCTAACCTAGCTTTGCTTTTCTCTACTCTTCTATGCTTTGCTCCACTCTGCTTCACTTTGCTCTACTCTGCTCTTCTCTACTCTACTCTTCTCTGCTCTACTCTACTATACTATAGGCTAGCCTAACCTAGCCTAGCCTAATCTTGCTCTACTCTACTTTATTGTACTCTACTATATTATACTATACTCTATTATACTCTACTTTGCCCTACTCTACTCTACTCTAACCTAGCATAGCCCAACCTAGCTTAGATAAACTTAGCTCTACTCTTCTCTTCTCTACTCTACTCTACTCTACTCCACTCTGTTATGCTTTGCTCTACTCTATTCTACTCTACTCTAGCCAAGCCTAGCTATGCTTAACCAAGCCTAGCCTAATGGAGCTCTACTCTACTCAACTAAACTCTGCTCCAATCACCTCTACTATACTATACTCTACTCTACTATACTCTAGCATATTCTAGCTTATCCTAACCTAGCTCTACTCTACTCTATTCTACTCTACTCCATAGTAGCCTAGCCTAGCCTAGCCAAGCCAACCATAGGCAAGCCTTACTTAACCTGGCTGTACTCTACTCTACCCTACCCTGCACTACAATACACTATTCTATTTTACTCTACTTTACTACACTCTACTCTAATCTACTCTACTTTACTACCTCTACTCCAACTTAGCTTAGCCTAGCCTAACCTTGCTCTACTCTACTCTACTCTACTCTGTTCTACTTTAAGCTAACCTAGCCTAACATAGCTTAGCTTAACTTAGCTCTACTCTTCTATACTATACTCTACTCAGCTTTGCTTTACTCTACTTTGCTCTACTTTTCACCACCTTGCTCTACTCTGCTCTATTATGCTCTGCTCTGCTCTACTCTGCTCTACACTACTATACTCTACTCTACTCTACTTCAACATAGCCTAGCCTAACATAACCAAGCTCTACTCTACTGTACTATATTATACTCTATCAGACTCTACTCTACTATGCTCTACTCTACTCCACTCCACTCTACTCCTCTCTAACCTAACCTAGCTTAGCCTACCGAAGCTCTACTTTGCTCTGCTTCGCTTTACTCAACTCTACTGTACCCTACTGTTCTCTACTCTATTTTTTTTTGCTCTACTTTGCTCTAATCCTCTTTACTCTATTCTACTCTACTCCATCTTAGCCTTGCTTAGCCTAGCCTAGCCTAACCGAGCTACCCTACGCTACTCTTCTTCACTCTACTCTACTCTAGCCTAGCCTAACCAAGCTATTTTCTACTCTACTCTACTCTAGCCTAGCCTCGACTAACCTAGGTCTACTCAACTTCGTTCCACTCTATAATACTCTAATCTACTCTACTCTACGATACCCTAACCTAGCATAGCCTAGCTTATCCTAGCTCTAATCTACTCTACTCTACTCTATTCTACTCTACTCAAGTCTACTATATCCTAGCATCTCCAAGCCTTGCCTACCCTAGCATAGCATAACCTAACTCTACTCAGCTCTGCTCTGCTCCACTCTACTCTGTACTGCTCTCCTCAACTTTACACCACTCTTCTCTACTATGCTTTGCTTTCCTCTACTCTACTCTACTCTTTTTCGCTCTGCTTTTTTGTCCTCTACTCTACTCTACTCTACTATACTCCATCATACTCTACTTTACTTTGCTCTACTCTACTCAAGCCTAACCTAAGCAAATAAAGCCTAGCCTACCCTAACACAGCTTTGCCTAGCATAGCTTAGCCCTATCGTAGTCTGCTCTTCTTATTTAAGCTCTAATCCACTCTGCTCTGCTCAACTCAAATCTCCTATACTCTGTTCTAATCTACTCTACTCTACTCTACTCTACTCTACACTAGCCAAGCCTAACCTAGCTTCACTCTGCTCTAATCAACTCAACTCTACTCTATTATACTCTACTCTACTCTACTCGACTCGACTCTACACTAGCCTAGCAGCTTTGCTCTACTTTACTCAGCTCTGCTTTGCACTACTCTACTCTACTCTACTCTACTCAACTCCACTCCATTCTACTTAACTCTAGCCTAGCTTAACCTAACCTAATTTAGTTCTATTCTACTCTACTCTACTCTACTCTACTCTAGCTTACTCTTACCTAGCCTAGCAAAACTTAGCCCAACCTAACCTAGCCTAGCCTAGCCTAACCTTCCTCTACTCTACTCTACTACACTATACTCTAATATATTCTACTATACTTTATTCTACTCTACTCTGCTTTGCTCTATTGTAACTTAGCCTAGCCTAACCTACCTCTACTTTACTCTACTCTTCTCTGCTCTAGCTTTGCCTTAACTCGCTTTACTCTTCTCTGCTCTGCTCCACTCTGCTTAGCTCAGCTCGACTTTACTCTGCTTTGCTCTACTTTGTTCTATTCTACTTTAGCCTAGCCTAACCTAACCTTGCTCTGGTCTAGTCTTATCTACTCTACTCTAGTTGAGCCAAATCTTGCCTTGCCTAACCTAGCCTAACCTGGCTCTACTTTATTCTACTATACTATACACTACATTACTCTACTCTACTCTACTCTACTCTATTCTACTATAACCTTGTCTTTCCTAGCCCACCTTAGCCTAACCAAGCTGCTCTTCTCTGCTCTGCTCTATTTTGCTCTACCCAACTCTACTGGCTTTACTCTACTCTAGTCGACTCTACTCTACTTTAGCCTAGCCTAGCCTAACCTAGCCAATCTTAACTAAGCTTTACTCTACTCATAAGCTTTACTCTACTCTACTCACCTCCACTCTACTTTACTCTACTATACTCTAATCTACTCTACTTTAGCCTCACCTAGCCTACCCTAACCAAGCTTAACCTAACCTTGCCTAACATAGATCTACTCTAATCTATGCTACTCTACTCTATAATACTCTACTCCACTTTATTATACTCTTCTCAACACTACTCTAGTCTACTCTACTATACTCTACTCTATCCTATTCTAACTTAGCTCACCCAAGCCTATGCTAACCTAGCACTACTTTACTCTACTCTAGCCTAGCCAAACCTTGCCTAGCCTAACCTAACCTAACCTAGCTATGCTCTACTCAACTTTTCTCTACTCTGCTCTACTCTACTTTTCTCTACTATGCTTTGCTCTCTTCTACTCTATTATACTATACTCTACACTATTGTACTCTCACATAGCCTAGCCTATCCTAACTCTAATCTACTTTAATCTAACCTTGTCTTACCTTGCCTTACTTAGCTTAAGCTAGCTCTGCTCTACTATGCTTTGCTCTACTCTTCTCTGCTCTACTCTATTTTGTTGTACCCTACTCTACTTTGCTCATTTTTGCTCTACTCTTCTCTACCCTTCTATGTTATGCTCTACTCTACTATGCTCTACTCTACCCTACCCTACTCTACTCTGCTATAGCTTAGGCTAGCCTAACCTTGTAAAACTTAACTAAGGTTTATTATACTCACTCTACCTACTTTAGCCTTCCCTGGCCTAGCTTAACCTAGCCTACTAGCCTAGCATAGCTTGTCCTAACTCTACTCTACTCTATTCTACTATACTCCACTCTACAATACTCTACTCTACTATACTCTACTCTACTCTGCTCTACTCAAGTCTACTATACACTACTATACTCTTTGCTACCCTACTCTATCTAAGCTTAGCAAGGCCTAGGCTAACTTAGCTCTACTCTACTCCACTCTACTATAGCCTAGCCTAGCCTTATCTAGCCAACCCTTGGCTAGCCTAGCCAATCCTAACCTAAACTAACCTAGCTATACTCTTCTCTACTTTGCTACACTCTGCTCTACTCTAATTTTCTTTGCTATGCTTTGCTCTACTCTAGTATACTATGCTCTACTTTATTCTATTGTACTCTCAAATAGCATAGCCATGCATAGCCTAACCTAGCTCTAATCTACTCTACTCTACTTTACACTACTCAAGCTTAGCATAGAAAATCCTAGCCTTGCCTAGCCTAACCTAGCCAAGCCTAGCCTATCTTAACCTAGCTCTAGAATACTCTACTCAACAATGGTCTAAACTAGCCTAACCAAGCCTAGCTTATCCAACCTTAACTAGCTTTACTATACTTTGCTCTACTCTGCTCCACTCTGCTCTACTCCAACCAACTCTACTCTGCTATGCTCTTTGCTGCTTTGCTCTACTCTACTCTTCTCTACTCTATTATACTATACTTTAGGCTATTATACTATACTCTACTTTAATTTACTCTAATCTACTCTACTTTACTCTATTCTACTATATTTCCCTCTACACTACTCTACTCTACTTAACATAGCCTAGCCTTTCTGAGCATAGCTTAAACTAGCTGTACTCTATTCTACTCTCTCTACTCTACTCTACTCTACTATCTTCTGCTCTGCTCTACTCTTCTCTATACTGCTCTACTTTGCTCTACAATGCTCTACTTTTCTCTGTTCTACTCCGTGCTGCTCTACTCTGCTCTTCTATACTCTACTCTACTCTTCTCTACTCTACCCTACTCTACTCTAGCCAAGCCTAACCTAAACAAGCTCTACTATACTCAAGTATACTCTACTCCAGCCTAGCCTAGCCTAACATAGCCTATCCTTGCATAGCCTAGCCTAGCCTAACCTTGTTAAACTCCACTCTAGCCTATCCTTGCATAGCCTAGCCAAGCCTATACTCTACTGTACTCAACTCTATTATACTCTAGCCTAGCCTAGCTTAGCCTTGCCTAGTTTTGCCTAGCCTAACAAAGCTCTACTCTACCCTACTCTACTCTACTCTACATTACTCTACTCTACCCTCCTCTACTCTATCCTATCCTACCCTAGCCTAGCCTTGGGTAACCTAGCTCAGCTCAACTCTACTCTGCTCTGCTCTGCTCTACTATACTCGTTTTAGTTCTACTCTACTCTGCTATTCTCTACTCTACTCTACTCTACTATGCTCTGCTCTTCTAAGCTCTACTCTACTCAACTCTACTCTCCTCTACTCTACTCTGTTCTATTTTTCTCTGTTATGCTCTACTCTGCTCTACTCTACTATACTCTATTATAATAGCCTATCCTAACCCAGCCTCACCTAACTCAACTCTACTCTACTCTAGCTTAGCATAGACTATCCTAGCCTAGCCTAACGTAGCCAAGCTAAGCCTAACCAAACCTATCTCTACTCTAATCTACTCTACTATACTCTAGCCAGGCCTAACCAAGCCTATCTAAGCTTAGCCTAGCTCTACCTACTCTACTCTACTCCTCTCTCCTTTGCTCTGCTCTAATCTTCTCTGCTCTGTATTGCTTTGCTCCACTCGACTCTATTCTCCTTTATTCTATTCTGCTCTAGCTTAGCCTTTCCTAGCCTAACTTAGCCTACCCATACTCTACCCTATTCTAACCAACTCTAATCCACTCAACTCTACCCAAGCCTAACCTAAACAAACCTGACCTACCTAAGCTAATGTAGCTCTACTCTACTTTACTCTGCTCTATTTTCCTCTATACTACTCTACTTTACTCAACTCTACTCTACTTTAACCTAGCCTAGCATAGCTTAGCCTAGCCAAGCTTAGCCTAAACGAGCTCTACTCTACTTTACTCTCTCCATTCTACTCTACTCTACTTTATTCTGCTTTGTACTACTCTGCTCTGCTCTGCTCTACTCATTACTACTCTGGTCTGGTTTACAAAGCTTTATTCTTCTCTACTTTACTCTAGTCTACTATATTCTAATCTTCTCTACTCTATTCTATTATACTCTACTCTAGCCTGGCCAAGCCTAATCAAGCACTACTCTACTCTACTTTACTCTAGCCTATCATAGCCTAACATAGCCCATCCTAGCATAGCTTAGCCTAATTTAGCCTTACTTAACCCTACAATACTCTACTCTACTATACTCTACTATACTCTACTCTACTCTACACTACTCTACCCTCGGCTTAGCTAGCCTAACTAGCTCTATTCTACTCATCTATCCTTTATATTTGCTCTACTCTACTCTACTTACTCTATCCTATCATAGCCTAGCCTAGCCTTACCTAACCTAGATCAACTCTGCTTTACTCTGCTCTACTCAACTTTTCTCTGTACTACTCCTTTCTGCTTTTCTCTGCTTTGCTGTGCTCAACTCTAATCTACTCTTCTACTCTTCTCTACTCTACTCTGCTCTCCTCTCCTCTCCTCTATTCTACTCTACAATGCTCTACCTTACCATACTCTACTCTAATCTAGTATAATCTACTTTACTATACTCTACTTTACTCTACTCTACCATACTCTACCCTACTCTTCTATACTCTAGCTTAGCCTACCATAACCTGAGCAAGCTCTACTCTACTCTACTCTACACTACTCTACTCTACTCTACCCTACTCTACTCTACTCTAGCCTAGCTTATCCTATCCTAGCCAACCATAGACTACCCCAGCCTAGCCTTCCATAGCCTAATCGAGCTCTACACTACTCTAGTCTACTCTACTTTACTCTACTCCACTCTACTCTACTCTACTCTACTCTACTTTACTCAATTATAACCTAGCCTAATTAAGCTCTACTACACTTTACATTACTCTTCTACACTACTATAGCAAGCATTTCCTAACCTAGCCTAGCCTAAGCTAGCTCTGCTTGCTATGCTCTACTCTACTATGCTCTGCTTTACTCCACTCTACTATTCTCTATTAAGCTATGCTCTTCTCTACTCTGCTCTGATCTATACTTTAGCCTAGCTCAGCCTAACTTGGTGGTACTCTACCTTACTCTCGCATAGCCTAGCCTAGCCTAGCCTTGCCTAACATAACCTTGCATAACCTAGCTTTAATATTCTCTACTCTAGTCTGCTCTACACTACTGTACTCTGCTCTGCTCTCTTTTACCCTATTATAACCTAGTCTAGCCTAGCCTAACCTAACCGAGCCTAACCCTGGCCAACCTAGACTTACCTAGCCTAACTTAGCTCTTCTCTACTCTGCTGCACTCTACTCTACTTATCTCTATTTTGTTCTAGTTTGCTCTATTATACTCTACTCTATTATAGCCTTCCTTAGCCTAGCCTAGCCTAGCTTCGCCTAACCAAGCTCTACTCTATTATACTCTACTCTACTAATCTCTACTCCACTCCACTCTACTCTACTCAACTCTACTCTTGCCTATCCTAGCCTACCCTTGCCTAACTTAGCCTATTGCTTAGCAAAACCTAACCTAGCTCTATTTACTCTACTCTACTCTACTAAACTCTACTCTGCTCTACTCTACTCTAAGCTAGCCTAGCCTAACCTAACTCTACTATACCCTACTTTATTTTACTATAATCTATGGTACTCTAGCCTAGCTTAGCATTAGCCTAGCCTAACATAGCAAAACTTAGCCTAACCTAGCCTAGGCAAACGAGCTCTGCTATACTCTAAATTGCTTTGCTCTGCTCTGCTCTACTCTAAATTGCTTTGCTCTGCTCTGCTCCTTTACTTTACTCGACTTTACTCTAGCCTAGCATAGCCTAACATAATCTAGCTCTACTCTACTCTGCTCTACTATACTATTCTTTACTCGTACTCTAGTCTCTTACCTAGCCAAGCCAAACCTAGCCTAACCTAGCTCTAGATTATTCTACTCTACTATACTCCATAACACTCTACTATACTCTACTATACCCTACTCTTCGCTACTCTACTCGACTCTTTCCAAGCCTAGCCTAACCTATCTTTACTCTATTTTACTTTACTCTACTATACTCTAGCCTACCCTAACCTAAATATGCTCTAGTCTTCTTTACTTTGCTCTACTTTCCTCTACTCTACTCTACTATATTCTATTCTACTCTAGCTTAACGTAGCCTAGCCTAACCTAACCTAACCATGCTCTACTTTACTCTACTCTATCAACTTTAGCTAGATAAAGCAAGCCTTGCACACCATAACCTAGCTCTACTCTACTATACTATACTAAACGATACTATACTATACAATACTCTACCCTGCTCTACTCTACTCTACTCTACTCTACTTTACTCTACTCTATTCTAATTTAACCATACCTAGCTTAACCTTGCCTAACCTAGCATAATCTAGCTCAACTCTGCTCTGCTTTCCTCTTCTCTACTCTACTCTGCTCTAGTCTGTTCTACTCTACACTACTCTACTCTACCCTCATTTGCTCTGCTCTGCTCTACTCTACTTAACTCCACTCTACTCAACTTTACTGTACTCTAGCTTAGCCTTGCTAGCCTAATCTAACCTAGCTCTAATCTACTATACTCTACTCTACTTTACTTTAGCTTAGCATAGCCAAGCCAAACCTAGCTTAGCATAGCCTCACCTAACCTACCTCTACTCTACTCTACTCAACTCTAATCTAACCTAGCTTAGCCTAGCCCAACCTAACCTAGCTCTACTCTACCCTAGTCTAGCATAGCCAAGCCAATCCTAACCTAACCTGGCTCCACTCTACTCTGCTCATCTCTACTCTATTATGCTATGCTCAACTCTTTTTTTTTGTTATGCTCTACTCTATACTACTCTACTCTATTCTACTCTACTCTGTTAGGCTCTCTTCTTCTCTACTTTATCATACTCTACTCTTGTCTCACCCAGCATAGCTAGCAAAACCTAACGATACTCTACTCTACTTACTCTTCTCTGATCTACTCTAGCCTATCCTAGCCTTTTCTAGCCTAGCTTAGCCTCGCCTATCCAAGCTTAACTTAACCTAGTTCTACTCTATCCTACTCTATTATACTCTACTATACTCTAATCTACTCTAGTCTACTCAGACCTAGCCTAGCCTAGCCTACCCTAATCTAGTTCTTCCATACTCTACTCTAGCATAGCCTATCCAAGCATAACCTAGCCTTACCTGGCTCTGTTTTGCTATGCTTTGCTCTACTCTACTATGCTCCACTCTACTCTACTCTGCTATACTCTGCATTTCTCAGTCATGCTTTGCTCTATTCTCGACTACTCTGCTCTGCTCTACTCTACTCTACTCCACTCATTTCTACTCTACTCTACTCTAGACTTGTTTATCCTAGCCCAACTTAGCCTGGCCTTACCTTGCTCTACTCTACTCTACCCAACTCCACCTTACTTTACTCAAGACTAGCTGAGCCTGACCTAACTCTACTTTTGTTTTCTATACCTACTCTACTCTACTCTAATCTACTCTATTCTACTCTACTCTAATCTACTCTAGTCTACTCTACTAAAACTTAGCCTAACCTTTCTCTACTCTACTCTACACTAACCTAGCCTTGCCTAGCTCCACTCTGCACTTCCCTGCTCTACTCTGCTCTACTTTACTCTGCTTTATTATACTCTTGTTTAGTTTAGCCTAGCCTAGCCTAGTGTGGCCTAACCTAGCTCTACTCTACTCTACTCTATTATGTTGTACTCTTTTTTAGCTTAGCCTGAACTTACGTTACACAACTTTACTCTTCTATACACTACACCAATTTGTTCTACTCTACTCTAACTTTGCCTAGCCTAACCTAGCTCCACTCTATTCTACTCTACTCTACTCTACTCTAGCCTAGTCTAGCTAAGCATAGCCTAGCCTAACCTAGCCTAACCTAATCTAGCTCTACTCTGCTCTGCTCTACTCTTCTCTATTATACTCTAGCCTAACCTAGCTCTACTATACTCAACTTTACTCTACTCTACTCTAGCCTTGCCAAGCCTAATTTAGCTCTCTACTCTATGTTACTATACTCTACTCTATTATATTAACCTCTCTTCTAATCTACTCTACTCTACTCTAACCTAGCCTAGCCTAGTCTATCTTATTTTAGCCTAGCCTAGTTTAATAGAACCTAATCTATCTCTTCTTTGCTTTGCTCTGCTCTACTCTACTCTACTCTTCTTTGTTTTGCTCTATTGTACTCTACCTAACTCTGCTCTACTCTACTCTCCTCCACTCTACTCTACTTTACTATACTCTACCCTAACCAAGCCTAACTTAGCTCTATTCTACTCTACTCTACTTTACTATACTTTAGCCTTGCCTAGCATAACATAGCTCCACTATAATCTACTCTAATCTCCTCTACTCTCTTGTACTCTACTCTATCCTACTCTACTCAACTCTAACCTAGCCTAACATAGCCTAACCTAGCTTTACTCTACTGAGCTCTGCTCTGCTCCACTCTCCTTTACTCCACTCTGCTCTACTCTACTCTACTTTGCCCTCATTGACTCTACTCTACTCTACTCCACTCTATTGTGTCCTACATTTCCTTCCCCTACTCTGTACAACTCTGCTCTACTCTGCTCTATTCTACTCTACTCTATTATACTCTAGCCATGCCTGACCTTGCCTAGCCTAGCGTAATCTAGCTCTACTCTACTCTACTCAACTCTACTCTACTCAATTCTACTTGACTTTGGTCTACTCTAGCCTAGCCTTGCCTAGCCTATCATAACATAACTTATATTAGCCTAGCCTAACTTAACTAGGCTCTACTCTGCTCTGCTCTACACAAGTATACTCTATCCTAGCCTAGCTTTGTCAACTTAACCTAGCTCTACTCTACTTTAGCTTAGCATAACTTAGCCTAGCCTAGCCTAATCTAGCTCTATTATGCTCTGCTCTACTCCACTCCACTCTACTCTACTCTACTCTATATTATTCTACTTTACTCTAAACTACCCCAACCTAACCAACCCTGACTTAACTCTACTTTATTGTAGCCTAGCAGAATCTTGTTCAACTTTGCTTTACTATTCTCTACTCTACTCTTCTATGCTCAACTTTGCTCTACTCTACTCTTCCCTCATTTACACTACTCTTTTCTACTCTACTCTACTCTACTTTACTCTACTCTACTCCACTCTCCTCTGTTCTACTCTACTCTACTTTACTTTAGCTTGGCTTAGCCTTACCTAGCCTATCCTAGCCTAGCTGAACATAGCCAAAACTATCCTCATTCTACTATACTCTACTCTACTCTGCTCGACTAGACTAAAACCTAGCCAAGCCCAACCGAGCTCTACTCTAATCTACTCTACTCTACTCTAACCTAGGCTAGCATAACCTAGCTTTGCTCTATTCTACTTTGCTTTCCAATCTGCTTGCTCCTCTACTCTGCTCTACTCTTCTCTACTCTGCTATACTCTACTCTACTCTACTCTGCACAGCTATAATTTACTCTACACTACCCTAATTCACTCTACTCTTTCCTTGTTTAGCATAGCCTAGCCTAGCCTAGCCTTGCCAAAACTAACTCTGCTCCACTCTACTCTACTCTAGTCTACTCTACTCTAACCTAACCTAACCTTACCTAGCCTAGCCTAACCTAGCTCTACTCTTCTTTACTCTTCTTTACTCTACTCTAATCTACTCCACTTTGCTCTACTCTACTATAACTTAGCCTAGCCTAGCCTAGTTCAACCTAGCTCTACTCTACTCTACTCTACTTTACTCTGCTATATTATACTCTACTCCACTACTATATTTTACTCTATCACACTCTACTCTACTATAACCTAACCTAGCCTAAAACTAGGTCTGCTCTACCCAATCCTAGCCTAGCCTAGCCAAGACTAGGCCTAGCCAAGCCAAGCAAAGCCTAGCTTAACCTAACTTCACTCAACTCTGCTTGCTTAGCTGTTTCTCTATTTTACTCTACTTTATTCTGCTTTGCTTTGCTCTACTTTGCTCTATCCTATTCTGCTCTACTCTATTCTGCTCTAATCTTCTCTGTTCTAACCTAGCCTAACCTTGCCAAGCCAAACTAGCACTACTTTTTTTTTACTCTGCTTTACCTTACTTTGCTCTGTTATACTCTATTGTATAAGCTCAGCTCAGCTCTGCTTTGGTCTTCCCTACTATGTATGCTCTACTTTGTTATGCCCTTCTCTATTGCACTCTGCTCTACCCTGCTTTACTGCACCTCTACTTTGTCCTACTCTGCTATGCACTACTCTGCTCAATACTACTTTACTCTATTCTATTCTATTGTACTCTACTCTACTCTAGCCTACCTTAGCCTAACCTTAGCATAGCCTAGCCTAGCCTTACTCTACTCTACTGAACTCTACTCTACTCTACCCTAATCTACTAATCTCTACTCTACTTTTGCCTAACTTAGCTTAACCTAGCTTATCATAGGCTAGGCTAGCCTAGCATTGCTCTGATCTATTCTACTCTACTCTACCCTACTCCACTCTACTCTACTTTAAACTAATCTACCCTACTCTACTATATTCTATAATAACTTAGCCTAACCTTAGCCCAATCTAACCTAGATCTCATCTACTCTACTCTAATATGCTTCTACTCTACTCCACTCCACTCTACTACACTCTACTCTACTTTACACAATTCTAACCTAGCCTAGCCTAACCTATCCTAACCTAGCTTTGTTATACTCTACTCTACTCTACTCTGTTTCTACTCTACTTAAGCCTAGTGTAGCCTAGCAACATCTCGTATTGCTCTACTCTACTCTACTTTTATGGGCTTTACTCTTCTCTCCTCTACTAAGCTCTACTCTACTCTACCTCTACTCAACTCTACTTTACTATATTCTACTCCACTCTGCTCTCCTCTCCTCTTCTGGTTTCTCCTCTCCTCTTCTCTCCTCTACTTTACACTACTCTACTCTACTCTTGCCTAGCTTAGCCTAGCCTAGCTTATCATAAGCTAGCCTAGCCTACAATTGCTCTACTTTACTCTACTCAACCCTACTCTACTCTATTGTACACTAACCTACTCTATTACACTATACTCTATAATAGCTTAGCCTAGCTTAACCTAGTATAACCTAGCTCTACTCTACTCTACTTTAGCCTAGCCTAGCCTAACCTTGCACTGCTCTTCTCTACTCTACTCTGCTCTACTCTACTTTGTTTTGCTCTATTCTACTCTGCCTTGCTCTACTCTACTTTACTCTACATTGCTCTACTCTATTCTACTTTACTCTACTCTACTCTACTCTACTATACTCTACTCTACTCTAACTTAAGCTAACCTAGCCAAGCCTAACCTAACTCTTCTCTACTATACTCTAGCTTAGCCTAGCCTAACTTATCCAAGCCTAAACCAACTCTACACAACTTTCCTCCTCTCGACTATATTGCTCTTCTCTGCTGCTACTCTACTGTACTTTACTCTACTCTACTCTACTCGACTAGAGCCCAGCCTAGCTTAGCCTAGCTCTACTCTATTATACTGTACTCTAATCTACTCTTCTCCACTCTACTCCACTCCACTCTACTTTACACTACTATAAGCAAGCCTAGCCTAACTTAATTAGCTCTACTCTACATTCCTCTACTATACTCTATATACTCTACTCTACTCTGCTCTACTCTACTTTAACCTAGCCTAGCCTTGTCAAGCCTAACTTAGCTCTATTCTTCTTAACTCTACTCGGTACTCTGCTCTAAACTATAGCTTAGCTAGCCTTACCAAAACTAAGCTTGCTCGCCTTTGCTCTAACCTTCTCTTCTCTATTCTACTCTACTCTTTTTTACTCTGCATTGCTCCACTATGTACAGCTCTGCTCTTCTATATTCTACTATACTCTACTCTATTCTAGCCTAGCCTAGCTTAACAAAACCAAGCTCTACTATACTCTTCTCTACTCTACTTTACTCTGCTCTACTTTACTCTAGCCAAGCCTAACCTTGCTTAGCATAGTCTAGTCTAACTTAGCTCTACTCTAGTCTACTACACTCTACTCTACTATACTCTACTCTACTATACTCTGCTCTACTCTACTCTACTCTACTTTACTCTAACCTAGCCTAGCTTAGCTTAGCCTAACCAAGCTCTATTTTACTCTACTCTACTTTATTCTGCTTTGCCCTGCTCTGTTCTGCTCAGTACTGCTCTACTCTGCTCTTGCTCTCCTCTGCTCTGTTATGCTCTTCTAAGGTCTATTATGCTAAACTTAGCTCTACTCTACTTTACTCTACTCTATCCTAGCTTAACTTAACAAAGCTTTACTCTACTCTACTCTACTCTTCTCTACCCAACTCTACTCCACTCCACTGTACCCTACTTTATTATACTTTACATTAACCTAACTTTGCCTCGCTTAACCTATCTCTGCTCTACTATGCTCTGCTCAACTCTACTCTACTCTGGTCTACTCTACTTTGCTCTTTTCTACTCTGCTCTACTCAACACTACTCTACTCTTCTATACTCTATCCTAGTCTAGCCTAACCTAGCTTTATCATACTCTACTATACTCTACTCTAACCTAGCTTAGCATACCCTAGACTAGCCTTGCTTAGCCTAACATAACTCTACTTTACTTTGCTTTACTATACTTTACTCTACTCTACTCTACTCTTCTCTACTCTACTCTATCATACTCTTCTCTACTAAAATATATTCTACTCTACTCCACTCTACACTCTAGCCTAACCTAGCCAGGCCTAACCTTGCCATCTTTAGCTCTACTCTACTTTACTCTCCTCTCCTCTCCTCCACTCTACTCCACTCTAACCTAATCTAATCTATTGTACTCTACTCTATCTACTATACTCTACTCTATATTATTCTACTCTACTCTCACCTAAGTTAGCCTAGCCTAGCCTGGCCAATCTAGCTCAACTCTACTATGTTATACTCTACTCTACTCTATGCATCTCTATCCTAGCCTAGCCTAGTAAAGCCTAGCTTAGCCAAACTCTACTCTACTTTATACTACTCTACTCTACTCTAATCTACTTTATACTACTCTACTCTACTCTACTTTACTCTATGCTACTCTACTCTACTCTACTCTACTCTACCCTACTCTAACCTAGCCTAGCCAAGCCTTGCCTAACCTTGCTCTACTCTAATCTACTCTACTTTACTCTACTTTAGCCTAGCCTAGTGTAGCCTATCCAAATGCAACCTAGCCTAGCCTAGCTCTATTCTACTCTACTCTACTCTTCTCTACTTTGGTCTGCTTTACTTTTTTATTCTCTACTTTTCTCTCCTCCACTCTACTCTTCTATACTCTATACTACTCTACTATGCTTTGCTCTACTTTACTCTGCCCTGTTTTACTCTAGTTTAGTTTGCTCTACTCTACTCTACTCTACTTTGCTATACTCTATACTAGCCTAGCATTAACTTGCCTTACCAAACCTAATTTGACCTATCTCTGTTCTACTCTACTCTACTCTATTATTCTACTAAAGCCTAGCCTCCCCTAATATAACCTAGCTTAGCCTAACCTAACCTAACCTAACTTGGCTCTACTCTACTCTCCTCTAGCCTAGCCTAGCCTAACTTACCTCTACTCTACTCTACTCTGCTCTACTCAACTCTACCCTACTTTGCACTACTCTGCTCTTATCTACTCTCCTCTCCTCTACTCTATTCTCCACTCTTCTACTCTACTCTACTCCACACTACTCTACTCTACTCTACTCTACTCTACTCTACTCTAACCTAGCTCAGATTAGCCTAGCCTAATCAAGCTCTACTCTCCTCTACTCTACTCATCCCTACTTTAAGCAAACCTTGCCTAGCTTTGCATACCCTAGCATAGCCATGTCTAACCTTGCTCTTCTCTGCTCTGCTCCTTTCTAGTCTACTCTTCTCTCCTTTACTTTATTTTACTCTACTCTTCTCTAGCTTAGCCTAACCCAACCTATCCTAGCTCCAATCTATACAACTCTACTCTACTTGACTCTACCCTAGCCTAAACTAGCTCTACTCTACTCTACTCTACACTACTATAGTATACTCTAATCTAACATAACCTAGCCTTGCCTAATATAGGTGGCTCTACTCTACTCTATCCTACTCCACTCTATCATAACCTAGCTTAATCTCACGTAACCTTGCTCTGCTTTACTCCACTCTACTCTGCTCTGCTATTATCTGCTCTACTCAGCTTCATTATGCTCTACACTATTCTATTATGCTCTTCTCTACTCTAGTCTAATCTACTCTGCTTTGCTATGCTGCCACTCTACTCTATTCTACTCTTCTTTAGCCTAGCCTACCCTAACCTAACATAGCCCTGCTCTACTCTACTCTACTATACTCCATTTAGACTAGCTTAACCTAGCCTAGACTCACCTTGCCTAGCGTAACCTAGCTCTACTCTCCTCTGCTCCACTCTACTCTATTATACTCTACTCTTCTTTAAATGAGCTTAGCCTAGCTTAATAAAGCTTAGCAATACCTAGTTCTACTCTACTCTACTATACTCTACTCTACTCTGCTCTGTGCTGCACTACTATATTATGCCCTACAATGCTCTTCTCTTCTCTACTCTGCTCTACTCTACTATGCTTTACTCTACAATACTTTTCTCTACTATGCTTTGCACTGCTTTGCTTTACTCAACTCAACTCTACTCTAGCCTAGCCTTACTATGCTCTATCTTACTTTACTTTATCCTAGCCTAGCCTAACCCAACCTAATCTACCTTAACCTTGCTATGCTATACTCTAGCTTAGCCTCACATAGCGAAGCCTAGCCTAGCTCTACTCTACTCTACTCTACTCTAACATAGCCAGGCCTAACTTAGCTATACTCTAGTAAGCTTTGCTTTTCACTGCTTTATTCTGCTCTACTCTACTCTATTATTCTCTAATCTGTGATGCTTGTCTCTACTCTGAACTGCTCTACTCTACTCTACTCTACTCTACTTTACTCTATTGTATCATAGCCTAGCCTAGCCAAACCTAATTTTACTCTACTCTGCTCTACTCTACTCTAATCTACTCTACTCTACTCTACCCTAACTTCACCAAGCCTAGTGTAGTCGAGCCTAGGTTTACTCTGCTCTATTATACTCTAACCTAGCCTAGCATAGCTTAGCCTTTCCTAGCTTAACCTAGCTCAACTCTATTATACTCATCTGAAGTCTGCTCTACTCTACTTTGCTTTACTCTACACTCCTCAACTGTACTCTAGCCTTGCCTAACCTAACCTTGCTCTTCTCTACACTACCATAATATACTCTTTTAAACTCTACTCTATTCTAATTTTCTCTACTCTTCTATACTCTACTCTAGCCTAGCCTAACCTAGCTCTACTCTACTTTACTCTACTATACTATGCTACTCTACTATACTTTTCTTTATTTTATCCTACTCTACTATACTCTACTCTACTCTAGCCTAGCCTTGCCTAGCCAAGCCTACTCTATCCAAGCATAGCCTAGTCTAACCATGTTCTATTCTACTTTACTCTATTATACACTACTCTACTCAAATCTTCTATATTCTACTCTATTATAACTTATCCTCACCTAACGTAGCTTTACTTTACCTTACCCTACTCTACGCTATTCTACTCTCGCCTAGCCTACCCTTACCAAGTTCTGTGCTACTCCGCAAATCCTTACTCTACTCTACTCTGCTCTTCTCTAGTTTACCATGCTCTACTCTACTCTGTTCTTCTTTACTATACTTTACTATACTTTCAACTACTCTACTACACTCTACTCTCCTCCACTCTACTCTAACGAAGCCTTTCTTAACCTAGCCAAACCTAGCTCTACTCTACTCTAGCATATTCTAGCCTAGCCGAACTTAGCATAGCCTAACCTTGCTCTGTACTACTCTGCTCTACTCTACTAAACTTTACTTTAACCTAGCCTAACCTAGCTTTACTCTTCTCTACTCTACTCTATGCTAGCAAAACCTAGCCTAGTGCAACCTAGCTCTACTCTACTCTGCTATACTTTCGGCTGCTCTACTCTTCTCTGCTCTACTCTACTCTACTATGCTTTGCTCTGCTCTACTGCATTCTGCTCTACTCTACTCTTCTCTGCTCTACTCTATTCTTCTCAACTCTACTCCACACTACTTTACTCTGCTCAGCTCAACTCAGCTCTGCATTGCTCTACTCTACTATGTTATGTTCTACTATGCTATGCTCTGCTTTACTCTACCCTACTCTACTCTACTTTACTCTAGTCTAATGTACTTTATTATACTCTACTCTACACTACTCTAATTAAGCCTAGCTTAACATAGGTTAGTTTAGCTTAGCTTAGCCTAGCTTGGCCTAACCTTAGCTCGACTCTGCTATGCTTTACTTTATTCTTCTTTGCAACACTCTTTTCTCCTCTCCTCTACTCTACTCTACTCTGCTTTACTTTACTTTGCACTACACTGCTCCACTTTGCTCTGCTCTACTATACTCCACTATACAATAGTCTGGCCTAACCTAGCCAATCTAACCTTATCTTGCCCTGCCTAGCCTAACCTTATTCTACTCTAGTAAAGCCTAGTCTAGGTTAACCTAGCTCTATTCCACTCTACTTTGCTCTACTCTACTCTTCTCTAATATGCTCTACTTTATTATTCTCAGCTCTACTCTACTCTAATCTTCTCTACTCTACTCAAGCCTAGTTTAGCCTAGCCTAGCCTCACCTGGCTCTACTCTACCCTACTCTACTTCACGATACTCTAGCCTAGCCTAAATTATCCTAGCCAAGCTATGCTTAACATACCTTTACTGTACTTTACTCTACTCTACTCTATTCTACTCTACTCTACTCTACCCTACCCTACTCTACTTTTGTTTACTCTACTCTTACTTAGCCTAAACTAGTACAGCCTAACTTAGCTCTACTGTACTTTACCCTACTGTACTCCACTCTACTCTACTTACTCTACTCTCGCCTAGCCTTGTTTAGCATAGCTTAGCCTAGCCTTGCCTAGCTCTGCTCTACTCTACTCTGCTTTACTCTTCTTTGCTCTACTATGCTCTACTTTTCTCTGCTCTACTCTACTCTACTGTATTGTACTCTAACCTAGCCTAGCCAAACCTAACTCTACACTAGTCTACTCTAACCTTACCAAACCTAGCCTAACTAAACCTAGCTCTTTTATACTCTGCTTTACTCTAATCTAGCCTAGCCTAGCACAGCACAACCTTGCTCTGCTTTATTTTGCTCTACTCTACTATACCTTTTTGTAGTTTGCTATTCTTTTTCTACACTTTGCTTTGCTTTACTTAGCTTTGCTCAAATCTACTTTGTTTTGCTCTACTTCGCTCTATTCTGTTCTACTCTACTCTATTCTACTCCACTATACCTTATCGTATCTTAGCCTAGCCTAGCCAAACGTCACCAAGCTCTACTCTACTCTGGTCTACTCTACACTACTTTGGCTAGTTTAGGTTAGCCTTCCCTAAACTATCCTAAGTTAACTCTACTCTACTTTAATGTATCCTTCTGTACTCTACTCTACCAAACTTTACTCTACTCAATTCTACTTCACTCTACTCTACTCTATTTTACTCTTTTCTACTCTACTCTATAATACTCTACTCCACTCTACTCCACACTACACTACTTTACTCTACTCTACTCAACTCTACTCCACTCCATTACTCTAATCTAATCAACTCAAGTCTACTCTACTTTAACTTAGTCTAAGCTAGCCTACCTTATCCTAACCTAGCTCTAATCTACTTTGCACTACTCTGCTTTACTCTGCTCTACTCTACTCTACTCTGCTCTACTCTGCTCTACTCTACTCTGCTCTACTCTTCTTTGCTTTACTCTATTTTACTCTACTTTACTCTGCTTTACTCTGCTCTTCTTTACTCTACTCTGCTTTATTCTACTTCTATTTTACTCTACTCTACTCTAACATAGCCTAACATAGCCTAGCCTAGCCTAGCTTAGCCTACCTTAACCTAACCTAGCTCTACTCTACACTAATCTGCTCTACTCTACTCTACTCCACTCATTTTTGCTCTACTATGCTCTGCTCTTCTTTGCTCTTCTCTACTCTACTATGCTCTGCTCGACTCTTTTTTGCTCTACACTACTCTACTCTATGCTAGCCTAGCCTAGTTTATCCACTCTAACTAAACCTAGCTTAGCCTAGTCTAGCCTAACCTTACGATACTCTATTCTACTCTACCTTATTCTACACTGCTCTTCTCTACATTACTCTACTCTAGCCTAGTTTATCCTATCCTAATCTAGCCTAACCTAACCTAGTTTGACTCTACTCTACTCTACTCTATATGACTATAATCTAGCTTAGCCTAACCTAAGTCAATTTTACATTACTCTAATCTACTCTATAATACTCTACTCTAACATAGCCTATCCTCGATCTACTCTACTCTACTCTACCCTACTCTTCTCTACTCTACTGTACTCTAGTCTAGCTAGTTTTGCATAGCCTCGCTTAGCCTAACCTAGCTCTACTCTGCTCTACTCTGCTTTACTCTTCTCTACTATACTCTACCTTACTCTACTCTACTATACTCTAATCTGGCCTAGCCTAATGTAGCTCTACTCTACTCTACTTTACTCTACTCTAGCCTAGCCTAGCCTACCCTAGTCTACCATAGCCTGACCTTACCTAACCTAGCTCTACTCTACTCGACTCTACTCACCTAGCCTAGCCTAGTTTAGCCTTACCTAACCTAGCCTAGCCTTGCTAAGCCTAGCTTAACAAAACTTAGCTCTACTCTACTCTATTCTCCTCTACCATACTATACTTTATCCTACTCTACTCTACTATACTCTTCTCTAACCAAACCTAGCCTAACATAGCTTTACTCTACTCTACTCTAGGTTAGCTTAGCCTAGCTTAGCCTAACTTTGCTCTACACTAATATGCTCTTCTCTGCTCTGCTCTATTATGCTTCACTCTACTCTGCTTTGCTCTACTTCACTCTACTCTACTCTACTCCACTCTACTTTAACCTAGTTTAGCCTAGCAAAACCTAATCGAGCCTAACAAAGCTCTACTCTACTCTATACGACTCTTGCCTCACCTAGCTAAACCTTGCTCTGCTCTACTCTGCTGTGAACTACCCTGCTCTACTACACTCTACTCTATTCTACTCTACTTTACTCTACCTTGCTCTACTCTACTGTACTCTACTCTACACTACTCTACTCTAGCCTAGCCCATCCTATCCTAACCTAGCTCTACTTTACTCACCTCAAGCATAATCTAGCTCTATTATATTATACTCCACTTTAACCTAGCCTAACCTAGCCTAGCCTTTCTTATCCTAATGTGACCTAGCTCTACTCTACTCTACTCTATCTAACCTAGCCTAACCAAGACTGACCTAGCCCAGCCTAGCCTAAATTAGAATTCCTCTGCCCTACTCTACTATACACTACTCTACTATACTCTTCTTTACTATACTCTACTCTACTTTAACCTAGCTTAGCATAGCCTAACATAGCTATACTCTGCTCTACTCAACTGTGCTCAGCATTACTCTGCTCTGCTCTACTCTATTCCTCTCTACTTCACTCTTTTCCACTCTACTCTGCTTTACTCTACTCTACTCCACTCTACTCTAGCCTTTCTTAACCTTGAATCGCCTTGCCTAACAGAGCTTTACTCAACTCTACTATAGCCTAGCCAAGCCTAGCTTCGCCTAACCTAACTCTGCTCAGCTCTGTTCTTCATTGCTTTGCTCTTTTCTACTCTGCTCTATTCTTCTCCGCATTGCTCAACTTTACTCTACTCTATTGTACTTTAGCCTAGCCTAGCCTGGCCTTGCTCTACTTTACTCTATTCTACTCTACTATACTATACTCTATCTTAGCTAGCCTAGCCTAGCCAAACCTATGTCTACTCTACTCTATTGTCCTCTACTCTACACTATTCTACTTTACTTCAACCTAGCCTGACATGATTGTACTATACTCTACTCTATTCTACTCCACTCTACTCTACTTTACTCTAACCTAGCCTAGCCACTCTTAGCATAGCATAAGTTAGCCTAGCCTAACCTTGCTCTACTCTACTATACTCTACTCTGCTCTGCTCTACTCTACTCTGCTCTACTTTTCTTTACTTTATTCTATTCCATTTTGCTCTTCTCTGCTCTACTAAACTCTGCTTTATTGTGCTCTATTTTGCTCTTCTTGGCTCTACTCTCGTCTACTTTACTATACTATACACTAAACTAACCTAGCCTAGCCAAGCCTAACCTAGCTCTACTATACTCTACTCTACTCAACCCTACTCTAGCCTAGCCTAGCCTAACCTTGCTCTACTTTGCTACTCTCTGGTCTACTCAGCTCTTCTTTGATCTGCTCTACTCTCGCTCTACTCTATCCTACTCAACTATGTTCTATCCTACTCTACTCTACTATACTCTACTAAACTCTAGCCTAACTTAGCCTAGCCTAACCTAACCGAGCTTTACTCTACTCTACTCTCGCCTTGCATAGCCTAGCCTAACCAAGCCAAGTCTAACCGAGCTCTACTCAACTCTACTCTACTCTACGCTACTCCAATGTACTCCAACCTAGCTTAGCCTCGTCTAGCCTTGTATAGGTTAGCCTATCCTATCTCTACTATGCTTTCCTTTGCTCTGCTCTAATTTGTTATGCCCTGCTCTATTTTTGTTTTCTCCGCTCTACTTTACTCTACTCTGCTCTACTATGCTCTTTTATGCTATGCTCTAGTCTGCTCTACTCTACTCTACTCTACTCTTGCCTAACCTAGCCTGGACTAGCTTAGCCTAACTAAGTTTTGCTCTACTCTACTCTTCTATATACTTCACTTCTCTAATCTACTCTAGCCTAGCTTAACTAGCCTACCCTTGCCTAACCTAACTTTATTCTACTCTACTCCACTCTACTTTACCATATTATACTCTAGTCTTCTCTACTCTACTCTAACCTAGCTTAGCTTAGCCTATCCTTGCTCTACTCCTCTTTACTCTAATCTAGCCTACAATAGCTAAGCCTAGCCTAAGCTAACTCTGCTCTACTTTGCTCAGCTCTACTCTATTCTACTTTGCTCTACGTTAGTCTACTCTACTCTGCTCTACACTGCACTGCTCTGCTCAAATCTACTCTACTTTATTATACTCTACCCTTGCTTAGGCAAGCCTAGCATAACTTAGCTCTGGTATGCTCTACTCTACTCTACTCTACTCAAGCCTAGCTTAGCCTAACCCATCTCTACTTTGCTCAACTTTTGTCTACCCTACTCTGCTCTACTCTGCCATACTCTACTTTACTCTGCTATGCTCTACACTACTCTGCTCCACTCAACTCTATTCTAGCCTAGCCTAACCTAGCTCTACTCTACTCTACTCTTCTCTAGTCTACTCTACTCTTTTATACTCTACTCTTCTTTACTCTAGCCTAGCCTATCCTAACCTAGCTAAGCCAAGCCCACCCTTACCTAGGTTAGCTTAACCCAACCTAACCTAGCACTACTATACTCTACTTTACTCTACTCTACTATACTCTACTCTACCCTACTCAACTCTAACCAAGTCCAGCCTAGCCTAACCAAGCTCTACTCTATTATATTCTACAATGCTCTATTCTACTCTGCTCAAACTTAGTCAAGCCTAGCCAAGCCTAGCCTTGTCTAACCTAGCTCTAATCTACTCTGCTCTGCTCTACTCTTATTTACTCAACTTTGTTAAACTCTACTCTGCTCTACTCTACACTACTCAGCTTTGCTCTACTCTACTCTGCTCTACTATACTCTGTTCTACTCAACTCTACTTTGCTTTACTCTACTCTACTCTACTCTATTATACCCTAGTCAAGTAGAGCCAAGCCTAACCTCGCTCTACTCTACTCTACTCTACTCTAATATTCGTTGCTCAGTTATACTCTACTCTAGTCTACTCTGCTCTGCTCTATTTTGCTTTGCTCTGCTCCTCTCTACTCTACTCTACTCTACTCTGCTCTTCTTTACTCTAGTCTACTCTAGCATAGTTTAGCCTTGTCTAACCTCACCTAAACTAGCTTTACTCAACTTTAATTTAATCTACTCTATTGTACTCTTCTCTAGCCTAACATACCTTAGCCTTCCCTAGCCTACCGGTGCCTAACCTTGCCTAACATACCTCAACTCTACTTTAATCTACTTCACCCTACTCTACTTTAATTTACGCTACTCTACTCTAACTTAGGCTATCCTAGCCTAACCTAACCTAGCTTTACTCTACTTTACTCTACTATACTCTATTCTACTCTACTTTAACCTAGCCTAACTTAGCCTAGGCTAGCTTAACCAAGCTTTGCTTTGCTCTTCTCTGCTATGCTATGCTCTACTTTATTATGCTTTACTCTTGTTTGCACTTTTCTACACTGTTTGCTCATCTCTACTCTGCTTAACTCCACTCTACTCTATTGTACTCTCTCCTAATAGAGCCTAACCTAGCTCTTCTCTACTCTACTCTACTGTACTCTACTCTAGCCTAGCTTAGCCTACCCTAGCATAGCCTAACCTAGCTTTTCCTCTACTCTACTCAACTCTACAAATCACTATGCTACTTTGTTTTACTTTTCTATACTCTACTCTGCCCTCCTTTACACTGTTATGCTCTTTTATGCTCTACTTTGGTCTACTTCGCCTTGCTCTACTCTACTCTGCTCATCTCTACTCTTCTCTGCTCTGCTCTACTCTAATCTTCTCTACTCTAGTTTGCTCTACTCTGTTATTCTCTGCTCGACTCTATTATGCTCTCCTCTGCTCTCCTCACCTCTCCTCTCCTCTCTCTCTCCTATCCTCTCCTCTCCTCTACTTTACTCTACTCTACTCTACTCCACTCCACTCCACTCCACTCTCCTCTGCTGTACTCTACTCCATTCTTCTTTACTCTAATCTCGTCTACTCTAGCATAACCAAGCCTATCATCACCTAACCTAATCAAGCTCTACTCTACTCTAACCTATCCTAGCTTACCATATCCTCTACTCTGCTCTCCTCTACTCTACTCTACTCTACTCTGCTCTGCTCTATACTGCTCTGCTCTACTTTGTTTTGCTCTGCTCTGTCCTTCTACTTTGCTTTACTAGTCTTTTATTTGTTTTTCATTACTCTGCTTTCTTCTCCTCAACTCTATTATACTCTACTCTGCTTTACTCTACTCTACTCTATTCTACTCTACTTTACTCTATTCTACTCTACTCTACTGAACTCTACTCTAATCTAGCTTAGCCTAGCCTACCATACTTAGCTCTACTCTATTCTACACTACCCTACTCCACTGTACTCTAGCCTTCCCTAGCCTACTGTAGCCTACCCAGCCTTGCCTAACCTAACCTAACATAGCCTAACCTAGCTCTAATCTATTATACTCTACTCTACTATACTTTACTCCACTCTACTGTACTCTATACTAGCTTAGCATTTCCTAAAAAACTCTACTCTACTCTACTCTAGCCCAGCCGAGCCTAGCCTAACCTTGCTCAACTCTATTCTACTCTGCTCTACTCTACTATGCTCTGCTCTACTCTGCTCAGCTTTGCTCTACTCTGATTTGTACTCTAGTCAAGCCTTTCTTCGCCTTGCCTAACTTGGCCCTAAACTGCTGTACTCTACACTACTCTTCCTTACACTAGCATAGCCTAGCCTTTCCTACCAAAGCCTAGCCTAACTTAGCATAGTTTAGCTTAACTTAGCTCTACTCTACTCCACTCTACTCTACCTTGCCCTACTCTATTCAGTTCTGTTTTACTCTACTCTTACCTAGCCTAGCTTAACCTAGCACCTAGCCTAGCTTAACCTAGCTTAGCCTAGCGTAACTTAGCCTAGCCCATCATAACCTAACCTAACAGTACTCTGCTATGCTCTGCTCTATTCTAATCATCTTTGCAATACTGTACTCTACATTGCTCTACTCCACTCTACTCAACTCTAGCCTATCCTAGCCTAGCCTAACCTAGCTCTACTCTACTCTAATCTAGCCTTACCTAACAAAGGATAGCCTAGTCGAGCCTAACCTAGCCCTACACTACTCTGCTATAATCTACCATGCTATTCTCTACTTTATTTTACTCTACTCTACTCTACCCTACTGTACTCTACTATACTCTTACCTAGCCTAGCTTAGCCTAGCCATGCCTAGCATTGCTTAAACTAACTTAGCTCTACTATGCTTTGCTCTATTCTAATCTACTTTGCTCTACTTCTATGTACTTTACTCTGCTATGCCCTACTCTACTCTACTCTGCTATTCTCTACTCCATTATGCTCTGCTCTGCTCTACTCTGCTATGCTCTTCACTACTTTACTATAGCCTAGCCTAGACTAGACGAGCCTAGTCTAACCGAGCTCTACTCTTCTCTATTCTTCTCTACGCTACTCTACTCTACTCTACCCTAGCTTATGCTAGCTTGCCTTAGCCTAACCTAACTTTACTCTACCCTACTCTACTCTACTCTACTCTACTCTACTCTACTACAATATACTCTACACTACTCTAACCTAGCACAACCTATCCTAGCCTAACATAGCTCTACTCATCCTTACTCTACTCTAGCCTAGCCTAGCCTAATCTAGCTCTACTTTGCTCTACTCTACTCTACTCTACTCTGCTCTCTTCTACTCTACTCTGCTCTGCATTACTTTACACTGCTCTTCTTAGCTCTACTCTACTTTGCTCTCATCTACTCTACACTACTCTACTCTAGTTTACTCTACTCTACTCTAACTTAGCCTAACTTAGCAAATCCTAACCTATTCGTACTCTACTCTACTCTACTCTACACTATTCTACTCTACTCCCTATCCTAGCTTAGCCTGGACAAGCTCTACTATTGTTTGCTTTTCTCTACTTTGCTCTGTTTTACACTACTCAACTCTACTCTACTCTGCTCTACTCTACTCTACTCTACTCTAATCTTCTCTACTCTACTCTACTCTACTCTACTCTACTCCAGTCAACTCTACTCAACTCTACCCTACTCTAGCTTAGTCGAGCCTAGCCTAACTTAGCTCTTCTTTGCTTTGCTTTGCTTTACTTTGCTCAACTCAGCAATGCTTTACTTTTCTCTAGTCTACTCCGCTCTTCTCTACTCTACTATGCACTTCTTTACTTTGATTTCGTTTGCTCAGCATAGCTCTGCTCTATTTTGCTCTAAACTACTTTAATCTACTCTCCTCTCCTCTCTTATTCTTTCCTCCCCTCTCCTCTCTTTTAATCTCCTCTCCTCCCCTCCCCTCTAATCTCCTCTCCTCTCCTCTCCTCTCCTTTACTCCACTCTACTCTACTATATTCTTCTCTACTCTAATCTACTCTACTCCTCTCTACACTACTCTACTCTACTATATTGTACTCTACTCTACTCTATTCTACTATACTCTAGCCTAGCATAATCAAGCTCTACTCTACAACACTCTACTCTACTCTAGCCTTGCCTACCCCATCTTAGCCTAGCCTAACCTAGCTCTACTCTAATCTACTCTACTCTAGCTAAGCCTGTCTTAGATTATTTTAACTCTACTCTACTATACCCTACACTTCTTCATTCTACTCTGCTCTGCTTTTCTCTACATTGCTCTTTTTTGCTCTTTTTTCTACTCTGCTCTTCTCTGCTCCACTTTTCTCTTCTTTCCCCTCCTCTACTCTACTCTGCTCTTCTCTACCTTACTTTACTCTACCATACTCTACTCTACTCGAGCTTAGAAATGCTAGCCTAGCCTAAGCAAGCTCCATTCTACTCTACTACACTCTACTCTACTCTACTTTAGCTTTGTCTAGCCTAACCTAGCTCTGCTTTGCTCTACTCTACTATGCCCTTCTCTATTACGCTTTACTCTGCTTAGGTTTGCTCTGCTCTACTCCACTCTTCTCTGCTCTACTATGTTTTATTCAACTGTGCTCTACTCTACTCTACTCTACACTAGTCTACACTATTCTTCTCTAGCCTAACCTAACGTAGCTCTACTCTACTCTATTCTACTACACTCTACTCGACTCTAGCCTAGCCTGACCAACCCTAACCTAGCCTACAATAGCTTTGCCTATCCAAGCTTTTCTTTGTTATGCTCTACTATGCTCTACTCTACTCTACTCTTCTCTACTTTACTCTAATCTACTTTGCTCTACTCTACTCTACTCTACTCTACTCTACTTTAGAGAAGCTTAGCTTAGCCTAGCCTAACTTAACCTCGCTCTACTCTACTCTAGCTAGCCTAACCTAACTTAGCCAACCCTAGCCTACCCTGACCTAGCTCTAATCTATAATACTCTACTCTACTCTACTCCACTCCACTCTACTCGACTCTACTCTACTCTAACCTAGACTAACTTCACCTAGCTTAGCCTAAACTAGCTCTACTCTACTTTGCTCTACTTTGCCCAACTCAACTCTACTATACTCTACACTACTCCATTCTTCTCCACTTTGTTATGCTATACTCTACTCTACTTTACTCTATTATGCTCTACTCTAATCTCCTCTACTATACTATAACCTAGCCTAGCCAACCTAAGCTCTCCTCTACTTTACTCTAATCTACTTTACTCTAGCCTAGCTTAGCTAACCCTTGCTAAACCTAGCTCTACTCTATTCTACTCTATTATACTCTTCTCTATTCTAACCTAGCCTATCCTAGCTTAGCCTAACCTGGCTCTATTATACTCTTCTCTACTCTAGCTAAGCTTGGCCTAACCATAGCCCTGCCTTACCTAACCCAAACTGGCATAACGTAACCTAAATTTTCTCATCTCTACTCTGCACTGCTCTGCTCTACTTTACTCAGCTCTTTTCTATTATACTCTACTCCACTCTATGCTAACCTAGCTTAGCCTTGCCTAACTTAACTCTACTCTACTACACTCTTCTCTACTAAACTTTACTTTAGTTTACTTGACTCTATTCTAATGTAGCCAAGCCTACCCTATCTTAGCCTAGCCTAACATAGCTCTACTCTACTCTAGTCTACTCTAGCTAAGCCTTCCCTAGCTTATTTTAACTCTGCCTTACTATTCTCTAAATTATTTTGCTCTACTCTTCTTTGCTTTGCTCTACATTGCTCTTTTCTTCTCTATTGCTCTACTCTGCTCTTCTCTACTCTACTTTTCTCTACTTTCTACTCCTCTACTCTACAATACCCTTCCATACTCTACTCTACTCTGCTATACTCTACTCTAGCTGAGCCAAGCCTAGCCTAACCAAGCTCCACTCTACTTTACACTACTCTACTCTACTCTACTATACTACTCTACTTTAGCTTAGCTTAGCGTAAGCTTGCACTACTTTACTCTACTCTTCTTTATTATGCTATACTCTTTTCTACTCTACTTAGCTCTACTCTGCTCTACTCTACTCTACTTTGCTCTGTTATGCTTTGCTCTACTCTGCTCTACTCTACTCTACTCTCGTCTTATCTTCTCTATCTTCGTCTAGCCTATCCTAAACTAGCTCTTCTTTACTATACTCTACTCTGCTCTGCACTGCTCTGCTCTGCTCTGCTCTACTCTGCTCTACTATGCTCTACTCTACTCTAATATACTCTATTCCACTCTATTCTACTCTGCCCTACCCTACTTTAGCAAAGCATAGCCTAACTTAACCTAGCTCTACTATACTCTAGCTAGCCTAACCATGCTTAGCCTAGCCTAGCCTAGCATAACCAAGCTCTACTCAAATCTAATTTACTTTATAATACAATACTCTTCACTTTACTCTACTCTATTCTACTCTACTCTACTCTACTCCACTCTAACCTAACCTAACCTCACCTAACTTAGCCTAAACAAGCTCCACTCTACTCTGCTCTGCTTTGCTTAACTCTACTCTGCTCTACTCTATACTACTCCATACTTCTCTGCTTTGCTATGCTCTACTCTACTCTACTCTACACTATTATGCTCTGTTCTACTCTAATTTACTATACTCTAGCCTATTCTAGCCAAACTGAGCTCTTCTATACTCTACTCTAATCTACTTTACTCTAATCTTGCCTAGCCTTGCTTAACCTAGCCTAACCTAGCTCTACTCTACTCTACTTTACTCTCTCTTCTCCACTCTAACCTAGCCTATCTAGCATAACCTAACCTTGCTCTACTCTACTTTACTCTACTCTAGCCAAGCTTGGCCTAGCCTAGCCTTGCCTTACCTAACCCAGTCAGGCATAGCCTAACCTAACTTTGCTCAGCACTGCTTTGCCTACTTTGCTCTACACTTCTCTACTCTTTTCTACTATGACCTTTTCTACTCTACTGTACTTTAGCTTAGCCTAACCTAGCTCTACTATACTCTACTCTACTCTAGTCTACTCTACTCTAGCATAACCTCGCCTAGCCTAGCCAAACCTCACTCAACTCTACTCTAGTCTACTCTACTCAACTATACTCTGCTCCATTTATGCTAACCTTGCTTAGCCTCGCCTAACTTAGCTCTACTCTAATCTACTCTACCCTAATGTACTCTTCTCTACTGAACTCTACTTTAGTCTACTCTACTCTACTATACTATACTATACTCTAGCCAAGCTTTGCTTAACATAGCCTAGTATAGCCTAAATTTGCTAACTTATCTTAACCATGCTTTGCTCTACTCTACTCTACAATGATCTACTCTGCTTTTCTCTGCACTATTTTTCTCTGCTTTCTCCACTCTACTCTGCTCTCATCTACTCTGCTCTACTCTTCATTGCTTTGCTCTACAATGCTCTCCTTCCTCTACTCTACTCTACTCCACTCTACTCTTATCTAGCCTAGACTAGGCTAACTTAGCTCTACTCCACTCTACTCTAGCATAACTTGGCCTAGCCTAACCAAAACTATCTCTACTCTTCTCTACTCTACTCTACTCTGCTTGCTCTACTCTTCTCCATACTTCTTTGATTTTGCTCTAGTCTACTTTGCTTTGCTCTTCTATACTTTTCTCTGCTCTACTCTATGCCACTTTACTCCACTCAACTCCAACCTAATGTAGCCTTGCCTAGCCTAACTTTACCTAGCTCTACTTTACCCTACTCTACTCTACCCTAATTTACTTTACTCTACTCTACTCTATTACACTCTACTCTAGCCTAACCTATCCTAGCCAGGCCAACCCTAGCCTAACCTAGCTCTACTCTACTCTACTATATTATATTATACTCTACTCTACTTTACTCAACTCTACTTTGCTCTACTATACTCTAATCTATTTTACTCAGCTCTACTTAACCCTACTCTACTCTATTCTAACGTATCCTTACCTATCCCAGCCTTGTAAAGCTTAACTTAACCTAGTTCTACAATGTTCTTCTCTACTCTGTTCTTCTTTACTCTACTATGCTCTACTCTACTCTATTCTGCTCTACTTTACTCTTTACTTTTCATCTCTACTCAACTACACTATGCTCTATTAATGTCTAGTGTACTCTAGCCTCGCCTAATTTAGCTTTACTCTACTCTTCTCTACTCTACTTTACTCTACTCTATTCTAGCCTAGCTTATTCTAGCTTACACCAACCTAGTTGAGCCTAACCTAACTTTACTCTAGTCTACTCTACTCTACTCTACTTACTCTGTTATATCTACTCTAACCTAACCTTGTCTAACCTAAATTATCCTCACTCTACTCTGCACTACTCTACTCTAACCTAACATAGCTTAGCCTAACCATGCTCTACTCTACTCTACTTTGCTCTGCTCTACTGTGCTCTACTCTACTCTATTCTACTCTACTTTTCTCTATTCTTCTCTCTTATACTTTACTCTACTCTACACTGCTCTTCTTTACTCTGTCCTATTCTACTTTACTCTACTATGCTCTACTCTGCTTTGCTCTACTATCTTAACCTAATTTATCCTGGCCTAGCCTAACCAAGCACAACACTACTCTACTCTACTTTACTCTACTATACTTTGCTCTCTTCTAGTCTAGCAAACCTAGATTTGCTCCACTCCATTCTGCTCGACTCTCAGCTCTACTCTACTCTACTTTACTCTGGTCTGTTCTACTCGACTCTTCTCTGCTCTACTCTACTCTACTCTACTCCACTCTTCTTACACCTAGCCTAACCTAACTCTACTCTACTCTCCTCTACTCAACTCGACTCTAGCCTCGCCTATCCTAGGCTAGCATAGCCTCGCCTAACCTAGTATCACCTAACCTAGCTCTGCTCTGCTCTGCTCTACTTTATTATGATTTATTTTATGCTACTTTGCTCTACTCTACTTTGCAATGCCCTACTCTTCTTTACTCTACATTAACCAAGCCTGGCTTAGCCTAACCTAACCTAACCTCGCTATACTCTACTCCACTCTTGCCTAGCCTATCCTACCTTAGCCTAGCCTAACCTAACTATGCTTTACTCTACTATACAATACTCTGCTCTACTCTACTTTACTCTACTCTGCTCCACTCTACTCTACTCTACTCTAACCTAGCCTAACATAACTTAGCATAACCTAACCTTGCTCCACTATTCTCTAACCTACTCTGCTCTACTCTACTCTACTCTACTCTAATCCACTTTACTCTACTCTACTTTGCTCTACTTTCCTCTACTTTACTCTACTGTAGCCTAGTTTAGCATAACTTAGGCTAACTTAGCCCTATTCTACTCTACTCAACTTTGCTTTACCCTACTTTAGCTTAGCATAGCTTGGCTTTGCCAAGCTTAGCCTAACCTAGCTCTACTCTTCTTTACTCCACTGTATTATACTCTACTACATTATACTCTACTCTACTCTATGCTACTCTATGTTTGCCTAGCCTAGCCTAGCCTAACCTAGCTCTACTATACTCTATCTTACTCTACTCTACCCTACTCTGCCCTACTCTAGCCTAGCCTCACTTAACCTAACTCAACTTTTCTCTACTCTACTCTTCTCTACTTTGCTCTACTCTACTCTAACTTGCTCTACTCGACACTACTATAGACTACTCTACTTTGCCCTACTATATTATAGCCTCACCTAGCTTAACCTAGCTCATCTACTCTACTCCACTCCACTCTAGCATAGCTTGGCTTAGCCAAGCCTACCCTAGCCTAGCCTAGTCAAACCTATCTCTACTATACTCTACTCTTCTCTACTATACTATACTCTACTCTACTCTAACTTACTTTACTCTAATCTACTTCAACCTAGCTTAGCCTAACCTATCCTAGCTAACCTAGCTCTACTCTGCTCCACTCTACTCTTCTTTACTCTAGCTTAGCCTAGTTTAACATAGCTTAACCTAGAAATGTCTTACCTAACTTTGCTCTACTCTTCTTTGCTCTACCTTGCTCTGCTCTACTCTACCCTACCTTGCTTCACTTTCCACCACTTCACTCTGCTCTACTCTACTATGCTCTACACTATTCTGCTTTGCTATACTCTACTCTGTACTACTATACTATACATTAGCCTAGACTAGCCTAACCAAACCTAGCCTTACTCTACTCTTATATAGCTTAACTTAACTTAGCATGGTAAGGCCTAGCCCTACCTAGCCTATATTAACCTTGCTCTACTCTATTATACTCAACTCTACTACATTATACACTACTCTACTCTACTTTAAATACTGTACCCTACTCTACTCTATTCCAACCTATCCTCGCCTTGCCTAGCCTAGCATAGCTTAACCTATCCTAACTATACTTTGCTCTGCTCCACTCTACTCTTCTATTCTATGCTCTACTCTACTTTGCTCTTCTCTACTCTTCTATTCTATGCTCTACTCTACTTTGCTCTTCTCTACTCTACTCTGCTCTACTCTGCTTTACTCTTCCCTACTCTGCTCAACTCTACTCTGCTCTACTTTAGGATAACCTAGCCTAACTGAGCTTTACTCAACTCTACTCTACTCTACTCTACTCTATTTTACTCAAGGATAGCTTAACCTAGCCTAGCATAACCTAACCTAGCTTTACTCTACTCTAATATACTCTACTCTACTATACTCTATCTTAGCCTAACCTAACCTAACTTTACCTAGCTCTACCTTACTCTACTCTCCTCTAGCCTAGCCTAGCCAACCTAGCTTTGCTCTACTCTATTATGCTCTAATCTACTTTGCATTACTCGACTCTACCCCACTCTGCTTTACTTTATTCTTCTTTTCCCTTCACTACTCTGCTCACCTCTTCTCTGCTCTACTCTACTCTACTCTACTCTGCTTTACTATGCACTACTCTGTTCTGCTATACTCTGCTCTGTTAAAAAAAAACTACTCTGTATTTCTCTACTCTACTCTACTCTACTACTCTAGCCTAGCCTAACCTAACCAAGCCTAACCTAGCCTAACCAAACCTAGTGTATCTCTTTTCTTCTCTACTCTACTCTATTCTAGCCTTGTCCAGTATAGCCTAGCCTAGCCCATCTTAGCTCTACTCTACTCTACTCTTGTCTTCTCTTCTCTACTTTGCTCTATCCTACTCTACTCTCCTCTACTCTGCTCTTCTCTTCTTTGCTCTGCACTGCTCTGATATGCTTTACTTTATTTTATTCTAGTCTACTCAAGCCAAATATAGCCTAATCGAACCAAGATCTACTCTACTCTACTTTATTCTACAAGACTTCACTCTAACCTAGCCAAGCCTGACATAGGGTAATATAGCTCTCCTTACCTAATCTACATTTACTCTTCTCTTCTGAACATAGCCTTGGTCTATTCTGCACTGCTCTGCTCTTCTCTACTTTAATATACTTTACTCTACTCTACTCTACTCAACTCTACTAGACCATACTCTAGCCTAGCATAGCCTAACCTAGCTCTACAATATTGTACTCTACTCTACTATACTTTAATCTACTTAACCTAGTCTAACTTAGTATAACCTAGGTCTACCTTGCTCTATTCTACTCTACTCTACTCTACTCTACTCTACTCTACTCTAACATAGTCTAGCTCATCCAAGCAAAACCTAGCTCTACTCTCTTCTACTCTACACTTCTAGTCTCTACAATGCTATGATTCTCTCTTCTCCACTCTGGTCTATTCCGCTCCACTCTACTCTACTCTACTTTTCTCTACTCAGCTCTCCTCTCCTCTCCTCTCCTCTCCTCTACTCTACTCTGCTCTACTATACTCTACTATACTCTTCTCTACTCTACTCCACTCTACTCTGCTATCCTCTACTCTCCTTTACTCTACTATACTCAACCCTACTATAGCCTACCCTAGTCGAGGAAAGCCTACCCTAGCCTTGCCTAGCCTAGCTCTACTCTATTTTACTCTTCTCTACTCTACTCTTGTCTAATCTACTCAACTTTGCTATACTCTACTATAACTAGACTAGCCAAACCTAACTTAGCTCTACTTTTCCTTACTCTACTCTACCCTACTCTAACCTACCTAGCCTGGCCTAGTTTAAACTAGCTCTGCTCTACTCTACTATGTTCTGGTCTACTCTGCTCTTCTCTATTATACTCTTCTTTAGTCGAGCCAAGCGTATCCTATCCTTGCCTAACCTAGTACTACTCTAATCTACTCTACTCTACTCTAGCCTATCCTAGCCTACCCTTGCCTAGCTTAGTATTGCTTAGCTTAGCCCAACTTAACCAATCTTTACTACACTCTACTATATTCTACTCTACTTTACTCTACTCTAACCTAGCCTAGCCTAACTTAGCCTAGCCTAACTCTTCTTTACTCTACCCTACTCCACTATACTCTGCTCTGCTCTACTCTACTCTACTCTGGCCTAGCCTAGCCTTGCTTAACCTAGCTCTGCTCTACTCTACTCTACTCTACTATGCTCCTCCCTTCTTTATTTTTCTTTACTCTACTCTTTCCTCCTCTACTCTGCACTACTCTATTCAGCTCTACTTGGCTCTACATTGCGCTGCTCTGCTCTACTCTACTCCGCTCAATGTTCCTCTGCTCTACTCTTCATTTCTCTCCTCTCCTCTACTCTACTCTATTCTGCTCTACTATACTCCACTATAATCTACTCTACTATGCTCTACTCTTTTTTACTCACCTCTGCATTACTCTACTCTGCACTAGTCTATAACACTACTCTTCTCTACTCTACTCTACTCTACTCTACTCTAATCTACTCTACTCTAGCTTAGCCTAGTCTTGCTTAGCCTATCTTAGCTTACCCTAGCCTAGCTTAGCTTAACCTAGCTCTACTCTACTCTACTATACTCTACTTCACTCTAACCTAGCTTACCTTAGCCTTGCATAACCTAGCTCTACTCTACTCTATTCTACTCTAGCCTTACATAGCATAGCTTAACATAGCTTGCCTAGCCTTGCATAGCTTAGCCTAACCTAACTCTACTCTACTCTACCATACTCTCCTCTACTCTACTATGCACAACTCTACTTTACTATACTCTTCTTTACTCTATTGTGCTCTAGCTTAGCATAGCCTAACAAAACTTGCTCTACTCTACTCCACTCTACTCAACTCTAGCATAGCCTAGCTTACCTTAGCTTACCTAGCCTAACTTGGCTATATTCTGTTCTTATCTACTCTACTCTAATCTACTCTACTCTAGCTTGGCCTAGCCTAAGGTAACTCTACTCTGCTCTACTTTGCTCCACTATGCTCTGCTCTAGTCTACTCTATTCTACTCCACTCAGTTCTGCTCTACTCTGCACTACTCTATAACACTTTACTCTACTCTAGCCTTGCCTAGTTTAGCCTAACCTATGCTATTGTACTCTACTCTACTCTACTCTACACTACTCTACTCTACTCTAATCTACTCTTCTCTAATCTTGCCTAGCTTAGCTTGCCCTAGCCTAGCCTAGCCTCACCTAGCCTAGCTTAGGCTAACTTAACCTTATTCTACTCTACTCTACTTTACTCTACTCTACTCTATTCTAACTTAGCTTACCCTAACCTTCATTGCTATGCTGTACTCTAATCTACTCTACTCTACTTTACTATACTCTTCCTACTATACTCAACTATACTCTAGCTTAACTGAGCCTAGCCAAGCCTAGTCTAGCCTAACCTAGTTCTGCTATACTCTGCTCTACTCTAATTTTCTCTGCTCTATTGTACTCTACTCAAGACTACTATGTTCTGCTTTGCTCTACTCTACTATATTCTTGCCTAACTGAGGCTAGCCAAGTCTAGCCAAGCTTATCCTTGCTCTACTCTACTATGCTTTACTCTGTTAAGCTTTGCTCTACTCTATGCTGCTCTACTTTGCTAAGCTCTACTTTACTCTACTTTGCTCAACTCTACTTAGCTTTGCTCTACTCTACTCTACTCTACTCCACTCTATTCTACTCCTCTCTACACTAGCCTAACCAAGCCTGACCTAACCTAACCAAGCTTTGCTCTACTCACCTCTACTTTGCACTGTTCTACACTACTCTAATTTTTGCTATTATGTTATACTCTACTCTGCTCTACTCTACTCTATTTTGGTCTATGCTACACTACTCTACTTTTCTTTACTCAACACTACTCTACTCTATTTTGCTTGACTCCACTCCACTCTATTATACTCTTGTTTACTCTAGCCTAGTTTAGCCTAGCCTAACTTAATTCTACTCAACTTTACTTTACTCTACTCTATTCAATTATAGCCTAGCCTAACCTTCCAAGGACTAGCCTAGCTTAGCCAAGCCAACATTAGATCTAGTCTTCTTTTCTCTACTTTACACTACTCTACTCTACTCTAATATACTCCACTCTACTCTACTCTACTCCACTCTAACTTAGCTTAGCCTAGCCTTATATACCTAGCTCTACTCTACGTTACTTTACCATACTCTATTCTACTCTACTCCAGCATAACCTAGCCTTGCTTCCGTTATCCTAGCATTGTTGTACTCTATTCTGCTATGCACTACTATGCTCTTCTCTGCTTTACTCTACTCAATTCTACTCTACTCCATTATACTATACTCTACTATGCTCTACTATACTCTAACCTAGCCTTCCTTAACTTAGTTTTGCTCTATTATACTATACTCAACTATACTATACTGTACTCTGCTCTGTTCTAGCCTAGCTTAATCTAGCATAGCCTTACCTAACCTAGATTTTCTCTACTCTACTCTACTCTGCTCTATTGTACTCTACTTTGCTCTACTTTTCTCTACTCTTTTGTATACTCTACTACTTCGTTATGCTATTCTCTACTCTATTATGGTCTACTCTGCTTTGCTCTACTCGACTCTGCTCTGCTCTGCTCTTCTCTACTCTGCTCTACCTTGATTTATCTGTTATGCTCTTCTTTATTCTTCTCTACTCTACTCTACTCTACTCTACTCTACTATGCTCTACTCTAATCTACTCTACTCTAGTCTACTCTACTCTACTATACTCAACTCTACTCTATTCTATTCTACTTTACCCTATAATACTATAGCCTAACCAAGCTTAGCCTTACCTAATCTAGCTCTACTATACTCTACTCTACTATACACTACTCTACTATAGCCTTACATAGTCGAGCTTAGCTTAGCTTGGCTTAGCCATGCCTAGCCTAATTGAGCTCTACTCCTTTACTCCAGCCTAGCCTATCCTACTCTACTCTACTTTGCTCTACTCTACACTACTCTACTTTAATATACTATACTTTACTCTACTCTAGCTTAGCCAAGCCTATCCTAACCTAACCTAGCCTAACCTAGCCCAATCTACCCACTCTACTCTACTCTACTACTTCACTCTAGCCTAACCTAACCTATCCTAGCTCAGCTCTACTCTACTTTATTCTACTCAAACCTAGTATAGCCTTGCCTAACCTCCCTCTAGCCTGCTCTGCTATACTCTGCTCTATTTTATTCTACTCTCATGTCCTCTCCTCTCCCTCTACTATACTCAAATCTACTCTACTCTACCCTACTTTGATGTATTATACTCTACTCTACTCTACTCTGCTCTACTTTACTCTACTATACTCTACTCTATTCTATTCTACTCTACTCTGCTCTACTCGAGCCTACCCTAACTTAGCCTAGCCTACTCTACTCTACTCTACTCTACTATACTATACTATACTCAACTCTACTCTATACTAGCTTACTCGAGCCTACCCTGGCTTAGCCATGCCTAACCTAGCTATACTTTACTCTAATCTAATCTACTCTACTCTACTCTACTTGTTTGTAACCTAGCCTAACTTAGCTCTGCTCTACTCTGCCCTACTTTACTCTACTATTCTCTACTTTGCTTTACTTTGCCCTGCTCTATTCTGCTCTATTCTACTCTAGCTTTTCCTAGCCTAGTTTAGCCTCTCCTAACCTAACCTAGCAATACTCTATTTTACTTTACTCTGGCATAACTTAGCCTAGCATAACAATTCTCTACTCTTTTCTACTCTACTCTACTCCACTTTGCTTTGCTCTATTCTATTCAACTTTGCTCTACTCTAGTCTGCTTTTCTTTGCTCTTTTTTGCATTACTTTGCTCTACTCTACTCTAATCTTATTTAGCTTAGCCTAACCTTGAGCTACACTACCCTACACGACTCTACTATACTATACTACAATTTAGCCTAGGCAAGCCAAGCATAGCATAACTTAACCTAGCCTAGCCTAACCTAGCTCTACTCTTCTCTTCTCTACTCTACTTTGCTCTCCTCTGCAATGTTCTACTCTACTCTACTCTACTCTAATCTACTATGCTCTCTTCTTCTCTACTCTAATATGCTCTACTATACTCTAACCTAACCTAGCATAACCTAGCTCTACTCTGCTTTACTTTACTCTACTTTACTCTACTTTAGCCTACCCTACCCTACTACATCCTAGCTTAGCCTAGCTTAGCATAACCAAGCTCTACTCTTATCTACTCTACTCTACTCCACTCTTCTATACTTTATCCAAGTCTCAATTAGCTTAGCCTAGCTTAACCTTACTACACTCTACTCTACTCTATTATACTCTATAGAACCCTAGCCTTTCTTAGCTTAGCCTAGCATAGCCTAACCATGCTGTACACTACTCTACTTCACTCTATTCTACTCCACTTTGCTTTGCTCTGCTATGCTCTACTCTATTTTACTCTACTCTACTCTGTTATGCTCTAGTCTACTATACTACAGCCTAGCTTAACTTAGCTTATCCTGCCTAGCATAGCCTAACCTAGCTCTACTCTACTCTACTCTAATATACCATACTCTACTCCACTCTACTAAACTCCAACCTTACCTAGGCTAGCCTAGCATATCCTAACTTAACTCTACTCTGCTTTGCTTTCCTCCACTCTACTCTACTTTGTACTACTCTGCTCTACTTTACTTTGCTCTACTCTACTCTATTCTTCACTACTCTAGCTTAGCCTAACCTAGCCTGACTAAGCTCTACCCTTTTCTACTCTACTCTACTTTACTCTACTCGAATCTATTCAACTCTAGCCTAGCCTAACCTTGCTTTACTCTACTCAACTCTACTCTCGCCTTCTCGAGCCTAGCCGAGCCTAACCTAGCCTAACAAGCTCCACTCTACTCTACTCTACTATACTCTAACCTAACCTACCCTAGCCTATCCTAGCTCTGCTCAGCTCTGCTCTACTCTGCTCTTCTCTACTCTACTATACTATACTCTACTCTACTATACGCTGCTCTACTCTTCTATGCTCTACTTTACTATGCTCTATTCTACTCTACTCCACTCTAGTCTACTTTACTCTACCCTGCTCTACTCTACTCAATTCTACACTACTCTACTCCAGCCTTGCCAAGCCAACCCTAGCCTAGTCTAGTATAGCTTAGCTTAGCCCAACTTATCCTAGCTCTACTCTACTCTACTCTACTATACTCTACCTTAATATACTCTACTTAACTCTACTTTCACCTAGTCGAGCCTTACTTTACCTACTCTACTATACTCTGCCCTACTCTGCTATACTCAGCTCTCCTCTCCTCTCCTCTACTCTCCTCTCCTTTCCTCTCCTCTCCTCTCATCTTTTTTACTCTCCTCTCCTCTACTCTACTCTACTCTACTCTACTCCACTCCACTCTACTCTCATCTAATCTAAACTACTCTATTCTGCTCTATTCTACTTTACTCAACTCTACTCTACTCTACTCTAGCCTAAGTTAACCTAGCCAAGCCTACCTTATCTAGCTCTATTCTTATAATCTCTACTCTACTCTCCTCTAGCTTTGCTTAGCCATGCCTAGCCTACATTAGCCAAGCCTTGCCTAGCTTAACCTAGCTCTACTCTACTCTACATTGCACTACTCTACTCTACTCTACTCTACTCTATCTTATCCTAACCAAGTTTAGCCTAGCTTAAACTAGCTCAGCTCTACTCTACTCTGCTTTGCTTTACACTGCTCTACTCTATTCAACTATGCTCAACTATACTCTACACTACTCTGCTTCTTTACTCTACTTTGCTTTGCTTGCTCTCCTCTCCTCTCCTCTACTCTACTCTACGCTGCTCTTCTGCCCTACTTTACTCCACTCTAGTCTAATCAACTCTACTCTACTTTAGTATGCTCTACTCTAGCCTAACCTAGCCTAACAAGGCTAAAATCTATTCTATTCTACTCTACTCTACTTTCCTTGCTCTACTCTACTCTAGCCTAGTCTAGCCTAGCCCAGCCAAGCCTAGCCTATCCTAGCCTTGCCTTGCCAAGCCTAATGTAGCTCTACTCTACAATACTATAATCTACTCTACTCTACCATAACTCTACTCTACTCTACTATACTATATTCTACTCCACTCAAACCTAGTCAAGCTTAGCCTAACCAAGCTCTACTATACTCTACTCTACTCTACTACACTCCACTATAGCCTAGCATTGCATAACATACCGTAGCCTAGCCTAGCCTAAACTATCTCTGTTCTACTCGATCTCTACACTATACTATGCTCAACTCTGCTTTACTCTATTCTTTGCTTTACTCTACTCTGCTTTAATCTACTCTACTCTACTCTTCACCTTAGCATAGCCTAACCTACCTTAACATTACTCTACTCTACTCTACTCTAGCTTAACATAGCCTTTCCTTGCCCACCTTACCCTATCCTAGCCTTGCCCCAACTTTCCTAGCCTAACCTACTAAACTCTACTCTACTCTACTCAATTCTACTTTACCCTATTCTACTCTACTATAACCTAGCTTAGCCAAGCTTAACCTACCATAGCCTAGCCAAGCCTAGCCTAGTCTATCCTAACTCTGCTCTTCTCTAATCATTTCTACTTACCTCTACTATACTCTACTCTGCTGTGCACTACTCTACTCTACTTTACTCTTCCCTAGCTTAGCCTTTTTCTAAACTAACCTAACACAGCTCTAACTCCATGCTACTATACTCTACTATACTCTACTCTACTCTAATGTATCTTAGCCTACGCTAGCCATGCCAAGCCTAACCAAGCCTAGCATAGCCCAACTTAACCTAGCTCCACTCAACTATACTAAACTCTACTATACTCTACTCCTACTCTACTATACTCTACTCTACTCTATTCTACTCTGCTCTTCTCTACCCTAGTCTAACCTAGCCTTGCCATGCCTAGCCTAACCAGGCTCTACTCCATTTTACTCTACTCTAGGCTAGCCTAGCTTAGCTTTGCTCGATTATGCTTTACTCTACTCTACACTACTCTACTTTACTTTTTTATTCTCTACTATGCTCTCCTTTATTCTGCTCTTCTCTTCTATACTTTGCTCTACTCTACACTATTTTCTCTGCTCTTTTTTACTTTGCTCTGTTACTTTACTTTGCATTGCTCTACTTTAGTCTTCTCTACTCAACTCTACTCTACTTTGCTCTACATTGCTTTGCTGTGCTCCACTATGCTCTGCTATGTTCTACTCCACTCTACTCTACTCTACTGCTCTACTCTAGCCTAGCCTAGTCTAGTCTGACCTAGCATAGCCTAACCTATGCTAATTTAGCTCTACTCTACTCTACTTTACTCTACTCTACTCTACTCTCCTCTACTCTACTCTAGGCTAGCCTAATTTAGCTCTACTCTACTCTAGCTAGCCTAGCTTAGCTTAGCCATGCTTAGCTGAGCCTATCCTAACCAAGCTCTACTCTGCTCTACTCTTCTCTACTCTGCCCTAATCTAGTCTACTCTTCTTTGCTATGCTTTGCTCTACTCTACTCAAGCCTAGCCTAACCTAACCTTGTTTAATCTAGCTCTATGATACTCTACTCCACACTACTACTCTACTCTAACTTAGCCTGGCCTAACCTAACGTAGCCTAAACCTAACTTGACCTTGCTTAGTTCTTCTCTATTCTACTCTTGCCTAGCCTAGCCTAGCATAGCCTAACCTTGGTCAAATAAACTCTGCTTTACTCTGCTCTACTTTATTCTTTTCTACTCTACTCTACTCTAGTTCTACTCTTCTTCTCTCTAATATACTCTATTATTCTCTACTCTAGCCAAGCCTATCCTATGCTAATCTAGCTCTACTCTACTCTACTCCACTCTAACCTAGCCTAGCCTAGTATAATCTATCTCTACTCTACTCTTCTCTACTCTATTCTTCTCTTCTTTCTCTACTCTGCTCTACTCTTCTGTGCTCTACACTACTCTACTCTACTCTATTCTTGCCTAGCATAGCCTAGCCTAACCAAACCTCGCTCTATTATACACTCTTGACTCTACTTCACTCTAGCCTAGCCTAACCTAGCCTTGCCTAGCCTACCTTATTCTAGCCTAGCCTGTCCTATCTTAACTAATCTGCTCTGCTCTATGCTACTCTATTCTAGCTTAGCACAGCCTAGCCTAACTTAACCTAGCTCTATTATACACTACTTTACTCTGCATGAATCTAGCCTAACATAGCCTAGCCTACCTTAGCCTTGGCAAGCTTGGCCTATTTTGACTTAGCTCTACTTTACTCTACTCTACTTTACTAAACTATACTCTACTCTACTCAACCCTAACTTAGCTCATCCTAGCCTAACCTAACCTACTCTACTCTACTCTCCTCTACTCCACTCTATCCTCTCTTCTCTGCTTTGCTCTGCTCCACTATGCCTTACTCTGTTCTCTATTCTCTACTCTATTCTGTGCTACTCTGCTCTGCTTTACATTGCTCTACTCTACTCTTCCCTTCTCTACTCCACTCTGCTCTACTCTATTTTGTTATGCTCTACTTTGCTTTACTCTACCCTATTCTACTCTACTTTAGCCTAGCCTAGCCTAATTGAGGTTTACTCTTCTCTATATTATTCTACTTTATTGCATTCTAGCCTACCTTACCCTAGCCTATCCAGACTTGCCAAGCCTAACCTAGCTCTACTCCACTCTACTCTGTTTACTCTGCTCTATTATACTTTAGCCTAGCTTAGCCTCACCTAGCTCTACTCTACTCTACTATACTTTACTATACTCTACTCCACTCTACTATACTCTTCTCTACTCTACTCTAGCCTAGCCTAACCTAACCTTGCTTTGCCTAACCTAACCTAGCTTTACTATATTCTACTATGCAATGCTCTACTCTCCTCTTCTATACTCTGCCCTATTCGAATCTACTATACTCTACTCTATTCTATTCTAAGCTAGCCTAGCCTAGCCTAGGTCAGCCTAACCTAGCTCTACTCAAGTCTGCTCTACTCTACTCTACTCTATTCTCATCTACTCTACTCTTCTTTACTCTACTCTGCTCTACTTTATTCTTCTTTACTCTACTCTACTCTTCTTTGCTGCTCTACTTTGTTCTACTCTACTCTACTCTACTCTAACTTAGCTTAGCCTAACGAAGCTCTACTCTACTCTACTTTACTCTACTCTACTTACACTACATACTCTAGCCTAGCCTACCCTACTATACCCTAACCTAGCCTAGCCTAACCTGACTTAGCCCGACTCTACTCTACTCTACTCCACTCTATTATACTCTACTCTACTCAATTCTACTCTACTCTACTTTACTCTATTCTAACATAACCAATCCTAACCTAACCTAGCTCTACTCTACTCAACTCTACTCTAGCCTAGCCTAGCCTAGCTAAACCTAGCTTGGCCTAACCTAACTCTACTCTACTCTATTTTCTTTGCTTTGCTCTACTTTGTTCTGCTCTACTCTGCTCTACTCTACTCTCAGCTGCTTTGCTCTATTCTATTCTATTATGATCTCCTCTGTTCTGCTTTGCTCTTCTCTACTGTACTCAATTCTGCTCTACTTTGCTCTAACCAGCGTTACCTAGCCTACCCTAATCGAGCACTACTTTGCTATACTCTTATTAGCTCAGCTCTTCTCTGCTTTGCTTTACTCTACTCTATTTTGCTCTACTCTATTCTACCCTATTCAACTCTACTGTACTTCACTTTACTCTACTCTGCTGTATCTTACTTTACTCTGCTCTACTCTACTATACAGTACTCAGTTCTATTATGGTCTACTTTTATTCTAGCCTAGTTTAGCCTAGCTTAGTCTAGCCTAAGAAAGATTAACTCTATTCTACTCTACTCTACTCTACTCTACTCTATCCTACTATACTTTACTTTATTCTATCCTAGCCTAGCCTAGCATAGGTAGCCTAATCTAGCTCTACTTTTCTTTACTCTACTGTACTCTCCTTCAATATGCTCTACACTACTTTACTCTAATCTAGCAACGCCTAGCCTAACATAAAAAAGTTCTACTCAACTCTACATTACCCTAGCCTAGCCTTGCATAGCCGAGCCTAGCCGAGCATAACCTAACCTAACCTAGCTCCACTCTATTCTACTCTGTTCTACTCTGCTCTATTATACTCCACTCTGCTCTAATCTAGTGTACTCTACTCTATTGCACTCAAGCCTAGCCTAGCATAACCTAGCTCTACTCTACTCTACTCTACTTTACTCTACTATTCCCTAGTCAAGCCCAGCTTAGCCTTGTCTATCCCTGCCAAGCCTCGCCTAGCCTAACCTAGCTCTACTTTATTATACACTACTCTTCTCTAGTCTAGCTTAGCCTAACCTAACTCTACTCTACTCTACTCTCCTCTATTGTGCTCTACTTAGCTCTTCTTTTCTCTACTTTACTCTACTCTGCTCTGCTCTACTCCATTATGTTATGCTCTACTCTACTCTACTCTACTCCCCTTTGCTTTACTCTACTCTACTCTACTCCACTCTAACCTTGTTTAGCCTAGCCTAGCATCATTTAACCAAACTTAGCTCTACTCTACTCTACTCCACTCTACTTTACTCTACTCTTGCTAAGCATTGCCTAGTGAAACTTACTCTAGCCTAGCCTAACCTAGCTTTACTCTACTTTACTCAACTCGAATCTATTATATTATATTCTACTCCTATTTAATTCAACTTATCCTAACCTAACCTAACCTAGCCCTACTTTACTCTACTCTTGCTTAGCCTAACCTAGCTTTACTCTTCCCTACTCTACTATACTCTATTATTCTCTACTCTACTCTACTCTAATCTACTCTATTCTAACTTAGCATAACCTAGCCTAACTTTGCTTAACCATGCACTACTCTACTCTTCTCTACTCTACTAACCTTTGCTCTTCTATACTATGCTCTACTTTGCTCCTCTCTACTTTACTCTATAACGCTTTGCTCTACTCTACTCTACTCTACCCTACTTTATTGTACTCTAGCCTAACCTACCCTAACTCTACTATACTCTTCTCTCCTCTATTCTATTCTACTCTACTCTACCCTACTTAACTTTAAGCCCAGCCTAACTTAGCCTAACATAGCCTTGCCTTACCTAACCAAGCCAACCCAAGGCTAGCCCAGCTTAGACTAAGCTAACTCTGCTCTACTCTATTATACTATACCCTACTATACTTTACTCCACTCTACTCTACTCTATTCTTCTCAAATCAAGCCAAACTTAGCCTAGACAAACCTTGCTTTTCTCTACTCTACTCTTACTTTGCCTAGCCTAGCCTAACGAAGCTCTCCTCTACTTTACTCATCTCTACTCTACTGTGCTCTACTCTACCATACTTAACTTTACTCTACTCTAGCCTTGCTTAACCTAACCTAGCTTTACTTTGCTCTATTCTACTCTACCTTGCTCTACTTTACTATGCTTTGCCAGCCATGCTCTGCTCTGCTCTACTTTATTGTACTATGCTCTGCTCTATTTTGCTCAGCTTAGCCAAGCTCAAGTCAGCTCTACTCTGCTCAACTTTTCTCTATTTTACTGTAATATGCTCAGCTTTTTGCTACGCTACCCTACTCTACTCCACTCTAGTCTACTCTACTCTCAGATAGCCAAACCTAGCCTAGCCTAACCTACCTTAGCTTAGCTTACATTAACCTAGCCCTACTCAGCTTTTCTCTACTTTGTTATACTATATTTAGCTCTTTTTGTCTCTTCTCTGCTCTGTTTTGCTCTGTTATACTCTACTCTTCTCTATTCTACTCTACTCTACTCAACTCTACTCTATTCTACTCTACTCTAGACTAGTCTTGCCTAGCTTAACCTAGCTCTATTTTGCTCTACTCTGTTATGCTCTTCTCTGCTCTACTCTACTCTACTCTACTCTACTCTACTTTGCTCTACTCTACTCTGTCTTATCTACTCTACTCTACTCTTGCCTAGTTTAGCATAACTTAGCCAAGCTTTGCCTAACCTAGCTCTACTCTACTCTTATTCACTGTACTCTAACCTTGCTTAGCCTAGCCTACCTTAACCTAGCCAAGCCTGTCAATGCTTAGCCTAACCTAGTTTAACTCTACTTTACTATACACTACTCTACTCTAATCAACTCTACTCTAGTCTACTCTACTCTAGTCTACTGAAACATAGCCTAACCAAGGCTAGCTTAACCAAGCTCAACTCTACACAACTTTACCCAACTCTAATCTACTCTACTCTACCCTACTCTAATCTACTCTACTTTACTCTAGCTTAGGCTAGTTTAGCCTTGCCTAACCTAGCTCTTATTTTTTTGCCTGCTCTACTCTGCTCTTCTCTAATCTACTCTACACTTCTCTATTATAGTCTACTCTAGCATAGCCTAACCTAGCTCTCCTCTACTCTACTCTACTCTACTCTAGCATAACCTATCCTACTCTAGTCTTGCCTAGCCTAGCTTAACCTAACCAAGCTCTACACTACTCTACTTTACTCTACACTACTCTAGTCTACTCTACTCCACTCTACTCTACTCTACCCTACTCTACTCTACTCTACTTTGCTCATCTCTAACCTAGCCTAGCCTAACATAGCTCTACTCTACACTACTATAGCCTAGCCTAGCCTAACCTATCTTAGCTCAGCTCTACTCAGTTATGCTCTACTCTGCTCTACTCTTCTATACTCTACACTGCCTACTATGCTCTATTATGCTCTACTATGCTCTAGCCTCTCCTAGCCTAACCTAACTCTACTCTATTGTACTCAACTCTGCTTGCTCATCTCTATTCTACTCTACTCTGTTATGCTCTACTCTACTTTACTCTTCTTTCTCTATTCTGCTCTACTCTACTCTACCCTATTATACTCAACTCTATACTACTGTACTCTACCTTAGCCTAGCCTATCCTAACCTTGCTCTACTCTACTCAACTCTTGCCTAGCTTAACCTAACCTAGCCCAGCCTAGACTAAACTAACTTAATCTAGCTCTGCTATGCTCTGCTCTACTCTTTTCTTCTCTGCTTTACTTTACTCTGTATTACTTTACTATACTCTACTCTGTTCTTCTCTTCTCTACTCTACTTTTTCAAAGCTTAACCCTTCCTGGCCTAGCCTAGCCTAACCTAGCCTTGCTTAACCTAACCTAGCTCTACTCTACACCACTTTACTCTACTCACTCTATGCTAGCCTAGCTAAACCAAGCCTTGCCCAACCTAGCCTTTCTTAGCTCTATTCTACTCTAGTGTAGTGTACTCTACTCTACTTCACTCTACTCTATTCTGCTCTACTCTACTCCACTATACTCTAACTTAACATAGCCTAACCTATTATAGTTTAACCAAGTTTTACTCTATTCTACTCTTCTTTGCTCAACTCTACTCTGCCCTGCCCTACTCTACTTTACTCTATTCTACTTGACTCTTCTCTGCTCTTCTCTCTTTGCTCAGCTCTACTTTGCTCTGCTCCACTCTATTCTACTCCAAGCTAGCATTTCCTAGCCTAGCCGAGCCTAGCCTAACCGAGCCCTATTCTACTCTACTCTGGCCTAGCCTAATCGAGCTCTACACTACCCTACTCTACTCTACCCTACTCTACTCTACCCTACTCTACTCAACTCAAACCTAGCTTAGCCTAGCTTAGACTAACCTTGCTTAGCCTCACCTAGCTTAGCCAAACCTAACTTTGCTCAACTCTACTCTACATTGCTTTGCTATACTCTGCTATACCCTACTCCACTCTACTCTACTCTACTCTACTCCACAATGCTCTAGCCTAGCCTAACCTAACCCAACTCTATTCTACTCTGCTATACTCTACTCTACCTAGCATAGCCTACCCTAGCCTACCCAGTCCTAGCCTAGCAAGACCTAGCTCTACTCTACTTTACTCTACTCTAACCTAGCCAAACCTTCCTATACTCTACTATACTCTGCTCTACTCTACTCTGCTCCATTCTAGCCTAGCCTCGCCTAACCTAGCCTAGCATAGCCTAGCTTAGCCTAAATTTTCTCTTCCCTTCTCTAATCTACTCTACACTACTTTACTATGCTTTTTTCTACTCGACTCTTATTTTCTCTTCTCTATTCTACTCTAGTTTGCTGTACTCTACTCTGCTTTGCTCTGCTCTATGCCACTCTCCTCTACTCTCTACTCTACTCTAGCCTAGCCCAGCCAAGTCTTCCATAGCATAGCTTAGATAGCCTCTCCTAGATTTGCCATGCCTAATGTAGCTCTAATCAACTCTAATCTACTATACTCTACTCTACTCTACTTGGCTCTACTCTACTCTACTCTAACTTAGCCTAGCCTAACCTTGCCTAACCTAGGCCAGCATAACCTAGCCTAGCCTAACTTAGCTCTACTATGCTATACTTTACTCTACTCTACTCTACTCTACTCTGTTATGATCTACTCTACTCTACTTTACTCTACTTTGTTCTAATCTTCTCTTCTCTACTCTTCTCTACTCAGCTATACTCTACTCTACTCTACTCTAGCTTAGCAATGCTTAGCCTAACGTTGCCTAGCCTAACTTAGCTCTACTCAATGCTACTCTACTCTACTCTACTCTACCCTAGCCTAGTCTAACCTAGCTTAACTTAACCAAACTGAGCTCTATTATACTACACTCTACCATACTCTACTCTACTCTACTCTACTCTATTCTACTCTACTCAAGCCTAGCCAAGCCTAACCTAACTATACTCTACTTTATTCTACTCTACTCAACTCCAACTTAGCCTAGCCTAGCATATCCTAACCTAGCTCTACTCTATTCTACTCTACTCTACTCTACTCTACTCTTTCTACTTTACTCTAACTTAGCTTAGCCAAGTCTAACATAACCTAGCTTTGCACTAGTTTGGTCTACTCTGCTATGTTCTATTTTTTTATGCTCTGCTCTGTGCTGCTCTAGATTGATCTGCTCTACTATAGCCTAGTTTAGCCTTGTATAACCAAGCTTACCCGAACTAAGATCTTCTTTACTCTACTCTACTCAGCTATAGCCACATAAAGCCTAACCTAGCTCTACTTTACTCTACTCAACTGTACTCTGCTCCACTCTACTCTACTCTACTCTACTCCATTTTGCTACACTCTGCTCTACTCTACTCTACACTACACTACTCTACTCTGGCCTTGCCTTTCTTATCCGAACCTACCTCAACTCTACTCTAATAAATTCTAGCCTAGCCTAACCTAGCCTAGCATACCCTAGCTTAACCTAGACTAACCTATCTCTACTCGGCTCTGCTCTTCTCTACCCTTTGTTACTTTTCTTTACTCTACTCTACTTTACCCTGCTCTTCTCTGCTCTACTCTATTTTGTTATGGCAAAGCCTAACCCAGCCTAGCCTAGCCTAGCCTAGCAAGCCTAACCTAACCTAACCTAGCTCTCCTCTACTCCACTCTACCCTACCTTACTCTGCTCTAACCCAACCTAACCTAGCTTAGCAAAGCCTAACTTCGCTCTACTTTACTCTACTCTTCTATACTATGCTTTACTATACTCTACTCTAGTCCATTGTACTCTATTCTACTCTACTTTACTCTAATCTTCTCTACTAGACTCAAGCCTAGCCTAAACTAGCTCAACACTACTCTACTCTACTATACTCTATTCTACTCTACACCACTCTAACCTAACTCAGCCCAACCTAGATCAACTCTACACTTCTCTCCTAGCTTAGCCTAGCCAAGCCTAGCATTGCGTAGCTTTGCATAACCTAACTCTGCTCTGCTTATTTTGCTATACTCTACTCTACTCGACACTACTCTACTCTACCTACTGTTGGCTAGCCTAGCCAAAAATAGCTCTACTATACTCTACTTTACCCTACTTTACTGTAATTTACGATACCTTACTCTAGCCTAACATAGCCTAGCCTAACCTATCTTAAAAAAACTTAGTTCTAATTTATTTTATTCTACTCTACTCTACTCTGACCTCACCTGACCTAGCTATACTCTACTCTACTCTACTATATTTTACTCTAGTCTTGCCTAGCTTGACTTTACCTAGCTTAGCCTAACCTTGCTCTGCTCTACTCTACTCTACTCTACCCTACATTACATTACATAACCTATCCTCGCTTAGCATAACCTAGCTCTACTCTACTATGCTCTATTCTACTTAACTCGGCTCTGTTCTACTCTTCTCTTCTATGCTCTCTCTACTCTTCTTTGCTCTACTCTACTCCGCTCTTCTCTGCTCTGCTCCACTCTACTATACTCTACTCAAGCCTTTAATACCCTAGCCTAATTTAGCATAACCGAGCTTTACTCCACTCTACTCTACTATACTCTAGTATACTCTAGCCTAGACTAACCTAGCTCTATACTACACGACTCTATTAACTCTACCTTACTCTACTGTACTCTAACCTAGCTTCACCTAGCCTAACCTAGCTCTACTCTATTCTAATTTACTCTACTCTAGCCTAGCTTAGCCTAGCCCATTCTAGCCCTACCTAGCCTCACCTTGCATAGCCTAACCTAACTCTTCTAAGCTCTGCTCCACACTACTCTGCTTTATTTTGGTCTATTCTACTCTGCTCTACTCTACTCTACTCTAAAATAATTTAGCATAGCCTAACGTAACCTAGCTCTACTTTACTCTACTCTATCCTATTCTACTCCTACTACACTCCACTCTAACCTTGCATAACTTAGCCTAACCTATACAAGCCTAGCCTAGCAAAACCTAGCTATGCTCCACTCTATTTTGCTCTACTCTAACCTTGCCTAACCTTATTATACTCCACTTTACTATACTCTAACCTACTCTACTCAACTGTACTCTATTTGACTCTAGCCTAGCCTTGGTTTGCTCAAATTTACTCTGCTATACTAAGCTTTGCTCAACTCTGCTTTGCTTTCTCTACTCTATTCTGCTCTACTCTACTATTTTATACTCTACTCTACAATGTCGCACTCTACTCTACTATGCTTTGCTCTCCTACTCTAGTCTACTCTCTATACTCTAACCTCACCTAGCCTTGCCTAACCTAGCTCTACTCTACTCTACTCTGGCTTAGGTTAGCCTAAATTAACTCTGCTCTGCTCTGTTTCACTCTGCTCTACTCTTCTCTGTTTTGCTCTACTCTTCTCTATTAAACTCAACTCTACTTTATTATACTCTACTAAACACTAGCCTAGCTTAGCCTAACCTAGCCTGGCAATACCATATTCTACTCTACTCTACTCTAGCCTAGCCTAGCTTAGTCTAACCTAGCCTAGCCTAGCCTAACCTAGCTTTACTCTACTCTATTATACTATACTATATTATACTATATTATACTCTACTCTACTCTATTCTACTCTACTCTACTCTAACCTAGCCTAGCCTAGTCTCACCAAGTATTACTTAGTGTAATCTAACTCTATTATGCTTTGCTCTGCTCTGCTCAACTCTGCTCTACTTTTCTCTACTCTGCTCTACTCTACTCTCCACTACTTAGCACTTCTCTGCTCTTCTCTGCACTATTTTTCTCTACTATACTCTACTCTACTCTAGCAAGTCCTAACTTAGAATAGCCTAGCCTAACCAAGCTTTGCTCTGCTCAACTCTTCACTATGCTACTCTACTCTACCCTACTCTATTCTAGCCAAGCTTAATATAGCCTTCCCTAGCCTAGCCTAGCCAAACCTAGCTCTACTCTGCTCTACTCTACTATATTGTACTTTATTATATTATACTCTACTCTACTATACTCTAACCTTTTTAAGCTTTTTTAGCTCTTCTCTTCTTTATTCTACTCTAGCCTACCCTAGCATAGCCTACCTTAACTTAGCCTGACCTAGCTATACTCTGCTCTTCTCTGCTCTACTCTACTCTATTCTACTCTGCTTTACGCTATTATATTCTATTATGCTCTTCTTTCCTTTGCTCTACTCTACCCTACTCTACTCTATTATACTCTAACCTAGCCCAGCCTAATCTAACTTAACCTAGCTCTACTCTATTCCACTCTACTCTACTCTACTATACTCCACTCTATTCTAGCCTAGCCTAGCCTACCCTAACCAAACATAGCATAGCCTACCCTAGCTGAACTTAACCTAACCTAGCTCTACTCTACATTACTCTACTCTACTCTGCTCTACTCTGTCCTACTTTAGCCTAGGTTAGCCTAGCCAAGTTTAGCCTAGCCTAGCCTAAGCTATCCTAGCTCTACTCTAATCTACCCATGTCTACCCTACTCTGCTTTACTCTGCTTTACTTTACTCTATTGTATTCTTGTTTACCTTAGCCTAACCTAGCTCTAGTATACTCTACTCTACTATTTCCTAGCCTCGCCTACCAGAGCCTAGCCTAGCCTAACCTAACTCTACTCCACTCTACTCTACTCTACCCTACTCTACTCAATCAACTCAACTCTACTCTGCTCTAGTCTATTCTACTCTACTCTACTCTACTATATTGTAATAAACTCTAACAAAGTATAGCCTAGCCTAACCTAACCTAGCACTACTGTACTCAAATCTAATCTACTCTACTCTAGCCTAGCCTAGGCAAGCATAGCCTCGCCTAGACTTACATAGTTTAACCATGCTCTACTCTACTCTACTTTGCTCATCTTTGCTCTGCTCTACTTTGCTATACAATGCTTCACTCTGCTGTGCTCTACTCTACTCTACTCTAGTCTACCCTGATCTATTCTTCTCTACTCTATTCTACTATACTCTACTTTAGCCTAGCCTAACCTCCGCTAGCATAACCTAACCTTGCTCTACTCTACTTTACTATACTCCACTCTACTCCACTCTACTTTATTCTTATCTTGCCTAACCTAGCCTAGCCTAACCTAACCTGGCCTAGCATAGCCTAACCTAGCTATACTCTACTCTACAATACTATACTTTACTCTACTCTTCTCTACTCTACTGTACTCAACTCTACTCTACTCTACTATACTCTACTCTATTTTAACCTAGCCTAGCCTAGCTTTGCCTAACCTAGCTCTACTCTACTCTGCTTTACACTGTTATACTCCACTCTGTTGTGCTCTTCTCTACTCTGGTTTGCTATGCTTTGTTCTACTCTTCTTTACTCTCTTCTGCACTACTCTACACTACTTTCATCTACTCTATTGTACTCTACTTAATTTTACTCTACTCTACCCTAGTTTAGCCTAGCCTAGTCTAGTCTAAACTAGCTCTACTCTATTATATCCTAATCTACTCTAGTTAACTCTATCCTAGCCTAGTCCAACCTAGCATTCTGTAACCTAGCATAACCTATCCATGCCTAGCCTAACTTAGCTCTACCCTACTTTACTCTACTCTACTCTACTATAATCTACTATACTCTACTCTAACTGAGCCTAATCTAATCTAGATCTACTCTACTTTAGTCAAGTCTACTCTAGCCTCTCCTAACCTAGCCTAGCTTAACCAAGCTCTACTCTACTCTACTCGACTCTACTCTTCTATACTCTCCTTTGCTCTACTTTACTTTGCTATGCTCTGCTCTACTCTACTCTACTCTACTTTACTATACTCTTGCCTAGCCCAACCTAACCTAGCTTTTCTCTACTCTACTCTACTCTGCTATACTCTACTCTAGCCTTACCAAGCCTAGCCAAGCCTATCCTATCCTAGCCTAACCTAGCTTTACACTACTGTATTGTACTCTACTATACTCTAACCTATCTTAGCCTAAACTAACCAAACCAATCTCTGCTATTGTTTTCTCTACTCTACTCTACTCTAGCCTAGCCTAGCATAACATAGCCTAGCCTAACGAACCTCTACCCTACCATAGTTTGCTCTACTCTACTCTACATTATGCTGTTTTACTCTACTTTGCTCAACTTTGCTTTTCTCCACTCCGTTATGAATTGCTACGCTCTACTCTTCTGAGCTCTACTCAGATCTACTCTACTCTACTCTACTTTAGCCTAGTCTAGCCATAACTAGCCTAAACTAACCTTGTACAACTCTACTCTGCTCTACTCTAGCATAGCCTAATCTAGCTTAGGCTAACCAAGCTCTTATTTGCTAGAGTAGAGTTTACTCTAGCCTAGTCTAACCTAGCCTACCTTAGCCAAGACTACCTTAGGCTAATGTAGCTCTACTATACATTATTCTACACTACTCTACTCTAATATACTCTACCTTTATCTAGCCTAGCCTAACCTAGCCCTACTCTTCTCTACTCTACTATACTTTGCTCTACTTTTCTCTTCTCTACACTACTCTCCTATCCTCTATTATATTTTGCTCTACTCAGCTCAACTCTACACATCTCTACTCTACTATGCTATGCTCTACTATACTTAGCTTTGCTCTGCTTTGCTCTACTATGCACTACTTTGCTCTGCTTTATTTTACTCTACTCCACTCTACTATACTCTAGCTATCCTAAACTAGCTCTACTCTACTCTACTATTCTAGCCTAGTCTAGCTTAGCTTAGCCTAGCCTATCTTTTCCTTTCCAAACCAAACCTAGCTCAACTCTACTCTACTCTACACTACTCTACTCAACTCTACTCTAGCCTAGCCTAGCTTAACCTAGCTCTGCTCTACTCTACTCTGCTCTACTCTACTCTTCTTTGCTATGCTCTTCCCTATTCTTCTCCACTCTGCTCTATTTTGCACTACTATACTCTACTCTACTCTACTCCACTCAATTCTACACTTGCCTTGTTTAGCTTAGCCTTGTCGAACATAACCTAGCTATACTCTATTCTAAACCACTCTACTCTACTCTACTCTAGCATAGCCTAGCTTAGCCTAACATAGCATAACCTTGCTCTACTCTACTCTACTTTTCTCTACTCAACTTTGCTCTTCTCTGCTCTACTATACTGTGCTTTACTCTACATTACTCTTCTCCACTTTACCCTATGCTACTCTACTATGCTCAATTGTACTATAGCCTAGCCTAGCCTAACATAGTTCTACTCTACATTACTCTACTATACAATACTCTACTCTAGCCTATACTAGCTATACTCTAACTTACTCTACTATACTCTACTTTATTCTATTATATTCTACTATATTCTATTTTACTTTACTCCACTCTATTCTACTCTACCTAACCAACCTAGCCTAGCCTACCCTAACTTACCTAGCTCTACTCTATTCTACTCTACTAAACTCTATCAAGCCTAGCCTAACCTAGCTCTACTTTACTCTACTCTACTCTACTCTTCTCTACTCTGCTTTGCTTTGCTCCATTCTACCCTGCTTTGCTCTGTTCTACTCTACTCTGCTCTGCTTTACTCAGCTCTATATTGCTTTACTCTACTCTACTCTACTCTATCCTAGCCTAGTCTAACCTAGCCTAGCGTAGCCTAGCCTTACGTAACCTAGCCTAACCTTGATCTACTCTAATCTACAATATTATACTATACAATACTCTACTCCACTCAACTAAACGCTAACTTAACCTAGCCCTACCTAGCTTAGCCTAACCTCACTCTACTCTTTTCTACTCTGCTCTCCTCTACTCTCCTCAACTCTTCTCTGCTCTACTCTACTTTACCTTACTTTACTCTGCCCTGCTTTGCTCTATTCTACTCTATTATGCTCTACTCAACTCTACTCTATTCTACTCTACAGTATCCTAGCCTAGCCTAATCGACCTCTACTTTACTCTACTCAACTCTACTATAGCCTAGCCTACCTTAGCCTAGCCTTACTTAGCCTAACATAGCTCTACTTAACTCCACTCAACTATTCTCTATTCTACTCTTCTCAAACCTAGGCTAGCCTAACCTAGCCTAACCTTGCTCTACCTTACTCTACTCAACTCAAACCTAGCCTTGCCAAGCCTAGCCTAGCTTATCCTAGCTTAACGAAGCCTTTCTCTGCTTTGCTCTGCTCTGCTTTAATTTTCCCTACTCTTCTCTACTCTACTCTTCTCTACCTTATTTTGCCCTGCTCTACTCAACTCTGCTTAGCTCCCCTCTACTCTCCTAAGCTCTACACTAGTCTACTCTATTTTACACTAACCTAGCCTTGTTTAGCCTAGCCTAACCTAACTCTACTCTACTCTGCTCTACTCTACTCTATTATACTCTATTAAACTCTGCTCCACTTTCGCTTAGCCTAGCCTCGCCTACCCTAAACAAGCTCTACTCTACACTACTCTATTCTACTCTACTCTACTCTATCAATACCTAGCCTAGCCAAACCTAACCTAGTTCTACTCTACTCTACTCGAACCAAGCCTAGCAGAGCTTAGCCTACCTAACCTTGCTTTGCTTTGCTCTTCTCTACTCTTTTCTACTCTACTCTGCACTTCCTTGTTCATCTCTTCTCTATTCTACTTTTCTCTACTCTACTCCACTCTAACCTAACCTTACCTAACCAAGCTCTGTTATACTCTACACTACTCCACTCTTGCCTAGCCTTGTCTAGCCTTGGAAATCCTAGCATAAGCTAGCTCTACTCTGCTCTATTATGCTCAACTATTCTCTGCTATTATTTGTCCTTCTCCAATCTACTCTACTCTACTCTACTCTGCTATACCCTACTCTATAGTCTAGCCTAGCTTACCTTAACCTAGCTTTACTCTACTCTACTCTAGCAATGGCTAGCTTCACTTACCCTAGATCTACTCTACTTAACTCAGTCTTTTATGCTCTTCTCTACTCTTCTCTACCCTACTCTACTCTAACTTAGCCTAGCAAAGCTTATGCTTGCCTACCCTAGCCAAGCATTGCCAAAGTTAGCTCTTCTCTGGTCTACTCTACTCTATTCTACTCATCTCTACTCTATACTACTTTGCCCTACTCTACTCTACTCTACTCTAGCCTTTCCTAGCCTAGCCTAGCCTAGCCTAGCCTAACGTAGCTCTGGTCAACTATAGTCCACTCTACTCTACTCCATTCTTGCGTAGTCTAGCCTACCCTAGCGTAACCTAGCCTAGCATAGCCTAACTTAGCCCAACTTAACCAAGCACTATTCTGCTCTACTCAACACTACTTTACTCAACTCTACTCCAGTCTGCTCTACTCTACTCTACTCTACTCAACTCTACTTTAACCTTGCAAAGTTTAGCCTAGCCAAACCTAGCTCTACTCTGCTCTACTCTACCCCACTCTACACTACTCTACTCTACTTTAGCATACCCTACCCTAGCCTAGCCTAACCTTGCTCTGCTCCCCTCTACACTGCTTTACTCTTCTCTGCTTTGTTCTGTACTACACTATTATGTTTTGCTCTGCTCTACTCTACTCTACTCCTCTTTGGTCTTCTCTACTTTGCTCTGTGCTGCTTTGCTCTACTCTACTCTACTTTGCTCTGCTCTGCTCTGCTCTACTCTACTCAGTCCTACTCTATTCTGCTCGACTCTACTCTTCTCTCCTCCACTCTACTCTACTCTAACATAGCCTAACCTAGCTTAAGCTATACTCTACTCTACTCTACTCTACTCTAATACTCTACTCTAGCCTAGCCTAGCTTAGCTTAGCTTGACCAAACCTAGCTCAACTCCACTCTACTTAATTCTACTCTACACTACTTTAACCTTGCTTATCCTTTCCTAGCCTAACTTAGCTCTATCTTACTCTACTCTAGCTTAGCCTTGCATTGCATAACCTAGCTTGACCTAGCTCTACTCCATTCTACTCTACTCTACTTTGCTCTACTCTATACTACTCTACTCTGTTCTAATTTACTCTACTTTGCTCTACTATACTCTATTCTACTATACTCTACTCTACTTTACCCTAGCATCATTTAGCCTAACCTTTCCTAAAAAAGATCTACTTTACTCTACTTTGCTCTACTCTACTCTACTCTACTCTAATTTTCTCTAGCTAGCCTAACCTAGCTCTACTCTAATCTTCTCTACTTTGCTTTGCTCTACTCTGCTTTACTCTACACTACTCAACTCTACTATGCTATGCTCTACTCTATTGTGCACTACTCTGCTCCAGTCTACTTTACTTTACTCTATCATAACCTAACCTAACAAAACCTAGCACAAGTCTACTATACTCTACTCTACACTACTTTACTCGACTCCAGCCTAGCCTAACCTCGCTCCTCTCTACTCTGCTCTACTCTACTATACTCAGCTCTACTCTATACAGCTCTGCTATGCTCTACTCTATATTGGCAAAGCTTAGCCTAGCTTAGCCTAGCTTAGCCTAACCTAACCTAGCTTTATTATACTCTACTCTATTATACTCTACACTACTATACTATACTCTTACCTAGCCTAACCTAGCTCTACTCTACTCTACTCTACTATACTATGCTCCACTTTACTCTATTCTACTCTACTCTACTCTACCCTAGCTTAGCCTAACCTAACCTGGCTCTACTCTTCTTTGCTCAGCTCTATGCTGCCTTATTCTGCTCAACTCTGCTCTCCTCTGCTCCACTCTACTTTATTATTTTAAGCTCTGCTCTACCCTTCGCTACTCTGCTCTACTCTGCTATACTCTACTCTACTCTACTCTACTCCACTCTACACTAGCCTAACCTATCCTAGCCTATGCTACCTAAGCCAACCCTACCCTAGCCCAACCTAACTCTACTCTACTCCACTCTAATATACTCTATTCTACTCTACTCTACTATACTCTACTCTATTCTACTCTACTTTACTCTATTCTACTCTACACTACTCTACTTTAATCTACTCTAGCCTTGCTTAACCAAGCCTCGCCTAACCTAATCTAGCTCTACTCTACTCCACTTTACTCTACTCTAACCTAACTCAACCTAGCCTACCCTAGCCTAAACTAACCTACCCAAACCTAGCTCTACTCTACTCCACTCTATACTTATCTGCTTTACCCTATACTCCTTTTCTCTGATCTACTCTATTCTACTCTACTATACTCTACTCTTCTGCTCTGCTCCACCTAGCTCTATTCACCTTTGCTTTGGTCTCCTCTACTCTCCTCTACTCTACTCTATTCTTCTCTACTCCACTCTACTCTACTATACTCTACTCTAATCTACACTACTCTACTATGCTCTATTATACTCTACTCTACTATATTCTAATCTACTATACTCCACTCTACTCTACTCTACTATGCTCTAGCCTAGCCTAGCCTAACCAAGCTCTACTATACTCTACTATACTTTTCTCTGCTCTGTTCAGCTCTACTCTACTCTACTTTACTTTACTCTACTCTTCTCTTCTCTACTCTACTCAACTCTGCCTACTCTATTCTACTGTACTCTAATCTACTTTACTCTACTTAACTTTACTCTACTTGCCTAGCCTAACCTGACCTAACCTAGCTCTACTCTGCTCTAACATACCAAACTCCACTTTTCTCTAACCTAGCATAGCTTCACATCGCCTAACCTAGACTAGCCGTGCTTTACTCTGCTCTACTCTATGCTGCTCATCTCTGTTCTACTCAACTTTGATCTACTTTGCTCTACTCTACTCTACTCTACCCTGCTCTGCATTACTTTACTCTACTTTAGTAAAGCCTAGCCTAGCAAAGCAAAACATAACCTAGCTCTACTCCACTATACTCTACTCTAGCTAGCCTAACCTAGCTTTGCCTAGCCAAGCCTAGCTTAACCTAGCTCTGCTCTGCTCAATAATAGTTTACTCTTTTGTACTCTACTCCAACCTAGCTTAACCTCGCCTAGCTTAACCTAACCTAGCTTCACTCTACTCTGCTTTGCTCTCATCAACTTTGCTCAGCTCAACCCTGCTCTGTTATACTCAACTCTACTCAGCTCGACTCTACTTTACTCTATTCTTCTCTACTTTGCTCTGTTCTACTTTATTCTGCTCTACTCTACTCTGCTCTACTCTACTCTACTATACTTTAGCCTAGCCTAGCAAAGCCTAACCTAGCCTAACTGAGCTCTACTCTACTCTAGTAAATCCTAGCCTAGCCTGACCAAGGATATCTTAGCCTAGCCTAGCCTAGCTTTGCTCAACTCTACGTTACTCAACTCTGCTCTACTATACTCTACTCTACTCTACTTTAACCTATCCTAGCCTCGCCTAGCTTAACCTAACTGTACTCTACTCTACTCTACTCTACTCTATTATAGTCTAGCCTAGCTTAACTTAACCAAACCTTGCTCTACTCTACTCTGCTCTGCTCTGTGCTACTTTACTCTACTCTACTCTATTCTAACGTACTCTACTCTAACTTAGACTAGCCTAGCCTTGCCTAACCTAACTTTACTCTTCTCAGCTCTAGCCTTTTCAAACCTAGCTCTTTTCTTCTCTACTCTGGTTTAATCTGCTCTACTCTACTCTAGTCTACTCTACTTTACTCTTCTCTACTCAACTCTGATTTGCTCTGCTCTATTATGCTCTTCTCTACTCTGCCCTACTCTACTCTGTTATACTCTTCTCTGTTATGCTCTACTCTGTTTTGTTCTGCTCTTCTCCACTCTGCTCTATCTACTCTACTCTAGCCTAATCGAGCCTAATTGAGCTTTATTCTCTCTACTTTACTCTACTCTACTCTAATCTACTCTACTTTACCTACTCTACTATTTCCATGCCTAGCTTAGCCTACCCCAACCTAGCCTAGCCCAGCCTAGTCAAACCTAACTCTACTCTGTTCGACTCTCCTCTACCCTCACCTAGCCTAGCTTAACCTAGCTTTACTCTACTCTACTCTACTCTAGCATAGCCTCACCTAGACTAACCTAAACTAGCTTTACTCTACTCTTCTCATCTCTACTCTGCTCTACTCTACTTTGCTTTGCTTTACTCTGCTTTGCTCTGCTCTACTCTACTCAAATCTACTCTATTTATTTTACTCTAGGCTTGCCAAACCTAACATAGCTCTATCCTACTTTACTCTACTCTACTCTACTCTGCTCAACACTACCCTACTCTACTATACTCTACTCCACTCTACTATACTCCACTGTACTCCACTCTACTCACTTTACTCTACTCTACTCTACTCAAGTCTATTTTATTCTACTTTAAGCTACTCTACACTTCTCTACCCTCCATACTCTAACCAAGCCGAGCATAACCTAGTCTAACCTACCCTAGCCTTACCTAACCTCTCCTACCCTAGCCTAACCTTACTCTACCCTACTTTACTCTACTCTAACCCAACTAAGCGTAACATAGCTTTATACTACTTTACTGTACCCTACTCTAATCTAACCTAGCTTAGCCTAACCTAACCTAGACTAGCCTAGCCTAGCCTTACTATCTCTACTCTACCCTACTCTACTTTATTCTACTCCAGCCTAGCCTAGCCTAACTACGCCTAGCTTAGCCTAACCTCACCTAGGTTCTACAAAACGTTGCTCTATTCTGCTCTATTCTACTTTGCTCTGCTCTACTATGCTCTGATCAGCTCTACACTGGTATGTTCTTCTCTACTCTGCTCTGCTCTGCTCTACTCTTCTGTGCTCTACTTTGTGTTATTTAATTCTATTATGCTTTGCTTTGATATGCTCTACTCTTATCTTCTCTCCTCTACTCTACTCTACTCTACTCTACTCTACTCTGCTCTACTCTATTATACTCTACTCTACTCTACTCTACTCTTCCCTACCCTACTTTACTCTAACCTAGCCTACCCTATCCTAGCCTTGCCTAGCCTAGCATAACCTAACCTTGCCTAGCCTTTGCTAACCTTACTCTTCTCTACTCTATTTTATTCTACTCTACCATAACTAAGCCTAACTTAGCTTTATGCTACTCTACTCTACTCTAGCATAGCCTAGCCTAGCCTTGCATTGCCTTACCTAGCCTTACTATACTCTACTCCACTCTACTTTATTCTATTTTACTTAACTTTGCTTTTGCATAACCTAGCCTAGCCTCGTTGAGCTTAGCCTAGCCTAACCTATCTTAGCCTATCCTAGCCAAACCTATCCTAACCTAACCTTGCCTTGCTTAGCCTAGCAATACTCTACTGTACTCTGCTCTACTATACTCTACTCTATTTTACTCTAGTCTAGCCTAGCTAAGCTTAAAAATCCTCTATGCTCCTCTGCACTACTCCTCTCAATTAGACCTAGTTTAGCTTAACCTAACCTTGCCTAACATAGCCAATCCTTATTGTACTCTACTCTACCAAACTCTTTTCTACACTACTCTACACTAGCCTAGCCCAGCCTAAACAAGCCTAACCTTGTATAACCTAGCCTCGCCTTACTATACTCTACTTTAACCAACTTTATTCTACTCTACTCTGACCTAGCCTACCCTAGCCTAGCCAGACTTAGGCTCTACTTTACTTTGCCCTTCTCCTCTTTACTATACTCTTCTCTGCTATGCTCTGCTCTTCTCTACCCTGCTCTACTTACTCTGCTTTGCACTACTCTACTTTCCTCTACTCTGTCTTGCCCTACTCTACTCTGCTCAACTCTGGTCTACTATACTCTACTCTAGCATAGCCTAGCCTAACTGAGCTCTACCATAATCTACTCTACTTTACTCTAATGTACTCTACTCTACTCTAGGTACCCTAATTTAGCCCACCCTAACCCAACATAACCTGGCTTTACTATACTTTACTCTACTTTACTTTACTCTACTCTACTCTACTCTAGCCTCGCTTAGCCTAGCAAAGTCAAAAAAAGCTCTACTCTAATCTAAGAAACTCTAAATAGCCTAGCTTAGCCTAGCCTAACTTAACTTAACTCTACTCTGCTCTACTCTACTTTACTCTACTTTACTTTTCTATACTCTACTCTAGTATTCTCTAATCTGCTCTACTTGCTCTAATCTACTCTACTCTATTATGCTCTAGCATAGCCTAGCCTACTTAGGCCATATCTTGCTCTACTCTACTCTACTTTACTAAACTCTACTCTACTCTACTAAACTCTACTCTAGCCTGGCCTATCCTAGCCTTATTTAGCCTAGATTAGCCTAGCCTAGCCTAGCTTTATCCTACTCTACTGTACTATACTCTATTATACTCCACTCTACTCTACTCTACTCTAACCTAGCCTAACCTAACTTAACTCTACTCTATCATAGTCTAGCCTTACTTAGGTAGCCTATTATAATCTCGCTCTGCTCTACTCTACTATGCCCTACTCTGCTCTACTCTACTCTACTCTACTCTACTCTACTCTACTCTACTCTTTTTTACTTTACTCTATTATTCTCTATAATACTCTAACTTAGCCTAGTCTGACCTAGCTCTACTCTACTCTGCTCTAGCTAAGTCAAGCCTAACCTAGTTATATTATACTCTTCTTTATTATACTCTGCTTTGGCCTACTCTAATCTATTATATTATGCTCTAGCCTAGCCTAGCCTAACTTAGCTCTACTATACTCTCCTCTACTCTACTCTATTATACTCTACTCTACTCTATTCTACTCTTGCCTAGACTAGCCTAAACTAGCTTTAGTCTTCTCTCTTCTACTCAACTATACTCTACTCTACTCTACTCTATTCTACTCTGGCCTTGTCGAGCCTAACCTAGCTTAGCTTAGCTCTACTCTACTCCACTCTGCTCTATTTTACTCTACTTTATTTTACTCTAGTTTAGTCTACTCAACTCAAACCTTGCTTAGCCTAGCCTAGGCTAACCTTGCTCTACTCTACTCTACCCTACTCCGCACTATTCTACTCTGCTCTACTATGCTCTACTCTACTTTGCTTGATTCTACTTTACTCTACCCTACTTTTCTCTATTCTATTCTGCTCTACTCTACTCTACTCTTCTCTACTCTGCTCTATTTTGCACTGCTCTACGCTACTCTACACTACATTAGCCTAGTTTACCCAAACCTAGCCTAGCCTAGCTTAACATTGCTCTTCTCTACACTACTCTACTCTACTCTACTCTACTCTACTCTACTCTAGCTTAGCCTACTCTAGCCTAGCCTAGCCTTCCCTCGCCGAACCTAGATTTATTATACTATACTCTACTCTACTCTAATCTACTATATTCTACTCTACTCTACTCTAACTCAACCAAGGCTAGCTTAGCCTAACCTTGCTATACTTTACTCTCGTCTACATTACTCTCGCCTAGCCTATCCTAGCCTAACAAAGCTTTGCTCTGCTCTCCTCTACTCTACTTTATTGTACTCTAGCCTAGCCTAGCCTAACCTAGCTCTACTATACTCTTCTTTGCTCCACTCTACTCTACTCTTGCCTTGCATAGCCTACCTTAGCCTTGCCATGCCTAACCTAACCTAGCCTAATCTAGCTATACTCTACTCTGCTCCACTTTACCCTACCCTACTATACTCTACTCTACTCTACTTTATTCTACTCTACTCTTCACTATTCTAACCTAGACTTGCCTTGCCTAAGCTAGCTCTACTCTCTGCTCTGCTCTGCCCTACTGTACTCTACTTTGCTCTACTCTTCTCTACTCTCCTCTGCTCTATTCTATTCTACTTTGCTCTGCTCTACTATACTCTTCTCTTCTCTACTCTAGTTTACTCTTCTCTACTCTACTAAACTCCACTCTACTCTAGCCTTGAGTAGCCTAACCTAGCTAAGCCTTCCCTAGCCTTGCTCAGCCTAACCTAGCTCTACACACTCTATTCTATGCTACCTTACTCTAACCTAGCTTAGCCTAACCTAGCTCTACTCTACGCTACTCTACAAAACTCTGCTCTACTCTACTCCACTCTACTTTTCTCAACTCTACTCTGTTATGCTCTATTCTACTCTGCTTTGCTCTACTCTGCTCTACTCTACTCTTCCCGACTTTGCTTTAGTCCTCTATACTCTGCTCTATTCTTCTCTACTCAAGTCTACTCTACTCTAGCCTAGTTTAGCCTAGCTTAGCCTAACTTAGCTCTACTTTACTCAACTCTACTCTACCTTACTCTGCTATACACTACTCTATTCTACTCTAGCCTAGCTTGGCCTAGCTTAGCCTACTCTAACCTAGTCTAGCCTATCTATGCATCACTTACCTAGCTCTACTTTACTTAACTCTACTCTACTATACTCAAATATACTATATTCTACTGTACTCTACTTTAACAAAGACTAGACTAGCCTACCCTAACCTAGCTCTACTCTACACTACTCTAGCCTCACCTAACCTTGCCTAACCTAGCTCTGCTCTACTTTGCTCTACTCTACTCTTCTCTGCTCTACTCTACTTAACTCTACTTTGCTCTACTCTACTCTTCTACCCTACTCTACTCTATTATACTATACTCTTCTCTTCTTTACTCTACTCTACTCCACTCTACTCTACTCTACTCTACTTTACTCTACTATAACTTAGCCTAGCCTAACCTAACCTAAAAAAGCTCTACTTTACTTTACTCTAGCCTAGCCTAGCCTAGCCGAGCCATGCCTAACCTAGCTCTACTTTAACTTTTTTCTCTGCTCTACTCTATCCTACTCCACCTTATGATGCTCTACTCTACTTTTCTCCACTTTGCTCTGCTCCACTCTATTATGCTCTACTCTACTCTATTCTACTTTACTCTTCTCTACTATACTCTACTCTATTTTAGTCTAGCCTAGACTAGCATACCCTTACCAAGCCTAACCTCACTCTACTCCACTCCACTCTACTCTACTCTACTCCATTCTACTTTACTCTACTCTAGCCTAGCCATGCCTAACCTAACCTAACTCAACTGTATTGTACTCTATTCTATTCTTTTCTATTATATCTTACTCTACTTTTGCCTAGCAAAGCCTATCCTATCCTATCCTAGCCTTGCCTAGTCTAACCTCACTCTTCTCTATTCTACTCTAATCTATTATACTCTAATTTACTTTACTTTACCCCACTCTACTTTACTCTATGCTAGCTTAGCTTAGCCTACCATAACTTAGCTTTACTCTAATTTGCTCTGCTCCACTCTGCTCTACTCTAGTCTGTTATGCTTTATTCTATTATGCTTTGCTCTTCTCTACTATACACTACTCTCCTCTATTCTACTCTACTCTACTCTTCCCTACTCTACTCTTACCTTACATAGCTTAGCCTATCCTAACCTAGCTCTACTCTGCTCTACTTCAGTCTAACCTTGCTTAGCCTAGCTCTACTCCATTCTACTCTACTCTATTCTACTCTACTCCACTCGAGCCTATCCTAGCCTAGCCTAATCTAGCTTTGCTCTTCTCTGCTCTGCTCTAATATGCTCTACTCTTCCCTACTCTTTTTTGCTATGCTCTACTCTACTCTACTCTGCTCTACTCTACTCCTTTTTACACTACTCTATTTCCTCTACTCTACTTTACTTTAGCCTTGCCTAGCATAGCCTAACCTACCCTAGCTCTACTCTACTCTACTCTACTCTACTTTACTATACTATACTCTACTCTACTCTACTCTACTCTAGCCTAGTCTAACCTAGCTTAGCCAAACCAAGCCAAACTTAGCTCTACTTTGCTCTGCTCTACTCTACTCTTTTTTGCTACACTCTGCTTTACTTTACTTTGCTCTACTTTACTCTGCTCTAATCTACTCTATGCTACTCTAGCCTAGCTTAGCCTATCCTAGCCTACCCTAGCTTAATCTAGCTTTACTCTACTATGGTCTACTCTACTCTACTCTACTTTACTCTAACCTAGCCTAACTTACCCTAGCTTAGCCTATATTAGCCTAAATTACCCAAACCTAACCAATCTCTAATATACTCCATTCAATTCTACTCAACTCTAACCCATGCTACTCTACTCTACTTTACTCTACTTTACTGAAGCCTTCCCTAGCCTCGCCTAACCTAACCTAACCTAGCTCTCTTCTACTCTACTATAATATACTCTACATTACCCTACCCTACTCTACTCTACTCTAATCTACTCCAACCTAGCTTAGCCTAACTAGCCTAACTAAACTTGGCCTAACTAGCTCTACTTTACTCTGCTCTTCTCTGCTTTGCTCTACTCTAGCAGCTCTACCCTTCTCTGCTCTCCTCTACTTTACTCTTCTCTGATTTACTTTGCTATTCTTTGCTCTGTTCTTTTTTGCTATACTCCACTTTACTCTGCTAAATCTTAGCCAAGCCTAGCCTAGCCTAACCGAGCTCTAGCCTACTCTACACAACTTTAGCTTAGGCTGACCTAGCTTTACTCTGCACTATTGTACTCTACTCTACTCTACTCTACTCTAATGTGCTCTACTCTACTCTACTCTAATCAAGCCTAGCATAACCTTGTTTTACTCTACTCTACGCTTCTCAACCTTTGCTCAGCCCAGTCTAGCCTAGCTTAGTTTATCCTAACCTAGCTCTACTCTATTCTACTCTAATCTGCATTGCTCTTCTTTTCTCTACTCTACTCTATAGCACTCTACTTTACTATGCTCTACTCTGCTCTACTTTCTTTCACTCTACTCTACTCTACTCTACTCTTCTCTACTCTACTATACTCTATCGTACTCTAGCATACCTTAGCAATGCCAAGCAAAACATAACTTTATCGTACTCTACTCTATCCCAACATAATCTAAACTAGCCTAATCTAGAGTAGCCTAACCTAACCTAGCTTTACTCTACTAAACTTTAATCTGCTAAACTCAAAACTAGCATAGACTAGCAGAGCCAAACCTAACTCTACTATACTCTAATCTAGCCAAGCCTAGCCTAACCTAACCTAGCTCTTCTCCACTCTACTCTAATCTACTCTTCTCTACTCTGCTCTACTCTACTCCACTTTGCTCTGCTCTACTCTTCTCTACACTGCTCTGCTCTACTCTAAACTACTCTACGCTACTTCAGCCTTTCCTAGCCTAGCATTAACCTAACCTAGCTCTACTCTATCCTACTCTACTCTACTTTACTCTATTCTACTCTACTCTACTCAAACCTTGCCTTGCCTACCCTAGCCTAGCCTAATCTAACTCTATTCTGCTTTACTCTACTATACTCTGCAATATTATACTCTACTCTACTCTACCTTGCTTCACTTTATTCTACACTACTCTATTATACTCTATTCTAACCTAGCCTAACTTATTTTAGCTCTTCTCTCCTCTATTCTACTCTAGCCTACCTTAGCCTAGCCTAACCTAACTCTGCTCTGCTATACTCTACTATATTCTACTCTTCTTTGCTCTACTCTACTCTATCATACTCTACTCTACTTTGCTCTACTCTACCATACTCTACTCTATTGTACTCAAACCCTACCCATCCTAACCTAACCTAACCAAGCTCTTCTCTACTCAACTCTACTCTACTATACTCTACTCTACTCTAGCTTAGCCTAGCCTACCCTAGCCAAGCCAAACTTAACCTAACCTAGCTCTACTCTGCTCTACTCTACTCTTGCCTAAGTTAGCCTAGCCTAGCCTAAGTTATCCTAGCTCTACTCTATCCAACTCTACTCCTCTCTAACCTAGCTTGGCCTAGCTTAGCCTAACTTAGAGCACTTGACTCTACTCTAACCTATGCTAACCTAGATGTACTCTACTTTACTCTACCCTACTCTACTCTACTCTACTTTATTCTACTATAGCCTAGCCTTGCCTATCCAAGCATAGCATAGCCTGGGCAAGCCTAATCTTTATTTGCTCTACTCTATTATGCTCTACTCTGCTCTACTCTCTCGCACTCTACTATGCTTTGCTCTCCTCTACTCAAGTACACTCTGCTCTGCTCTAACCTAACCTAGCCAAGACTTGCCTAACCTAGCTCTACTATACTCTACTCTACTTCGACCTAGTCTAGCCTAACCTAACTCTACTCTGATATGCTTTGCTCTGCTCTGCTCTTCTCTACTTTGCTCTACTTTTCTCTACTCCACTATACTCTATTATACTCTCTTAAACTCTAACCTAGCCAGCCTAACTTAGCCTAACCTAACCTAACTCTTCTAAGCTCTGCTCTGCACTGCTATATTCTGCTCTACTCTACTCTGCTCTATTCTGCTCTACTCTACTAAACTCTACTCTATTATACTCTAACATAGCCTAACCTAACCCAGCTCTACATTATTCTACTCTACATTATTCTACTCCTACTATGCTCTACTCTGACCTAGCATAGCCTCACCTAACCGACCCTAGCCTAGCAAAGCCAAACCTTGCTTTGCTCTACTCTACTCTAACCTAGCCTAACCATGTTGTACTCCACTTTATTCTACTTTACTCTACCCTACTCTACTCTATTCTACTCTAGACTAGCCTAGCCTTGCCTAACCAAGCCTAGCAAAGCCTAACCTAGCCTAATCTTGCTTTGCTCTACTCTATTATGCTCTACTCTCTCGCACACTACTCTACTCTGCTTTGCTCTTCTCTACTCTAGTCTACTCTACTCTACTCTAACCTAACCTGTCCAAGATTTGCCTAACCTAGCCCTTCTCTACTCTACTCTACTCTAGCCTAGTCTAGCCTAACCTAACTCTGCTATGCTCTGCTCTGCTTTGCTCTGCTCTGCTCTTCTCCTCTCTACTTTGCTCTACTCTTCTCTACTCTACTCTACTCTATTATACTCTACTAAACTCTAGCCTAGCCTAGCTTAACTCAACCTAACCTAGCCATACTCCACTCTACTCCACTCTAGCCTAGCCTGACCAAGTCTTACCTAGCCTAGCTTAACATAGTTCTACTCTACTCTATCATACTATACTATACTGCATCATACTATACTGTACTAAAATCTACTCTACTCTACTCTAACCTAGCGTAGCCTTGCCTCACCAAGTATTACATGGTGTAACCTAACACTACTATGCCTTGCTCTACTCTGCTCTACTTTTCTCTGCTCTGCTCTACTCTGCTCTACTCTTCTTAGCACTTCTTTACACTACTCTACTTTGTTTTACTCTACTTAGCTCTACTCTACTCTACTCCAGCCTAGCCTTGCCTAACAGATCTTTGCTCTGCTCGATTCTTCTCGATGTTAGCCTAGTCTACCCTACTCTATTCTAGCCAAGTTTTTCCTAGCCTAGCCTAACCTAACTCTACTCAGCTCTACTCTACTCTACTCTAGCCTAACCTTGCCTAACCAATCTTTGCTCTGCTCGACTCTTCTCGACATTAGTCTAGTCTACCCTACTCTATTCTAGCCAAGTTTTGCCTAGGCTACCCTTGCCTAGCCTAACTTAACTCTACTCTGCTCTACTCTACTATACTCTGCTATATTATACTCTACTCTACTCTACTTTGCTCCACTCTATTGTACTCTACTCTACTCTACTCTAACCTAGCCTAGCTTATTTTAGCTCTTCTCTCCTCTGTTCTACTCTACCCTACCCTAACCTAGCCTAACCTAACTCTACTCTGCTCTACTCTACTCTATTCTACTCTTCTTTGTTATACTCTACTCTATCATACTCTGCTCTGCTTTACTCCACTCTACCCTACTCTACTCTATTGTACTATAACCCTGCCCATCCTATCCTAACCTAACCATGTTCTTCTCTACTCTACTATACTCTACTCTACTTTAGCTTAGCCTAGCTTAGCCTAGCCAAACAAAACTTAACCTAACCTAGCTCTACTCTACTCTACTCTAGTCTAAGTTAGCTAGCTTAGCTTAGCCTAGCCTAGCCTAAGCTATCCTAGCTCTACTGTACCCAACTCTACTCCTCACTAACCTAGCCTTGCCTAGCTTAGCCTAACTTAAAGCACTCTACTCTACTCTAGCTTAGCCTAGCCTAACCTTACACTACTCTGTTATGCTCAACTCTACTTGCTCTATTCTACTCTATTCAACTCTACTCTCTTCTACTCTACTCTGCTTTGCACTACTATGCTCTTTTTTGCTCTAGTCTACTCTTCTTTACTCTAATCTACTCCACTACTATATTCTATTCTACTATACTCTACTCTAGTCTTGCCTTGCCTAACCTAATCTAGCTTTACTCTACTCCACTCCACTCTACTCTGGGCTTTCTTAGCCAACCTTATCCTATGCTAACCTAGCCTAACATAGCTCTACTCTACTCTACTCTACCCTAGCCTAACATACCCTAGTCTATCTTAGCTCTCCTATGCTCTACTCTTCTCTACACTGCTCTGCTCTGCTTTGCTTTTCTCTACTCTACTCTATTGTACTCTACTCTAACATAGTTTACCTTAGCCTAGACTAACCCAGCCTAACACATCTCTACTCTACTCTACTCTACTTTACTCTACTCTACTCTACTCTTGCCTAGCCTAACCAAACCTAGGTCTACTCTGCTCTACTCTACTCTACTCTGCTCTGCTTTATTCTATTCTACTCTACTCTACTCTACTCTACTCTACTCTACTCCACTCTTCTCTATTCTATTCTGTTAAACTCTACTATGCTTTGCTCTACCCTCTTCTACTCTACTATACTCTAGCCTAGCCTAATCTAACCTTGCTCTACTCTACTTTACTCTACTATACTCTACTCGGCTCCACTCTACTCTATTCATGCCTTGGCAGACCTAGCCTAGCCTAACCTAGTCTAGCCTAGCATAGCCTAACCTAGCTCTACTCTACTCTACTCTATTATATTATACTCTACTATAGTCTGCTCTACTATACTGTACAAAACTATACTCTACTCTACTCTAATTTATCCTAGCCTAACCTAGCTCTACTCTACACTACTTTACTTGGCTTTGCACCACTATGCTCTACCCTATTATACTATGCTCTTCTCTACTCTGCTCTCCTCTACTTTGTTCTACTCTACTCTTCTCTACACTACTGTACTCTGCTTTCATCTACTCTATTCTACTCCACTCTGCTTAACTTTATCCTAGTTTAGCCTAGCTTAACCTAACTAGCTTTACTCTATTCTACCTTAATCTACTCTACTTTACTTTAATCTCCTCTACTCTAGCCTAGCCCAGCCTAGCCTTCTCTAGCCTAGCCTAGCCTAACCATGCCTAGCCTGACTTAGCTCTACCCTACTTTACGCTACACTACTCTACTCTACTCTACTCTTCTCTACTCTACTTTACTCTACTTTACTCTAATCTACTATAGTCTACTCTAACTTAGCCTAGCCTAACCTAAATCTACTCTACTCAAGTCTAGTCTATTGAAGCCTAGTCTAACCTAGCCTAACCTACCTAGCACTGCTCAACTTTACTTAACTTTACTCTTCTTTGCTCTACTCTACTTTGTTATGCTCTTGTCTATTCTACTCTACTCAACTCTACTCCAGTCTGCTCTACTATACTCTTTCCTAGCCCAACATAACCTAGGTCTTCTCTACACTACTCTACTATAGCCTAGCCAAGCCAAGCAAAGCCAAGCCTAACCTAGACAAGCATAACCTAGCTCTACTTTACTCAATTGTGCTTTATTTTACTCTACTCTACCCTAACCTAACGAAGCCAAACCTGACCTAACCTAGCTCTACTTTAGTTTTCTATAATCTACTCAATTATAGCCAAGCCTAGCTTAATAAAGCCTAGCCTAACAAACCTCTACTCTATTCTAGTTTGCTCAACTCTTATTTGCTCTGCTCTACTCTACTCTATGTTGTTCTACTCTACTTTGCTCAACTTCACTTTACTCCACCCTACTATGCACTGCTACACCCTACTCTACTCTACTTTAGCCTAGCCTAGCGTTATATAGCCTACACTTACCTAGCTCTACTCTACTCTACTCTACTCTGCTCTACTCAAGCCCAGCCTCACCTAGCCTAGTTTAACCAAGCTCTACTTTACTCTACTATACTATAATCTACTCCACTATAGTCTACTCTACTATACTCTATTCTACTATTCTCTAACCTAACCAAGCCTAGCCTAGCTTAGCCTAACCTAGCTTTACTCTGCTCTACTCTACTATATTACTCTACTCCTGCCTAGTCAAGCCTTGCTTAGTGTAGCCTAACCTAACCTAACACAGCACTGCTCTACTCTACTCTACTCTACTCTATAATACACTACTCTTCTGTTGCCTAGCCTAGCTTAGCCTAGCCTCACCTAACATAGCTCTGCTATATTCTACTATGCTATACTCTACTCTACTTTACTCTGCTCGACTCTTCTCTACACTACTTTTCTCTACTCTTCTCTACTCTGCCCTACTCTAATCTACTCTCTTCTCATCTCCTCAGCTCTCTTAACTTCCCATCTCCTCTCTTCTCCTCTAATCTATTTTACTCTACTCTACTCTGCTCTAGTCTACTCTACTCTATCTACTCTACTCTACTCTACTCTGCCCTGTTCTGCTCTACTCTACTCTGCTCTACTCTATTCTCCTATACTCTACTCTGCTCTACTCTTCTCTAATATATTCTAGTCTTCTCTATTCTTCTCTACATTACTCTACTCTTGCCTAGTTTAGCCTAACCTAGCTTAGCCTAAATTAGCTATACTCTGCTCTACTCTACTCTAGCCTAGTCTAGCCCAACCTACCCTAGCCTAGCCTAACCTAGACTAATGTAGTTCTACTATACATTACTCTACACTACTCTATTATAATCTATTCTACCTTATCTAACCTAGCCTAACCTCGCTCTACTCTACTCTACACTGATATACTTTGCTATGCTTTTCTCTTCTCTACACTGCTCTCCTATCCTCTGTTATATTTTTCACTGCTTAACTTTGCTTTGCTCTCCTTTGTTTTGCTTTACTATGCACTACCTTACTCTGCTCTATTCTACTCTACTCTACTCAATTATACTTTAGCCTAACCTAGGCTAGCCTAAACTAACTCTACTCTACTATTCTAGCCTAACTTAGCCTAGCCTAGCCTATCCTAACTTACCCAAACCAAACTTGGCTAAGCTCTACTCTACTATACTCTACTCAACCTTACTCTAGCCTAGCTTATCCTAACCTAGCTCTACTTTACTCTACTCTACTCTACTTTGATATGGTCTTCTCTATCCTTCTGAACTCTACTATAGTTTGCACTAATCTACTCTACTCTACTATACTCAACTCTAGTTTACAGTGGCCTTGTTTAGCCTAGCCTTATTGAGCATAACCTAGCTGTACTCCATTCTACTCCACTCTACTCTACTCTACTCCAGCCTAGCCTAACATAGCCTAAGCTTGCTTTGCTCTACTCTCCTTTGCCTTTCTCAACCCTACACTTCTTTGCTCTACTATATTATGCTTTACTCCACCCTACTCTACACTAGCTTAGCCTCAGCCTAGCTTAATATAGCTCTACTCTACACTACTCTACTCTACTCTAATATACTCTACTGTGACATATCCCAGCTCTAATCTATCTTACTCTATTATACTCTATTCTACTCTATCATACTCTATTCTATTCTTCTCTACTTTACTTCACTCTACTCTGTCCTAACCTAGCCTAGCTGAGCCTAGCCTAACCTACCTAGCTCTTCTTTACTCTACACTACTAAACTCTACTCAACTCTAGCCTAGCCTAGCCTAGCTTAACCTAGCTCTGCTCTACTCTGCTCTACTCTACTCTTCTTTGCTATGCTCCACTCTACCTTACTATGCTCTATTCTACTCTACTCTACTCTACTCAACTTAGCTCTTCTCCTGCTTTACTCTACCCTACTCTACTCTACTCGACTGTACTCTACTCTCTTGTACTCTATTGTACTCAAACCTAGCCTAGCCAAGCCTAACCTTGCGTAACCTATCCTAACCATGTCTACTCTACTCTATTATACTATACTCTACTCCATTTTACTCTACTCTACTCTACTCCAACTTAGACAAGCATTGCCTTGCTTAGCTTAACCTTGCTCTACTCTACTCTATACTACTTTGTTCTTCTTTGCTCTACTCTGCTTTACTCTATCCCACTCTACTCTGCTCTACTCTGCTTTGCTCTTTTCTACTATGTTATAATCTATTCAACTCTACTCTATTCTACTCTACTCTAGCCTAGCCTAATTGACCTCTACTTTACTATACTTTACTTTACTCTAGCCTAGTTTTGCCTAATATTGCTCTACTTTACTCCACTCTACCATACTCTACTCTACTCTTACTTAGCTTAGCCTTGCCTAGCCTAACCTTACTCTACCCTACTCTAGTCTACTTTTGCCTAGCCTAGCCTAACCTAGCCTAACCAAGCTTTTCTCTGCTTTGCTCTGCTCAACTCTACTATACTTTTCCTTACTCTACTCTACTCTACTTTACTCTGCTCTACTCTACTCTGCTCTGCTCTGCTCTACTTTACTCAACTCTACTTAGCTCTCCTCTACTCTCCTCAGCTCTACTCTACTCTACTCCATATTACTCTAAGCTAAGCTAACCTAACTCTACTCTACTATACTCTACTCTATTCTACTCTACTCTACTCTATTCTAACCTAGCTTAGCCTAACCTAACCTTACTCTATTCTACTCTACTCGAGCCTTACCTAACGTAGCTTAGCCCACCTAACCTAGCTTTGCTATGCTCTGTGCTACTCTTATCAACTCTGCTCTACTCTGCTTCGCTCATCTCTTCTCTACACTACTTTTCTCTACTCTAATGTACTCTAACTTAGCCTAACCTTACAAGCTCTATTATACTCTACTCTACTCTACTCTATAATACTCTACTCTTGCCTAGCCTAGCCTATCCTAGCTTAAGCTAGCTCTACTTTGCTCTATTGTGCTCTACCCTTCTCTGTTATGTTTTGCTCTTCTCTTCTTTACTCTACTCTACTCTACTATGCTCTGCCTTATACTATACTCTAGCCTAGCCTACCCTAACCTAGCTTTACTATACTCTACGCCACTCTAGCCAAGGCTAGCCTATACTACCCTAGTTCTACTCTACTTAACTATACTCTACTATGCTCTTGGCTGCTCTGCTTTACCCAACTCTACTCTAACTTAGCCTAGCCTAAGCTAGCTTACCCTAGCCTAACTTAGCTCTACTCTGCTCTACTCTACTCTGCACTACTCTGCTTTACTCTACTCTACTCTACTCTACTCTACTAAACTCTTCCCTACCCCACTGTACTATAGCCTTGCCTAGCCTAGCTTAGCATAACATAGCTCTGGTCTACTCTAGTCCACTATAATCTACTCTTCTCTTGCATAGTCTTGCCTACTCTAGTCTAAACGAGCCTAGTATAGCCTAACTTAGACAAACTTAACTAATCACAACTCTACTCCACTCAACTCTACTCTACTTTACTCTACTCTACTGTACTCTAGTCTACTCTACTATAATCTACTTTAATCTAGCCTAGCCAAGCTTAGCCTAACAAAACCTAGCTCTCCTCTACTCTACTCTATCCTACTCTACACTACTCTACTTTAGCATGGCCTAGCCTTGCCTAGCCTAACCTTACTCTACTCTACTCTTCTCTACTCTACTTTTCTCTACTTTTGTATTCTCTGCTCTACTCTGCTTCGCTTTATTTTTCTCTATGCTACTCTGCTTTTCTCTACTCTGCTCTATTCTAATGCTCTCTACTCTTCTCTACTTCACTCTGCTCTGCTTTTCTCTACTCTACTCTACTATGCTCTGCTCTGCTCTACTATGCTCTACTGTACTCTGCTCTACTCTGCTTTGCTCTACTCTACTCTACTCTACTCTACTCTACTCCACTCTACTCTAACCTAACCCAACCTAATAAAAACTAACCAAGCTTAACCTAGCTCTAATCTACTCTACTCTACTATACATTAATACTTTACTCTAGCCTTGTTTAGCTTAGCTTAGCCTAACCAAACCTAGCTCATCTCCACTCTCTTTTACTCTACTTTAAACTACTTTAACCTTGCCTATCCTTTCCTAGCCTAAATTAGCTCTATTCAACTCTACTCTCTCTTAGTCTTGGATTGCCTAGCATAGCCTGACCTAGCTCTACTCCACTCTACTCTGCTCAACTCTGCTCTACTCTGCTCTACTCTACTCTACTATGCTCTACTTTGCTCTACTTTGCTCTACTCAACTCTACTCTACGCTATTATACTATACTCTACTCTACTCTAGGATCATTTAGCCTAACCTTACCTAACCAAGCTCTACTTTACTCTACTTTACTCTACTTTACTCTATTCTAATCTACTCTACTCTACTTTACTCCACCCTACTTAGCTCTACTATGCTCATTTATGGTATGCTCTGTTTTGCTCTACTCTACTCTACTCGGCTCTGCTCTCCTCTACTCTACTTTACTCTACTCTATCTTAACCTAACCTAACCTAGCACTACTCTACTCTACTATACTCTACTCTATTCTACTTGACTCTAGCCTAGCCTAACTTAGCCTAGCCTAATCTAGCTCTTCTCTACTCTACTCTACTCTACTCTCCTCAGCTCTACTCTACATTGCTCTACTCTACACTGCTCTATTATTCTTTTCTTTGCTTTTCTCTACATCGGCAAAGCCTAGCCCAGCTTAGTCTATCCTACCCTAGCTCTACTATACTCTATTGTACTCTACTATACTCTACTCCAACATAGCCTAACCTAGCCTAGCCTAGCCTAGCTTAACCTTGCTCTACTCTACTCTATTATGCTCCACTTTACACTACTCTGCTCTACTCCACTCTACTCTACTCCTTCCAACTCTACCATACTCTACTCTAACCAAACCTAACATAGCCTAACATAGTCTGACCTAGCTCTGCTCTTCTTTGCTCAGTTCAGATCTGCTCTACCCAGTTCTGTTCTACTCTACTCAGCTCTACCCTACTCTACTATACTATTTTATGCTCTACTCTACCCTTCTCTTCTATGCTCCACTCTGCTATACTCTACTCTACTCTACTCTGCTCTACACGACTCTACTCTAGTCTAACCTATCGTGCCTATGCCTTCTAAGGATACCCCTACCCTAGCCTAACCCAACTCTACTGTACTCTACTCTACTATACTCTATCGACTCTACTCTACTCTACTATACTCTACTCTAGTCTACTCTACTTTACTCTACACTACTATACTCTACTCTACTTTATCTTAGCTTAACTTGGCCTAGTCTTGCCTAATCTATCTCTACTCTACCCTACTCAACTCTACTCTACTCAGACTTAACTTAGCCAAGCCTAGCCTAGACTATCTTAACTTTGTTGTACTCCACTCTACTCTACTCTACACTACTCTACTCTACTCTACTCTATCCTAGCCTAGCCTTGCCTAGATTAGCCTAATATAACCTAGCTTAGCTCCACTCTACTCTGCTTGACTATACTCTACTCAACTTTTCTCTGTACTTCTCTTCTCTACTTTGCTTTATTCTACTCTACTACACCCTACACTTTTATTCTGCTCTGCCCACCTCTACTATGCTTTAGTCTGCTCCACTCAGCTCTCCTCTACTCTATTATATTCACCTGTACTCTACTCCACTCTACTCTACTATACTCTACTCTAATCTACTCTACTCTACTCTACTCTACTCTACTTTACTTTAGCCTAGCCTAGGCTAACCAAGCTATACTCTACTTTACTTTTCTTTTCTCTGCTCAGCTTCGCTCTGCTCTACTTTACTCTACTCTACTCTATTCTGCTCTTCTTTGCTCTGCTTTGCTCCTCTCTGCTCTAATCTACTCTACTATACTCTACTCTACTCTACTCTACTCTTGCCTAGCTTAGCCTAACCTAACCTAGCTCTACTCTAATCAAATATACTAAACTCCACTTGACTCTAGCCTAGCCTAGCTTCACCTAGCCTAGTCGAGCTTAATAATACTCTGCTCTGCTCTGCTCTACTCTATGCTGCTCATCTCTGTTCTACTCTAGTCTACTCTAGTCTACTTTAGCAAAGCCTAGCCAAACTTAACCTAGGTCTACCTTACTTTACTCTACTCTAGCTTGCCTAGCCTAGCTTAGCCTAGCTCTCCTCTACTCTATAATAGTCAACTCTACTCTACACTACTCTAACCTAGCTTAACCTTGCCAAGCTTAACTAAACCTAGCTCTACTCTGCTCAGCTCTACTCTACTCAACTCTGCTAAGCTCGGCTCTGCTCTACTCTATTCTTCTCTACTTTTCTCTTTTTTACTCTACTCTGCTCTACTCTGCTTTGCTCTACTCTACTCTACACTACTTTAGCTTAGCCTAGCCAAGCCTAGCCTAGTTTAACTAAGCTCTACTCTAGTCTACTCTTCTCTACTTTAGCCTAGCCTAGACAAGCATGGCTTAGCCTAGCATAACTAGCTCTACTCAAATTTACTTCACTCAACTCTGCTTTATTATACACTACTCTAGTCTGTTTTAACCTAGCATAGCCTATCCTAGCTTAACCTAAGTCCAGTCTACTCTACTATAGCCTAGCTTGGCCTAGCCTAGCATAACCTTACCTTCCCTTGCTTAGAATAGCCTAACCTAACTCTATTCAGCACTGCTCTGTACTGCTTTGCTCTACTCTTCTCTGCTTTGCTTTACTCTACTCTACTGTACTCTAACTTTGCCTAGCTTAACCTAGTACTACTCTACTCTACTCTACTCTACTCCTTAGCCTAGCCTAACCTCACTCTACTCTTCTCTACTCTACTCTAGTCTACTATACTCCACACTACTCTACTATACTCTACTCTAACCTTACTAAGCCTAGCCTAACCTTGCTCTACTCTACTCTAATCTACTCTACTCTAGCCTAGCTGAGCCTAACCTTGCCCAGCATAATGTAGCCTAGCCTAACCTTACTCTACCCTACTCTACTCAGTTATGCTCTATTCTACTAAACTTTACTTTTTCTACTCTATTTTACTCCACTCTACTCTATTCTCCTCTACTCTACTATACTTTACTCTATTTTTCTCTACTCTAGTCTACTCTCCTATACTCTGGTAGACTCTACTCCACTATACTCTACTCTACTCTTCTCTAACCAAGCCTCTCCTACCCTATCCTAAATCTACTCTACTCTACTCTAGCTTAGCGTAACTTAGCTCACCTCTGCTCTACTCTACTATGCTCGCTCTGCTCTGCTCTACTCTACTCTGCTCTATTATGCTCTGCTCTACTATATTCTGCTTTGCTCTTCTTTGCTTTATTCTACTCTACTTTTCTCTACTCAGCTCTACTGTACTCTACTTTATTCTACTCAACTCTAGCCTTAACAAGCCTAACTTAACTGAGCTCTACTCTACTCTACTCTACTCTATCCTACTCTACTTTACTCTACACTACTCTAGTGTTGCCTAACATAGCCTAGCCTAACCTAACCTAGCTCTGCTCTACTCTACTCTACTATATTATAATCTACTGTACTTTACTTTACTTTTCTCTACTCTATTCCATTATACTCTATACTACTCTACTCTACTCTATCTACCCTAGCCTAGCCATGCTTAGCAAGGCAAAACATAGCCTAACCAAGTTCTACGATGCTCTGCCCTTCTCTACTCTGCTCTACTCTGCCCTTCTATACTCTGCTCTACTATACTCTATTCTACTATGCTCTACTATACTCTTCTCAACACTAGCATAGCCTGACCTAGCTTAGCCTAGCATAGCCTAACCTTGCCTAGCCTAGCCAAGCCCAATATAGCTTTACTCTACTCTACTCTACTCTACTTTGCTATACTTTATTCTACTCTACTCTATTCTTCTCAACTCTACTCTAACCTAGAATAAGCTTGCCTATCCTGGCATAGTTTTTCCTAACCTAGTTTTACTATGCTTTTGTTTACTCTTCTCTACTTTTATCTGCTCTACTCTACTATACTCTATTCTACTCTACTCTACTCTACTCTACTCTACTCTACGATAGCCTAGCCTGACTGAGCTCTACTCCACTCTACTCTTCTCTACTATACTTTTCCCTACTTTATTATATTCTAGCTTAGCTTAGCCAAGCCTACCCTAGCTTTGCCTATCCTATCCTAGCCTAGCCAAGCCAAACTCTACTCATTCTACTCTACTCTACTCTACTCTACCCTATTATACTATACTTTACTTTATTTTACTCTACTCTAATCTACTCTACTCTAATTTAGACTAACATAGCCTAGCCAATCGTTGCTCTATTATGCTCAACTCTACTCTAGCCAGCTTAGTTTAGCCTAACCTAACTTGATTCCACTCTACTTTTCTCTATTCTACTCTGTGCTACATATCTCTACTCTTCTCTCTTCTACTATGCTCTACTCTACTCTCTTCTTTTCTACTCTGTTCTGCTTTACTCTATACTGCTCTACTCTATTCTACTCTACTCTACTATAATCTACCCTACTCAACACTAAACTAGTTTATCTTACCCTAGCCTAACCTTGCCTAACCAAGCTTTACGCTACTCTACTCTACTTTACTCTACTCTACTCTACTCTCGTCAAGCCTAGCCTAACCTAGCTTTGCTCTATTTTACTCTTCTCCTCTCTGCCCTACAATGCTCTACTTTATTCTACTCTGCTCTGCTCTACTCTACTCTGCTCTACACTTCATTACTCTGCTCTGCTCTACTCTACTCTGCTCTACTCAACCCTACTCTACTGTAGCCTAGCCTAGCCTAACCTAGGCTATGCTAACCTAGCCCTATTCTACTCTTCTAGACTCTAGCCTAGCCTAACCTAGCCTAGCTTAACTTAGCTCTTCTCTTCTCTACTCTACTCTACTTTACACTACTCTACTCTACTCTGCTCTCCTTGACTCTACTCTACTTTACTTAGACCTGGTACTGTCTAGCCTAACCTAACCTTGCTCTACTTTGCTCTACTCTACTCCAATTTACACTACTTCACTTTACTCTTGCTTAGCATATCCTAATCAAGCATAGCCTAAACTAGATCTACTATATTCTACTATGTTATACTATACTCTACTCTACTCTACTATACTCTTCTCTAATCTACTCTACTCCACTTTAACCTAGCCTAACATAACCTAGCATAGCCTAACCAAGCTCTACTATGCTCTACTCTACTTTGGTTTGCTCAACACTACTCTACTCTACTCAGCTCTGCTCTGCTCAACTCTACTCTACTATTCTCTGCTTTGCTCTACTCTGCTCAGCTCAGCTCAGCTCTACTCTACTATACTCTAGCCTAGCAGAGCCAAGTTATACTATACTCTACTCTACTTTGCTCTAGTCTAGCCTAGCCTAGCCTAGCTTATGTTAGCATAGCCTAGCCTAACTTAGCTCAACTCTACTCCACTCTACTCTAATTCACTCTACTCTACTCCACTCTATTGTACACTACTCTGCTTTACTTTAATCTACTTTACTCTTTGCTACTCAACTCCATTCTACTCTACTCTACTCTAATCTACTTTACTCTTCTCTACTCTACTCTAACCTTGCCTAGCCAAGCCTAACAAAGATCTACTTTGCTCTACTCTACACCACTCTACTCTATTTTATTCTACTAAACTCTAATATAGTCGTAACTAGCCTAGCCTAACCTTCTACTATACTATACTCTCCTCTACACTACTCTCCTTTCCTTTAGCCTACTCTACTCTGCTCTACTCTACTCTACAGTACTTTACTCTACTCTACTCTACTTTACTCTACTATATTGTACTCTAGCCTAACCTAGCAGAGTGAACTATAGATTAGCTTTATCTAGCCTTACCTAACCTTGCTCTGCTGTACTCTATAAAGCTTTACTCCAGCCTACAATAACCTAGACTATCCTAACCTAACTCTATTCTACTCTAATTTACTCTACTCTATTTTGCTCTACTTTACTCTTCTCTACTCTACTATGCTTTTCTTTGCTTTGCTTTACTGTGCTCTGCTTTGCTATTCTCTGCTCTACTCTACTCTACTCTACTCTATTATGCTCTACTCTACTCTACTCTTCTCTGCTCTTCTCTACCCTACTCTACTCTACTCTACTCTACTCTAATTTACTTTACTCAACTCTTGCCCTAGCCTAACTTAACTCTACCCTACTTTACTCTACTCTACTCCACTCTAATCTACTCTATTATATTCTACTCTACTCTAACTTTTCTTAGCCTAACCTACCTCTACTCTACCCTACTTTACTCTACTCTAGCATATCCCAGCCTAGCTTAGCTTAGCCTAACCTAGGTTTACTCTACTTTGCTCTACTCTAGACTACTCTACTCTACTCTACTCTACTCTGCTCTCCTCTACTCCATTTACTTTACTCTACTTTAGCATAGTTTAGCCTAGCCTATCCTAGCCTAATTTAGCTATACTCTACTTTACCCTACTCCACTTTACTTTACTTTACTCGAGCCTAGCCTAGCCTATCCTAACCTCGCTCTACTATACTCCAATCTACTCTACTCTTACATAGTTTAGCCTAGCTTATCCAAGCTTAGCTAAGCTTACCCTAGCCAAGCCTAGCCTAACCTAGCTTTACTCTACTCTACACCACTCTACTCTACTATACTATACTCTACACTACTCTACTCAACTCTATTCTACTCTAACTTAGCTTAGCCTGGCCTAACCTCGATCTCCTCTACTTTACTCTACACTATTATAGCCTAGACTAACTTAGCTTTGTTCTTCTCTGCACTACTCTGCCTTACTCTGCTCTTCTCTGCACTACTTTAGTCAAGCCTAGTCGGACCTAACCTAGCTCTACTCTACTCTATTCTACTCTACTATAATCTAGCCTAGCCCAACCTAGCCTAGATTAACCAAGCTCTATTCTACTCTATTCTACTCTACTATACTCTACTTTACTAAATTCTACTCTACTATACTCTACTTTACTCTAACCTAGCTTAGCTTAGCCTAGCCTAGCATAACTTAGCCTAACCTTACTCTACATTACTCTACTCTGCTCTACTCTACTATGTTGTGCTCTACTCTACTCTACTCTACTTTGCTCTTCTTTACTCTATTCTACTCTGCTCTGCTTTGCTCATCTTTTCCCTACTGTACTCTAACATAGCTTAGCTTAGCTTAGCATACCAAGCTCTACTCTATTCTAGTCTTGCCTAGCCTAGCCTAACCTAACCAAGCTTTAATCTGCTCTATTCTACCGTACTTTGCCTTACTTTACTCTACTCTACTCTATTCTATTCTATTCTACTCTAACCTAGCATAGCCTAGCCTATCCTAGCATTACTCTACTGTACTCTATCATAGCTTAGCCTAGCCTTTCTTAGCCTAGCCTAGCTCTACTCTACTCTCCTCTACTCTACTCTATCCTATTCAACTCTACTCTACTTTACTTTACTCCAATATACACTACTCTACTCTAAACTAACTTAGCCTAGCTTAGCCTAACTTAACTCTACTCTATTCTACTCTACTATGCACTCTACTTTACTATACTCTATTTTACTATACATTTGTCTACTTTTGCCTAGCCTAGCCAAACTTACCCTAGCCAAGCTTAGCCTAATCTAGCTCTACTCTGCTCTGCTCTACTCTACTTTTCTTTATTCTTCTTAACTCTACTCTGCTGTTCACTGCTCTACTATTCTCTACTCTACTTTACTTTATTTTACTCTACTCTAGCCTTGCTTAGCCTAATGTAGCCTAGCATAGCCTACCCTAGCTCTTCTCTACTCTATTATGCTCTTCTCTTCTTTTTACAGCTCTACTATGCTCTGCTTCGCTATGCTCTGCTCTGCTTTGCTCTACTAAGCTCTTTTCTACTCTTCTCTACTCTACTCTACTCTAATGTACTCAAGTCTACTCTAATCTAGCCTAACCTTCCTAGCTCTACTCTACTATAGTCTAGCCTAGCCAAGCCTTACTCTACTCTACTCTATTTTATTTTACTATAACCTAACTAAGCCTAGCATAGCTCTATCCTACTTTAATTTACTATACTCTACTCAAAACTACTCTACTCTACTCTACTCTGCTCTACTCTACTTTACTATACTATAATATATTGTACTCTACTCTACTCTACTCAAGCCTACTCTACTCTATGATATTCTACACATCTCTACCCTACCCTACTCTAACCTAGAATAGGCTAGCATAACACAACTTATCCTAGCCTTGCCTAACCTCTCCTACCTTAGCCTAGCCTAACTCTACCCTACTCTACTCTATTATATTTTATTCTATTATAACCTAGCTAACCCTAACCTACCTTTATACTACTATACTATATCCTACTCTACTCTAGGCTAGCCTAGCCTAACCTAACCTAGCCTAGCCCAGCTTAGCCTTTCTATACTCTACTCTACCCTACTCTACTTTATTCTACTCTAGCCTAGCCTACCCTAGCCTAGCCTAACCTAAACTAGTGTAGCCTAACCTCGCCTAGGCTCTACTCAGCTTTGCTCTATTCTACTCTGCTCTGCTCTGCTCTTATCTGCTCCACTCTGCTCTTTTCTACTCTACTCTGCTCTGTTCTTCTGTGCTCCACTATGCTCGACTCTATTCTACTTTGTTTTGCTCTTCTCTGCTCTTCTCTTCTTTATCTACTCTACTCTGCTCTCCTCTACTCTACTCTTACTCTACTCTGTTATACTTTACTCTACTCTACTCTACCTTACTCTAACCTAGCCTACCCTACCCAACCCTTGCCTTGCCTAAGCTAACTTAACCTTGCCTAGCCTAGCCTAGCCTTACTCTACTCTACTCTATTCTATTTTATTCTACTCTACCCTAACTAAGCCTAACTTAGTTTTATGCTACTCTAATCTACCCTACTCTAGTCTAACGTAGCCTAGCCTAGCCTATTATAGCCTTACCCAGCCTTATTATACTCTACTCTACTCTATTCTATTCTATTATACTTTACTCTACTTTACTCTACTGTACTCCTGTATACCCCAACCTAACCTAACCAAGCCTAACTTGGCCTAGCCTAGTCGAGCTTAGCCTAGCCTAACTTAGCATACCTTATCCCAGCCAAACATATCTTAACCTAACCTCGCCAAGCTTAGCCTAGCCTTACTCTACTCTACACTTCTCTACTAAATTATACTCTACTCTACTTTATTCAACTCTAGCCTTGCTAAGCCTAACATTGCTCTATGCTCCTCTATACTACTCTACTCCATTAAACCAAGTTTACCTTAGCCTAACCTAACCTGGCATAGCCAAGCCTTATTATAGTCTACTCTAACCAACTTTATTCTTCTCTACTCTACTCTAGCCTAGCCTAGCCTTGCCTAGCCAATCCTAACCTTGCCCAACATAGCCTTGCCTTGCTATACTCTACTTTAACCTACTCTATTCTGCACTACATTTGCATAGCCTAGCCTGACTTTGGCTTTGCTCTACTCTACTCTACTTTGTCATTCTCCACTCTACTCAAATCTTCTCTACTATACTCTGCTCTTCTCTACTCTACCCTCCTATGCCTTACTCGACTCTACTCTGCTTTGCCCCGCTACACTCTGCTCTACTCTGGTCTACTATACTCTGCTCCAGCCTAACCTAGCTTAGTCTCGCCTAACTGAGCTTTGCTCTACTTTACTCTACCCTACTCTACTCCACTCTACTCTACTCTAGCCTAGCCTATCTTAGCCTACCATAGCCCAAACTAACCTAGCTCTACTCTACTCTCTGCTCCACTCTACTCTAGCCTCACCTAGTTTAGTAAAGCCAAACCAAGCTCTACTCTGATCTACTAAACTCTAGCCTAGCTTAACCAAACGTAGCTCTACTCTGCTCTACTTTACCTTACTCTACTCTACTTTTCTCAACTTTGCTCTGTTATTCTTTACTCTGCTCTCCTTGCTTTACCCTACTCTACTCTATTATGCTCTAACATAGCCTAGCCTAGCCAAGCCTAATCTTGCTCTACTTTACACTACTCCACTCAACTTAGCTCTACTCTACTTTACTCTAGCATAGCCTATCCTCGCCTAATTTAGCCTAGATTAGCCTAGACTAGCTCTACTCTACTCTACAGTACTCTACTCTACTATATTTTACTCTACTCCACTCTACTCTATTAAACTCTATCCTAGCCTAACCTAACTTAGCTTTACTTTACTATAGTCTAGCCTTGCTTAGCCTAGCCTACCATAATCTAGCTCAGCTCTACTCTGCTTGGCTCTGTTATGCTCTGCTATACTCTACTCTACTCTACTTTACTCTACTCTTCTTTGCAATACTCTAAACTGCCTTGCCTAGCCTAGCCTAGCCTGACCAAGCTCTACTCTACTCTATTATAGCTTCGCCAAGCCTAACCTAGTTATGCCTTACTCAGCTCTACTACACTCTGCTCAACTCTACTTTAATCTATTATATTGTGCCCTAACCTATCCTAATTTAGCTCCACTCAACTCAACTCAACTCTACTCTACTATACTCTATTCAACTGTTGTCTAGCCTAGCCTAACCTAGCTCTACTCTACTCTCCTCTACTATACTCTACTCAACACTACTCTATTCTACTCTAGCCTTACCTAGCCTAACCCAGCTCTACTCCACTCGACTATATTCTACTCTAGTCTACTCTGCTCTACTCTGACCTTGCTTAGCTTAGCCTAGCCTAACCTTACGCTACTCTACTCTACCCAACTCTACCTTACTCCACTCTGTTCTACTCTACTATGTCTACTCTACTTTACTCTGTTTAACTATACTCTACTCTACTTTGCTCTGCTCTGTTGTACTCTGCTCTACTCAATTCTACTCTGCTCTACTTTGCTCTGCTTTACTCTACTCTACTCTACTCTATCCTTGTTTAGCCTAACATAGCCTTGCCTAGCTTAACCTTTCTCTACACTACCCTACTATACTCTAGCTAATCCTAGCCTTCCTTGGCCTATCCTAGCTCTACTATACTTTACTCTACAGTACTCTACTCCAATCTACTCTAACTCAACCAAGCCTAGCTTAACCTAACCTTGCTCTACTTTATTATACTGTACTATACTGCACTCTACTCTACTCTACTCTCGCCTATCCTAGCCTTACCTAACCAAGCTCTGCTCTACTCTACTCTACTCTACTCTTCTCTACCATGCTCTACTCTACTATGCTCTACTTTGCTCAACTCTACTATATGCTGCTTTATTGTACTCTAGCCTAGCCTAGCCTAACTTAGCTCTACTATACTCTAGTTTACTCTACTCTACTCTTTCCTTAAATGGCCTATCTTTGCCTACATTAGCCTAACCTAACCTAGCCTAATCTTGCTCTACTATACTCTATTTTTCTCTACCCTTCTCTACTCTACTCTACCTTACTCTATTCTACTCTTCTCTGCACTACTCTAATTTAGCCATGCTTTGCCTAACATAGCTCTACTCTCTGCTCTGATCTGTGCACTATGCTTTGCTCTGCTCTTCCCTGCTCTACTCTGTTCTACTCTGCTCTGCTCTACTATACTCTACTCTTCTTTGCTCGGCTCTACTTTACTACTCTCTATTCTAATCAACTCTACTATACTCTTGCCTAGCTTAGCCTAGCCTAGCCTAGCCTTCCATAGCCTAGCTTTGCCTAACCTAGCCTAGTCTTATGTAGCTCTACTCCACTCTATTCTACTCTACTCTACTCTAACTAAGCCTAGCCTCACTTTGCATAACCTAGCTCTACTCTACTCTTTTATACTCTACTCAACACTAATCTGCTCTACATTACTCCACTCAACTCTTCTCTACTCTTCTCTACTCTGCTCTGTTCTATTCTGTACTACTCTATTCTTCTCTACTCTGCTCTATTCCATTCTGTACTACTCTATTCTTCTCTACTATGCTCTTCTCTACTTTGCTCTACTCTATAGTCTATACTACTCTTCTTTACCAAACTTTACTCTACTCTAACCTAGCCTAGCCTTATTTAGTCTAACTTAGCTCTACTTTACCCTACTCTAATATAGTCTTTCTTACCCTACTATACTCTACTCTACTCTACCCTAGGCTAGTTTTTCTTAGCCTAGCCTACTCTAGCCTAGCATAGCCTAACCATGCTCTACTCTTCTTTACTCCACTTTTCTTTGATATGCTCTGCTTTACTTTGTTATACTCTTCTCTACTCTTGTCCTCTACTCTACTCTACTCTACTCTACATCACTCTACTCTAGCCTAGCCCAGCCTATTCAAGCCTCTCCTAGCCTAGCTTAACCTAGCTCTTCTCAACTCTACTTTACTTTACTCTACTATACTGTACTTTACTCTACTCTAGTTTACTCTAATCCAGCCTAGCCTAACCTAGCTGTACTCTATTCTAGCCTAGCAAAACCTGGCTTTACTCTGCTTTGCTTTTCTTTACTCTGCTTATCTATGCTCTACTTTTCTTTGCTCTACACTACTCTACTCTGCTCTACTTTGCTCTATTCTGCTCTGCTCTACTTTGCTCTATGCTACTCTTCTCTACCCTACTTTACTATGTTGTACTCTAACATAGCCTAACCTGGCTCTATTCTACTCTACTCTACTCTACTCTACTTTAGCCTGGCCTAGCCTAGCCTAGCCTTGCCTAAGCTAGCTCTATTCTACTCTACTCTACTCTACAAACCTCCACTCTACTCTACTCTAGCCCAACTTAGCCAAGCCTAGCCAAACTGAGCTCTACTCTAACCTAGGCTAGACTTGCATCGCCTAGCCTAGCCTAACCTAACTCTACTCTACTGTATTATACTCTACTCCACTCTACTTTACTCTACTCTAATCTAACCTTACCTTGCCTTGCCTAACCGAGCTCTACTCTACTTTGCTATAGACTACCTAGTTAGCCTAACTAGCTCTACTCAGCTCTGCTCTATTCTATTCTACTCAACTCTACTTTCTCTACTCTGCTATGCACTACTCTACTCTTACTAACCCTAAGGTAACTCTATTCTATTCTACTCTACTCTTCTCTACTGTATTCTACTCTACTTTAGCCTAGCTTAGGCTGGCCTAGCCTTGCCTAGCGTAATGTCGCTCTACTCTACTCCACTCTGCTCTAATCTACTCTAATCTAATCAAGCTTAGCCTAACGTATTCTAACTTTGCTTAACTCTGCTCTACCCAGCCCCACTCTGTTATGCTCTACTCAACTATGCTTTTCTGTTCTGTACTGTACTTTACTCTAACCTACTTTAACCAAGTCTAACCTAGCCTGACCTCACCTAGTTCTATTCTACTCTACTCTACTCTACTCAACTCTACTCTACTTTAGCATAGCCTAGCCATGCCTAGCCTAACCTAGCTCTACTCTACACTATTCTTCACTATTGTATCTTACTCTACTTTAGTCTAGCAAAGCCTAGCTAGTCTAGCCTAGCCTAACTTAGGTGTGCTTTGCTCTGCTCTACTTTACTTTGCTTTGTTGCACTCTATTTTGCTCTACTCTGTTCTACTCTACTCTTCTCTACTCTACTCTATGCTACTCTAGCCTAGCATAGTCTATCCTTACCTAGCCTAGCTTAACCTCGCTCTACTCTACTCTAGTCCACTCTACTCTACTCTACTCTACTCTACTCTAGCCTAGCCTAACCTACCCTTCCCTAGCCTCTCCTAACCTAGCTTAAGACAATCTAACCTATCTCTATTATACTCTTTTCTACTCAACTCTACTCTAATCTATGCTACTCTACTCTACTCTACTCTACTCAAGCATTCCCTAGCCTCGCCTAGATCGCTTAGCCTAACCTAACCTAGCTCTCCTCTAGTCTACTATAATATACTCAACACCACTCTACCCTACTCTACTCTACTCTACTCTACTCTACTCAAACCTGGCTTAGCCTAGCTTAGCTTGACTTAACTTGGCCTAACTTGCTCCTCTACTTTACTCTACTCTGCTCAACTTATTTCTACTCTAGACTACTCTGCTCTGCTCTGCTCCACTCTAGTCAGCCCTACTCTTCTCTGCTCTTCTATACTTTACTCTTCTCTGATCTAGTTTGCTCTTCTCTATTCTATTATTTTTGTTATACTCTACTTTACTCTGCTAAAACCTAGCCAAGCCTAGCCTAGCCTAACCAAGCTCTACCCTACTCTACTCTACTATACTTTAGCTTAGCATAGCTTAGCCTGACCTAGCTTTACTCTACACATTATACTATACTCTACTCTACTCTACTCCAATTTACTTTGCCCTACCCTACTTTAACCAAGCCTAGCCTAGCCTAACCTCACTCTACTCTACTCTATGCTTCTTAACCCTTACCCAGCCTAGTGTAGCCTAGCTTAGCTTAACCTAACCTAGCTCTGCTCTGCTCTACTCTAATCTGCTCTGCTCTACTGTTTTTCTACTCTACTCTAAAATGCTCTACTTTATTGTGCTCTACTCTGCTCTTCTTTGCTTTGCTCTGCTCTTCTCTTCTCTACTATACTCTATCTTACTCTAGCCTACCTTAGCCAAGCCTAGCCTAACCTAGCTTTACTCTACTCCAATCTAGCCTAACCAAGCTCTACTCTACTCTACTCTAGTTCACTCTACTCTACTCAAACCTAACCTAGACTAGCCTAGCCAAACCTAACTCTATTATACTCTACTCTACTCTACTCTACTTTACTCCAGCTTAGCCTAGCCTAACCTAACCTAGCTCTACTCTACTCCACTCTGATCTACTCTACCCTACTCTATTCTACCCTGCTCCATTTTGCTCTTCTCTGCTTTTCTCTACTATGCTCTGCTCTACTCTAAACTACTCTACTCAACTTTAGCCTTTCCTAGCCTAGCCTAACCTGACCTAGCTCTACTCTACCCTACTCTACTCTACTTTACTCTGGTCTACTCTACTCTACTCTTGCCTAGCCTAACCTATCCTATCCTAGCCTAACCTACCCTAGGCTAACCTTTCTCTACTCCACTCTACTCTACTCTAACCTAGCCTTACCTAGCCTAGCCTAGCTTATCTTAGCCTAACCTATCGCTACTCTCCTCTACTCTTCTTCTCTCTGCTTTGTTCTACTCTGCTTTGCTCTACACTGCTCTGCTCTACACTTCTCCGTTCTACTCTGCACTACTCTACTCTATTTTACTCTACTCTATTATACTCTTCTCTAGCCTAGCCTAACCTAGCTTAATCGAGCTCTATTTTACTCTACTCTACTTGATTCTACTCTAGTCTACTCTACTCTACTTTACTCTACTACACTCTACCCTACTCCACTCTACTCTACTCTAATCCACACTAGCCTAGCCTATCATAGCCTACCACAGTATAGCCTAGCCTAGCCTAACCTAACTTAGCTCTAATCTACTCTACTCTACCCTACTCTACTCTATTCTACTCTACTCTAACATACTCTAACCTTGCCTAGCAAGCCTAGCCACAGCTAGCTCTACTCTACTCTAGCCTAACCTAGCGTTGCCTAGCCTAGCCTATCTTAGCTTAACCTAACTCTACTTTACATTGCTCTTTTGTACTCTTCCCTTCTCTTCTTTTTTCTACTCTACTCTATTCTACTCTATGCTCCTCTATTGTACTCAAGCCTAACCAAGTCTTTCCTAGCCTAACCAAGCTCTACTCCACCCTACTCAACTCTATGCTACTCTATCATACTCTACTCTATTTTACTCTATCGTAGTCTCGCCAAACCTATCCAAGCCTTACTTAGCCTTACCAAGCCTAGCCTAGCCTAACCTAATCTAGCTCTACTCTACTCTGCTCTTACCTAGCCTTGCCTAACCTAACCTAACCTAACATAACCTAACATAGCTTTACTCTAGCCTAGCCTTGCCTAACCTAACCTAACTTAGCTCTTCTCTACTCTACTCAACTCAGCTCTGCTCAGCTCTGCAATACCCTTCTCCACTCTACTCGTCTCTACTATACTCTACTTTGGTCTGCTATGCTGTACTATATTCTAGCATGGCCTAGCCTAACCTAGCTCTATTATATTCTACTCTACTCTACTCAACTCCACTGTATTATATTATAGCCTAGCCTAGCCTTGCCTAACTTACCCTAACATATCTTAGCCTAACATAGCTCTACTCTACTCTACTCTTCTCTAACCTTGCCTAACTTAACCTAACCTAGCTCTACTCTACTCTAATTTACTCTAATCTACTTTACTCTAGCCTAGCCTAACACAACCTAGCTTAGCTTAGTCTAGCCAAACTTAACCTAACTTTACTCTACATTACTCTGCTTTATGATTCTCGACTATTCTCCACTCTGCTCTACTCTACTCTTCTTTACACTACTCTACTCTACTCTAGCTTAGCTTAACCTAATCAAGCCTACCCTAGCTTAGCATAGCCTAGCCTAGATCTATACTACTCTGCTTTAATATACTTTATTATACTCTACTCTGTCTACTCTACTCTAACCTAGCCTAGCCTTGCCTAGCCTATCTTAGCTCTACTCTACTCTGCTCTAGTCTATTCTAGGCTTTCCTAGCCTAGCCTAACCTAACCTAGCTCTACTCTTCTCTTCTCTACTTTACATTACTCTTCTCTACTCTACACTATTCTACTCTACTCAACTCTACTTAACTCTAACGTAACCTAACCTAGCATAACCTAACCGAATGCTACCTTACTCTACACAACTCTACCCTTCTCTAGCTTAGCCTAACCAAGCCTAGCCCATCTATGCCTAGCCTAACCTCGCTCAACTCTACTCTACTTTACTCAATTATATTATACTTTACTATACTCTACCCTACTTTACTTTAATTTGCTCTACCCTCCTTTACTCTAACTTAGACTAGCTGAGCCTATCTTAGCTTAACAAAGCTCTACCCTACTTTACTCTGCTTTACTCTACTCTACTCTACACTATTTTGCTTTACTACGCTCCACTCTACTCAGCTCTTCTTTACTTATCTATACTCTACAATGCTGTGCTCTACTCTACTCTAGTCTAGTCTAGTCTACTCTACTCTACACTACTCTTCTCTAACCTAACCTAACTTAGCCTAGCCTAACCTAGCTCTTCTCTACTCTACTCTAGACTAGCCTTGCCTAACCTTGCTCTACTCTACTCTACTCTACTCTACTTTACTCTACTCTAACCTAGCATAGCCTAACCTAGCCAACCCAAGCCAAACATAGCTCTACTATAGTTTCCTCTACTTTATTATATTCTAGTTTACTCTACTCTACTCTACTCTAACTTAGTATAGCCTAGCCCACCCTAACCTAGCTGTATTCATCTGTACTTTACTCGACTATACTCTATTATACTCTAATCAAGCCTATCCTAGCCTAACCTAGACTAACTTAGCTTTGCTCTTCTCTGCTTTGCTCTTCCCTCCTCTGCCCTGCTCAGCTCTACTCTGCTCTGCACAGCTCTACTATGCTTTGCTTTGATTTGCTCTACTCTACTCTACTCTACTTTACTCTGCTCTACTCAACTCTACTCTACTCTAGCCTAGCCTCGCCCAGGCTAACCTAACCTATCTCTACTACACTCTTCTCTACTCTTCTTTACTCTACTCTACTCTATTCTACTTTAGCTTAGCCTAACCTAACTTAGCCTACCCAAGCCTATCCTAGCTCTCCTCCACTCTACTCTACTCTACTCTAGTCCACTCTACTCTTCTCACTCTACTCTAACCTTACCTATCCTAGGCTTGCCTAACATAGCTTATCCTAACCTAACACTACTCTAATTCGCTCTATTCTGCTCTACTCTATTCTACTTAACTCTGCTCATCTCTACTTTACTCCTCTTTGCTCTACTCAGCTCTACTCTACTCTTCTCTATTTTGCTCAGCTTAGCATTGCTCTACTTTTCTCTACTCTACTCTACTCTACTCAAGCCTCTAGCCTACTCGAGTTTTACTTTACTTTACACTAGCTTAGCCTAGCCTTATCTAGCTCAGCTCTACCCTACTCTGCTCTACTTTACTCTACTCTACTTTGCACTACTGTGCTTATCTCATCTCTACTCTACTATACTTTTCTCTACTCTACTCTCGTCTAGCCTATTTTGGCCTAGACTAACCTTGCTCAACTCTATTCTACTCTACTCCATTCTACTTTATTATACTTTAGCCTACCTTGCCTAGCCTACTACCCTAGCCTAGCCATGCTTAACCTAACAAAACTCTACTCTACTTTACTCTACTATACTCTACTCTAATCTACTCTATTTTACTTCAACATACCCTAGCCGAGCATAGCCTAACCTAGCTCTACTCTACTCTTCTCTACTCTACTCTAACTTAACCTTATTTAGCCTAGCCTCGCCTAGCCTAACCTAGCTTGCCTCTACTCTACTCTGCTCTGCTTTGCTCTGCTCTTCTTTATTATACTCTGCTCTATTATACTCTAACCTAGCCAAGCCTAACCTAGCAATTCTCTACCATACTCTACTCCACTCTACTCTAAACCTACCCTAGCCTGGCCAAAACTAACCTAGCTCTACTAAACTCTTCTTTACTCTGTTCTACACAACTCTAGCTTAACATAGCTCAATCTAGCATAGCATAATCTAGCTTTATTCTGCTCTACTCAAGCCTGGCCTAACCCAACACTACTCTACTCTACTCTACTCCACTCTATTCTACTCTACTCTACTCTACTATACTCTACCCAACTCTACTCTACTGTACTCTACTAAACTCTATTCTACTCGACTCAACTTTACCCTACTCTACTCTACTCTATTCTAATCAACTCAACTCTATTCTATTCTACTCTACTCTACTCTACTTTACTCTACTCTACTCTATTATACTCTACTTTATTTTATTATACTCTACTCCACACTACTCTACTCTACTCTACTCTACTATACTCTACTCTAACCTTATCAAGGCTTAAGCTAGCTTAGCCTAACTTAGCTCTACTCTACTCTATACTGCTCTACTTTGCTCTTCTCTACTCTGCCCAGTTCTACTCTACTCTGCTCTATTTTGCTCTATTCTGCTCTGCTTTTCTTTATCCCACTCTGTTTTGCTTTCCTCTGCTCTATTATACTCTACTCTACTCTACTTTACTCTTCTCTACTCTATTGTATTCTACTCTACTCTATTTTAACCTAGTATAACTTAGCTTAACCTAGCCCAACAAAGCCTAACTTAACCAAACCTATCTCTACTCTTCTCTGCTCTTCTCTACTCCACTTTACTCTTTTCTACTATATTATGCTCTACTCTTCTCCGCTCTTCTCTGCTCTATTCTGCTCTTCTATACTCTACTCTACTATGCTCTTCTTTGCTCTACTTTGCTTTACTCTAGCCAAGCATAGCCACTCTACCTAAGCCTAGCAATGGTAGGTAGCCAAACCTTGCTTTACTCCACTCTACTATAGCCTAGCCAAACATGTCTCTGCTCTGCTCGTCTCTGCTTTACTCTATTCCACACTGCTCTACTTTACTCTGGTTTGCTCTGCTCTACTTTTTTTTGCTCTGCTCTTCCCTACTCTACTCTACTCGAGCCTAGTTTTGCCTAACCTTACCTAGCCTAGCCTAACAAAGCTCTACTCTACTCTACTCTACTCTAATATACTAAACACTTCATTACTATACTCAATCTTAGCCTTGCCTTGCCTAGCCTACCCTAGCTTTGCCTAACCTAGCTCTACTCTACTTTACTTTACTCTACTCAAGCCTAGCCTACTTTAGCTTAACGTAGCCTATCCTAACCAAGCTTTACCAAACTTTTCTTTGCTTTGCTCTGCTCTACTCTGCTCTACTCTACCTTGCTCTTCTCTACTTTACGATAGTCTGCTCTACTCCACTATACTCTAGCCTAGCCTAGCATAGCTTAGCTCTACTCTACTCTACTCTATTATACTCTATAATACTCTATAATACTCTACTCTTGCCTAGCCAACCTTAGCTTTTCTTTGCCTAACCTAGCCTAACCAAGCTCTACTCTATTCTACTCTACTCTACTCTACTCTGTTATACTCTAGCCAAGCCTAGCCTAACCTAGCTCTACTCTACTCTACCCTAGCCTAACCCAGCCAAGACTTGCCTAGCCTAGCTTAACTAACTTAGCTCTACTCTACTCTATTATACTCCACTCTACTCTATTCTACTCTACTCTCCTCTACTCTACTATACTCTACTTTGCCCTACTTTACTCTACTCTACTCTACTCTATGCTACTCTACTCTACTCTACTCTACTCTACACTACTCTAACCTTGCCTAGTATAACTTAGCTTAACCTAGCTCTACTATTCTTTATACTACTCTACTCTGCTCTGCTCTGCTTTACTTCTCTCTACTCTGCTTTGCTCTGCTTTACTTTTATCTACTCTGCTCTACTCTAATTTGCCTTTGGTTTTTTCTGCTCTACTCTACTCTACCCAATTCACCTCTACTCTACTCTACTTTTCTCTACTCTAGCCTTGTTTAGCCTAGCCTTTCTTAGACTAGACAAACCAAGCTCTACTCTACTGTACTCTACTCCACACTATCCTCACCTAGCCTCACTAGCTCTGCTCTGCTTTGCTCTGATGTACTCTTCTCTACTCTACTCAACTTATTTCAACTCTGCTCAACTCCATTAGGCTCAACTCTACTCTGCTCTACTCTGCTCTACTCTACTCTACACTACTCTACTATTGCCAAGCCTAGGCTATTCTAACTAGCTGTACTCTACCCTTCTTGTATCTACTCTGCTCTACTCTACTCTACACTACTCTACTATTGCCAAGCCTAGGCTATTCTAACTAGCTGTACTCTACCCTTCTTGTACCTAGCTAGCCTGACATAGTCTAGCCTAACCTAGACTAACCTTTCTCTACTCTTCTCTACTCTACTATGCTTTGCTCTACACTACTTTGCTCTTCTTTGATCTACAATATTTTGCTCTACTATGCTCTAGTCTATTCTACTTTAGCAAAGCCTAGCCCAACCAAGCCTAGCTTAGCCTAACCTAACCTAATTCAACTCTACTCCACTCTACTCTACTCTACTCAACTCTACTCTAGCCTAACCTTACCTAGCCTTGCTTACTATAGCCTAACCTAGCCCTACTCTACTCTACTCTATCCTACTCTACTCTACTCTACTTTTCTATACCCTACTATACTCTAATCTACACTAACTTAGCCTCGCTTAGCCTAACCTCGCTATACTATACTCTGCACTACTCTACTTAACTCTACTCTACTCTGCTCTACACTATCTCTACTTTTCTCTACTCTACTCTACTATGCCCTTCCTTACTCTGCTTTGCTCTGCTCTACACTACTCTACTCTACTCAAGCCTTTCTTAGCTTAACCAAGCCTTTCTTAATCGAGCTCTACTCTACTCTACTCTACTATACTCTACTCTAGCCTAGCCTAACCTAGCTCTACACAACTCTACTCTACTCAACTCTACCCTACTCTACCCTAGCCTAGCTTAGCCTAACCTTGCTCCACTCTATTCTATTCTAGCCTAGCCTTGCCTAGTCTTACTAAACTCTACCCCACTCTACTCTACTCTACTCTACTCTACTCTACTATACTCTACTCTATTCTACTCTAACCTAGCCTAGTCTAGCCTAGCCTAATATAGCTTAGCTTAACCTTGCTCTACTATGCTTTATGCTGTTCTACTCAACTATGCTCTACTCTGCTTTGCTTTTCTTTACTCTACTCTTGTAATAACCTTAGTTTTCCCTTATTTGTTTTGAGGAAGTGCTCTTTGAAACGAGTTCAACTATGTTTAGTTTATAATTTTCAGAGCTTTAAGGATTAAATTATGAATTCCTTAAAAATTTGGGATAAATTTGTAATGTTTAAGGTAGATTTGTAATTTTGTAAATGTAGGCATAGATCAAATTTTTTTGGTGGAAGGTATATTTGCAATTTTAAAAGATGTTGGCTGTCCTAGTAATATATGTATTTTGAAGAATTTTTTTGCAGTTCTATCTCCCTTGGTGGATGACCTATTTGTAGATAACAAACTCAGAGGGGGTGTTATGCACAAAAAAGTCGATTCTCAAGCCTTCTAGTAGATGGTTCATGAGGGTTGGAAAAATTTCGGTTGCAGTTATAGAAGCCAAAACCAGTGTGTGTTTGAATAGCACTTTTAAAAAAAACAACTACGTGAAAGGTTTGTCGGAGCACGTGGAGTGTGAGGATTTTCGTAAGTGATGGCTGGCAAGAATTCCCTAAGGTCTCTTGTGAGTGTGCGGGAGTTTCAATAATTCCTGTCGTGTATAGTTCTTGCATGCGACAGTGACAGTAAGTGAGATTCCATAAGATAAGGTAAGAAAATGCCATTTTTGCTTTATCGAGGTTATGTAAGGTTTATCGGTGAGCGGGGGAGATCGAGAGGGTGGAAGTTGAGCCAGATTTGATCGGTTCAGTGCATGAACCGGTCTGTCTAGTGTCGGTAAACTATTTCGGTTCCATTGGATGCGAAGGAGAGAACCTGTTCAGGCCTTGGATTGGGTTGCATTGCTGAACCAGGCATCTTTGACCTGGCTGCATTGCTGAATCGGGAACGCTGGGCACGGCCGACCCAGCATTGACAGAAACCGAATTAAGTGAAAATAGAAATAAATTTTTGGGATTTGTTTGGGGATAGCTTTTTAGAAAGCACTTTTGGTTAACAAGAACTTTTTATTTTTTTGACTATGGCTTTGTAGAACATCAAGAAAACAAATCAAAAGAGGGCAAGACGATTGGTACACCAAATCCAGGTAGATAAATTCCTCACCCTATGATGTAGCATAATATTGTTTGTTTTTACATGATTTCTTACTATCACATGGTGTTAATTTCTTAAAAACTAGAAAGGAAGAAAAAATAATGGTAAAGAAAGAAACAATGTGGTGTTATATGATAAAATAAAAAAAGGAAGAAGCAATATGGAATGAAATATCTTTTTATATGGTATAATTATCTAGATTTATGGTTAGAAAATGGTAAAAAAAATGGGACACCTAGAGAACATTATCCTCATCACTAGGCTTAGGGTGTGGGATCGTAGGGTATCAATCTTGACATCAGATATTTTCCTAGGGTTATGTGCTATGACTCCATGATGATTTACACTAGGCCCAACATGTTGGATCGCAGGGTATGGTATCATATCTGCCTGGTGGCACTAGCCCCACCGTGTTGGATCGTCGCAGGGTATCGATCTTTGGATCAGATATCTTCCTAGTGTTATTTGCTTGATTGGACCCAGAGGATATGCATTAAAGGGAATTGGGCCAAGTGATAATACTCTTATAATAAAAAATAATAAGGAACTACATTTCTTTTATGGTTTTTGTCTGGTATTATATATGACATATGGTATTGTTTTATTTTTATGCATATGATTCATCTTCACTTTTCATGGTATGTACTATATTTATACTTCGTTAACTATGTTGATTTATCTACTGAGATCTATAAAATCTCATTTAGTGCTTACATCATAGGTCATGCAACCACTACATCGAGAATTGGGATTGATGGTGCTACAGGAGAGCCCTTTTAACAAGATGTGAGAGAAAGGGGAGGGCTTGGTGTTGATTAAACTTTTAAGAAAAAATGTCTTTATTTATATATTTTTGATTTTGGAGTTGAGGTTTGTCTTTCTGTCTGGTCCCCACCATGGGTTTTGTTTATTGTTCTCACTCTGTTGATAATTTTTTTTTCTAGTGGTACTAGTTTAAGTGGGGGCTTGACAAGTTGGTATCAGAGCTTTGGTTCAGAAATAAGTGGGAAGTGGGTGTGAGGACACCAGCACACAATTGCATCTTTTGTTACTTCTCGCTTAGACACTAGTTGTCAAATAACTTATGCAGTTATGTAAGATTTCAATATACTTAAAATAATGGAAAGATTTGAATTTAAAAGTGTAGATACGAGTAAAGAATAAGAGCAACAAGGAGATACACAATAGGAATTAGCACAAACCTTAGTCTCCTTGTTGCGATCAATTGGAAACACTGGTAAGCTATAGGGGCAAGGCATCTATCGACTTGGTGGTTGACCATTTTTAGTGGATGCATCCTTCTTCTTCTGTTGGGGAAGTGGATCTTATGATTGTAGAAAATTGGTTAGAGCAAATGAATATTATCTTTGAAGGGATGTCTTGTCCAGATGATAGAAAGATGGCCTTGGCAGTTTTGGTATTAAAAGATGCTACCAGACAATGATGCAATTCTCAACATCTGCTCGCTTTTCAAGCCAACCAATGAAAGTCATCTCCTCGAAAGAATTCACAGAAGAAATTTAGCAATGGTATATGCCCATTTCAATCAAAGCCAAAATAAGGGAAGAGTTGAATAATCTCAAGCAAGGTAATCTGTCCATTACAGTGTATGTAATCAAATTCTCCCACCTAGCTAAATATGTGCCTCATTTAGTAACACCAAAAGAACTATGGTTTTACATGTTTCGATGAGGTCTGCAGGATGAAATTTGGGGAGCTTTAGTAGCAGTCTGAACAACAAACTATTTAGAATTATTGGATTATGCCCGCACGATTGAGCTGGAACTCAGTTTGTTGGTAGCAAGCAAAGAAGAAGATAAGAAAAGATTTGATCCTCTAAAATCTAAATTCAGATTCATAGGAAAAAGAGTTAGTCCTAGTTTTTCTAAAGAAGAAACTTCCACTAATTCAAGATCTAGTAGGTTTAGACCATACAGATCAAGCACTAGTGGAGTTAGTTCGAGTTCAGCTGGAATGAGTAGATGTGGGAAATGTGACAGATGGCATAGAGGAGAATGTTGATCAGAATTTATCCGACCAATCAGATGCTATTATGCAAAGAACTAGGGTATATTGCTCAAGATTGCCCAAAATTATTAGAACTAAAAATTGTCAATGCTTCAACTAGTGGAGTTAGAGATAATGTAAGTCGAGGTAAGGCCATGGATCTACGACGACTTCAAGCTCTGTGGTTAGAGATGGAACGACAAGAAGGGGAGGTCAGTGCGCATTTATTCAATCACTCGACAAGATGCTCCACATTCCACTGATGTCATTATAGGTATGCTCATGTCACAAAATTTTGTTTTTTCTATACTCTTTGAATATGGAGCCTCACACTTTTTTATATCCACTAATGCACTCTACTGATGTCATTATATAGGTATGCTAGTGTTACACAACTTACCCGTTTCTGTATTATTTGATTGTGGAGCCTCACATTCTTTTATATCCACTAATGTATCGAGAAAAATAAATGCCTTATTACACTCCATGAAATATCTATTAGAAGTAAAAATGCCAGATGAAAATAGTATTAGTATAGAAAATTTATTGAAGATGAGATAGACATTAGAGAAAAGAAATTCTCAGTATTGCTACACATCCTATCTCTAAATGAATTTGATGTAATTCTTGGCATGGATTGGTTGTTGAGCATAAAGTAAAAAATAGATTGCTATGAAAAGAGGATTTAAATTCCAATCCTTAGAGAAGATAAATTAATCTATTTTGGCAAAGGGAGAAAATTTTCTATCATAACATGCTTAAAGCCCAGAAGCTACTAAAGAAAGGATGTGATGGATGTCTAGTATTCATTGTGGACTTGGATATATAATTTTGTCAACCCTCAGAAGTACCGATAGTTAAAGAATATTTGGATGTCTTCAAGGAGGAATTATTGATAGGGAAATTGAATTTGAAATTCGATTGATTCGTGGTGCTAAGCCAGTATTATTAGATAAAGGATTTATTAGACCTAGTGTGTCCCCAAATGGGGAGCACCTATCTTATTTGTGAAAAGGAAAGATGGAAGTCTTTGTATGTGTGTGGACGATTGAGGAATCAATAAAATCACTATAAAGAATAAATATCTTTTGTCGTTGATTGATGAGTTATTTGATCAGTTGCATGGAGAAGTTGTATTTCCAAAATTGATCTGTAATTTGGATATCATCAGTTAAAAATCAAGCAGGAAGATGTTCCAAAGATAGCTTTCAGAACCAGGTATGACACTATGAATTCTTAGTACTACTCGTTGGGCTAACTGATGCAACAACAACTTTTATGGATTTAATGAATCGAGTGTTCAAGAAATATTTTGACCACTTTATTATTGTCTTTGTTGATGATATCCTGATTTATTCAAAATCCTTGGAAGAACATGGTACACATTGCATTTAACACTATAGGCTTTGAGAGGAAACCAATTATATGACAAACTCTTGAAATGTAAGTTTTGGTTATCCAAAGTCATTTTCTTAGGACATGTTAGTGCAAAAGGGGTCTCTATAGATCCACAATAGATTTTGGCTATCATAGATTGGCCAAGACCCACAACCGTGTCTGAGGTTAGAAGCTTCTTGAGATTGACAGGATATTACAGGAAGCTTGTCAAAAGTTTTTCTTAGATTGTCACACGATTAACAAATTCAACACGAAAGACAACAAAATTATAATAGGATGCATCTTGTTAGAATAGCTTCCAAAAATGGAAAGAGAAATTGACTACAACTCTAATTCTAGCAATGACAGAAGGCACAGAAGGTTATCAGATATATAACGATGCCTCGTTGTAAAGGCTAGGCCATGTATTGATGCAACATCACAAGGTAATTGCCTATTCATCTAGACAACTTAAGACACATGAAAAGAGTTATCCTGTGCATGATTTGGAGTTAGTAGCTATAATTTTTACCTTAAAAATTTGGAGACATTACTTATACGAAGTTAAATGTATGAAATTCATTGATCATCAGAGTTTAAAATATCTCTTCACTCAAAAGGAATTAAATTTTAGGCAAAGAAGATGGTTGGAATTTATTGAAGATTATGATGTAGAAATCACATATCATCCAGGTAAAGGAAACGTTGCGGCAGATGCTCTCAGTAGAAAAGCTAATGTTAATACCTTATTAACTACTACCCCAGAAAAAAAGCAATTGATCTTTGAGATGGACAAGTTGCAATTGGAATCTAAAATACAAAGAAGTACGACATTACTGGCTCACCTATCTATAAGGCCAGATTTGTTTATGTCAATAAAAAAGACCAGGCTAAAAAACCCAAAACTATAAAAGATAATCCAAAGGGTCCACAAAGGACTAGCATCTGAATTTAAATTTGATAAGGATTGTCTACTTTGATTTCAAGATAGATTATTGATACCAGCATATCACCAACTCAGAGAAATACTGTTAAAAGAAGCTCACAACTCTCGTTATTCCATACATTCGGGAGAGAATAAAATGTAACAAGAGCTAAGACAACAAAACTTGTTGCCTGGGTTGAAGAAAGATTTGGCTAATTGGGTTCAAAGGTATATAATTTGTTGACAAGTCAAAGGGGAACAACAAAAGCATGGAGGATTACTACAGTCATTATCTATACAAAAATGAAAATGGGAAGAAGTGGGAATGGATTTTGTAGTTGGATTACCCAGATCACCTACAGGTCATGATGCAATTTCGGTAATATTGGTTACGTTGACAAAAACTGCTCATTTTCTTGCCATAAAGACAACTTATTCTATTGAAAAGATCAAAACTATTCAAGAAAAAATGAAAGTAGCCTAGGACAAACAAAAGAAATACTATGATGTCAACATCGAATGATAAAATTTCAAGAGGGGGAGCACGTATTTATTAAAGTAAGTCCAACTAAAAGTATTATAAAATTTGGAAGGGCAGGAAAATTAAAGCCTAAATCCATTGGTCCTTTTCAAATACTAGAAAGGGTTGGACAAGTGGCATATTAACTTGCTTTATCTCATCAGTTGACAGGAGTGCATAATGTCTTCCATGTTTAAGTGTTATGGTTATACATTCTAGATCCCTCCCATGTGATGAGCTACATGGATCTAGATGTAGAAATTAAGAAAGAATTGTCTTATCCAGAATCACCAGTGAGGATCCTTGATCGATAATAGAAGAGGCTAAGAAACAAGTTATTCCCATGGTTAAAGTATTATGGAATGGTCAAATAAAAAGAGAAGCTACATGGGAAGTAGAGGCAAAAATGATCACTCGGTACCCACACTTGTTTTAAATTTTAGGAAGAAATTTTTGGAAGGAGGAAAGATTATAATAGCCTTAGTTTTCATTTATTTTTTTTTGGAGAAAGCTCTTTGAGATGAGTAAAATAGTGTTTAGTTTGAAATTTTTGGAGGTCTAAAGAATAAATTATGAATTTTTAAAGATCTGGGATAAATTTGTAATATTAAGGGTAGATTTGTAATTTTGTAAATGCTGGCATAGTTCAAATTTGTTTTGGCAAAAAGTATATTTTTTAGGAATTTTGGCATAGGTCTATCTCTCTGGCGGAGGATATATTTGCAAATAACGAATTCAAAGGGGGCTTTATGCACAAAAAAAGTCGTTTCTCAAGCCTTCTGACAGATAGTTCACGAGGGTTCGAGAAATTTCGTTCGTTTTATAAAAGTTGAAACCATGGTGCATTTGGAAAGCACTTTTGCGAAAAAAACGACTGTGGGAAAGGTTTGTCGGAGCACGCGGAGGGTGAGGATTTCCATAAGTGACAACTGGAGAAAATTTCGTAAGGTCTTCTGCGAGTGTGCGAGAGTTCTGACAGTCACTGCCGAGTAGTGGTCTTCACCAGGGTTGTGTAAGTTTTTAGTGAGCGGCCGATCGAGGGTCAGCAAACTATTTCGTGTCAGACTCGAAGGAGAGAACCGATTCATGCCTTTGACCTAGTCGCATTGCTAAACTGGGCACACTAAGCGCAGCCGGTCCAGCGTCGTCGGAAGCAGAATTAAGTCAAAACAGGAAGTAATTTTGGGATTTGTTTGTGGATGGCATTTTAGAAAGCACTATTGGTTAATATGAACATTTTATTTTTTTGACTATGGCTTTGTAGGACATCAAGAAAACAAATTCGAAGTGGGTAAGACGATTGGCACAGCAAATCCAGGTAGATAAATTCCTAACCATATGATGTTACACAATATTATTTGTTTTTACATGGTTTTTTATTGTCACATGGTATTAATTTCATAAAAACTAGAAAGGAAGAAAAAATATGGTAAAGAAAGAAACAATATGGTATAATATGCCAAAATAATAAAGAAGTTATATGGAACAAAAAGTTTTTTTTATGGTATTATTATTTGGATTTATGGTTAGAAAATGATAATAAAAAATTTGATTCCCAGAGAACATTATCCTCACCACTAAGAACTGGCATTTCTTTTGTGGTTTTTATCTGACATTATATATGTCATCTTGTATGGTTTTATCTTTATGCCTATGATTCATCTTCACTGTTCACGATATCTATTTTATTTATACTTGGTGAACTATGTAGATTTATCTATTAAGATCTATAAAATCTCATTTAGTGCTTACATCACAGGTCATGCAACCACTGCATCGAGAACTAGGAATGATGCTATTATAGGAGATCCCTTTTCACAAGTTGTGTAAGAAAAAAGAGGGCTTAGTGTGACTAAACTTTTAAAAAAATGTCATTATTTATATATTTTGGATTTTGGAATTGAGGTTTTCCTTTTCTTTGGGTCCCCACCTTGGGTTTTGTTTACTGTTCTCACTCTAATGTTAATTTTTTTATCTAGTGGTACTAGTTTAGGTGGGGGCTTGATTGCTTCACCCTGCTCTCCTCTACTCTGCTCTACTCTTTTCCTCTCTGCTCTGCTCTACTCTACTCTACCCTACTCTGCTCTACTCTACTCTACTCAACTCTCACATAGTCTAACCTAATCGAGCTCTGCTCTACTCTACTCTTCTCTATGCTACTTTACTCTACACTACTCTTGCCTAGCTTACCCTAGCCTAGCCAAACCTAACTCTATTATGCTCAACTCTACTCTATTCTACTCTCTTAAACCATACTTTACACTACTCCACTCTACTATACTCTACTCTACTCAAACCCAACCTAGCCTAACTTATCCTAACTCTACTCTTTTTACTCTACTCTAGCCTACCATAGCCTACCCTAACCTAGCCAAACTTAGTCCTACTTTGCTCTGCTATATTTTGCTATGCTCTACACTGCTCTACTCTACTCTGCACTACTCTCATCTACTCAATTCTACTCTATGCAATAGTACTCTGGCTTACACTTGCCTAACCTAGCTCTACTTTACTTTACTTTACTCTAGCCTAGCCTAACCTAACCTAGACTAACCTAGCTCTATTTTACTCTACTCTCCTATACTCCACCCTATCTACTTTACTCTACTCTAACCTACCAAGCTTAACCCAACCTAACTTCACTCTACTCTACTCTACTCTATCTTAGCCTAACCTAACCTAACTCTGCTCTACTTAACTCTACTCTGCTCTACTCTATTCTGCATTACTCTACTTTACTCTTCTCTACTCCACCCTTCTCTGCTCTGCTCTACTCTGCTTTAATCTATTATGCTCTGCTCTACTGTACTCAGCTCAGCTCTACTGTACTCTACTCTAATCAAGTATACTCTAGTCTATTCTAATCTAATATGCTCTACTTTGCTTTGCCCTGCTCTACTACGCTTTTCTCTACTTTACTCTACCATGCTGTGCTCTACTCTACTTTACTCTACTCTAGCCTAATTTAACCTACCTAGTCTAGCCTAGCCTAACCCAGCTCTATTTTACCCTACTCTTCTCTACTCCAGTCTACTCTACTATACTCCAACCTAGCCAAGCCTAACCTTGCCCTACTTTGCTCTACTCTAGTCTACTCTACTCTACTTACTCTGCTCTACTCTACTTTGCTTTGCTCTACTTCACTCTATTCTTCTCTATACTACTCTACTTTGCTCTGCTCTGCTCCTCTCTTCTCTATTCTACCCTTCTCTACTCTATTCTACTCTAGCCTAGCTTTGCCTAACCTAACCTTGCTCTACTCTACCCTACTCAACTCTACTCTAGTTGACTCTAGCCTATCCAATCTTAGCCTAGCGTAGCCTAACCTAAACTAGCCTAACCTAACCTAGCTCTACTCTACTCTGGTCTGCTATGCTTTGCTCTACTCTACTCTGCTCTACTTTGCTTTACTCTACTTTGCTCTACCATGCTCTACTCTACTCTACTTTAGCCTAGCCTAACCTAAACAATCCTAGCTTTACTCAACTTTACTCTACTCGAGTCTAGCCTAACCTAGCCTAGCTTAACCTTGCTCTACTCTACTCTACTCTACTCTACTATACTCTACTCTACTCTACTCTTCTCCACTCCACTCTACTCTACTCTACTCTAACCAACCTTAGCCTCACCTAGCTTAGCTTATCATAGCTCTATTCTAATCTACTCTACTCTTCTCGGCTCTACTCTTCTGTACTATACTCTTCTCTATTCTTCTCCACCCTACTCTTTCGTTCTCTACTCTGCTCTGCTCTGCTCTATTTTACTATACTCTGCTAGACTCTAGCCTTGCCTCGCCTAGCTTAGCCTAACATAGCACTACTCTATTCTATTCTACTCTGGTCTTCTTTACTCTACTCTGCTCTAGCCTAGCCTTGCCTAGCCTACCATAGCCTAGCCTTGCCTATCCATGCTCTACTCTACTGTGCTTTACTTTACTCTACACAACTCTACTCTATTCTACTCTACTTTACTTTACTCTAACCTAGCCTAGTCTAGGATCACTTAACCTAACTCTACTATACTCTGGCTTAGCTTAACCTAGCCTAGCCTTACCTTGCCTAGTTTACTTTAGTCTAACCTAACTCTGCTCAGCTCTACTCTATACTTCTTTGGTCTACTCTACTTTGCTCTGCTTTGTTCTGTTCAGAACTACTCTACTCTATTATACTCTGACCTATTCTAGCCTAACCTAACCTAGCTCTACTCTTCTCTAGCCTAATCTAACCAACCCTAGCCAAGGCTAGTTTAGCCTTACTTAGCTCTTTTCTACTCTACTCTATCCTACTCTACTCTACTAAACTCTAGCATAGCCTAACCGAGCTCTGCTCTGCTCTGTTTTTCTCTACTCTGCTGTGCTCTGCTCTGCTCTGTTCTGGTCTTCTACTCTGCTCTGCTCCACTTAACTCCACTTTATCCTAGCCTAACTTAACCTAGCTTTGCTCTATTCTTCTCTACTCTACTCTACTTTACTATTCTAGACTCTACCCTTCTTTACTCTAGCCTAGCCAAGCTTAGTCTAGCTTAGCCCAACCTAACCTAGATTTACTCTATTACTTTATTTCACTCTACTCTTCTCCACACTACTCTGCTTTCTTCTACTTTTCTCTACTTTCCACTATTCTTCTCTACTTTTTATGCTCTTCTCTACTCTACTCTGCTATACTCTGCTTTGCTTCTCTCTACTCTACTATGCTCTACTCTTCTCTACTTTGCTCAAATATGCTCTACTCTGCTCTACTCTATAGTGATATGCTCTGCTCAACTCTGCTCTGCTCTGCTCTCCTCTCCAAAACTCACCTCTAGTCTCCTCTCCTCTCCTGTCCTCTCCTCTCCTTTCCTTTACTTTACCATACCCTACTCTACCCTACTCTATTCTACTCTAAACTACTTTACTTTACTCTTGCCGAACCAAGCCTAGCCTTATCGAATCTAGCTCTACTCTACTTTACTCTACTATACTATACTCTAGTCTAGCCTTGCTTACACTAGCCTAGCCTTGCTTAAGCTCATTCTACTAAACTCTTCTCTACTATAGTCTAACCTTTACTATCTTAATCTAGCTCTGTTATGCTCTTCTCTACTTTTCTCTACTCTGTCCTACCCTACTCTGCTCTACCTACTCTATTCTATACTCTAGCTTAGCCTAGCTTAGTTAAGCCTAACCTAGCTCTACTATACTCTTACTCTACTTTAATCTAGTCTATTCTACTATACTCTACTCTACAAAACTCTTACCTAGCCTAGCTTGACTTAGCTTAACATTTCTTAGCCTAACCTAACCCTTCTCCACTTTTCTTACTTTACTCTGCTCTACTCTGCTCTGCTCTACTCTACTATGTTTTATCTACTCTATTATGCTTTATTCTACTCTACACTACTCTAGTCAGCTAAACTCTACTAAACTCTACTCTACTCTGCTCTCTTCTACTCTACTCCACTCTACTCTACTCTACTCCACTCTACTCCACTCTAACCTAAACTAGCCTAGCCAAGCCAAACCTAGCTCTACTCTACTCTACTCTAGGTTAGCTAAGCTTAACCAAGCTCTACTCTACTCTGCTCTGCAATCCTCTACACTGCTTTGATTTGCATTGCTCTGCTCTACTGTACTTTACTTTAGCCTTACTTAGCATCGCCTAGCCTAGCCTAACCTAACGTAGCTCTACTCTACTCTACTCTAGACTAGCTTACCCTAGCCTAACCTCTCTTAGCCATACTTTGCTCTATTCTACTCTACTCTACTCTATGCTACTCTTCTCTAGTCTACTCTACTCTAATATACTCTAACCTTGCCTTGCCTAGCCAAGCCTTGTATAGCTTAGCCTAACCTAGCTCGACAATGCTTTGCTCAGCTCTGCTCTTCTCTTTTCTGCACTGCTTTGCTCATCTTTACTTTGCTCTACTATATTCTACTCTACACTACTCTAGCCTAACCTTCCCTTGACTAGCCTAGCTTAATCAAGCTCCGCTCTACTCTACACTTTTCTATAATACTCTAGTCTGCTCTACTATATCATCGCTTAACCTAGCCTACGCTAACCTAACTCTACTATGATCTTCTCTACTCTACTATATTATACTCAACTCTACTATACTCTATGCTACTCTACTCTAACCTATCCTAACCTATCATTGCTCTACTCTACTCAAGCCTTCCCTAGCTTAGCCTAGCTTAACCTAGCTCTGCTCTACTTTATTCTTCTATATGCTATACTACTCTACAATCCTCTACTCGACTCTGCTCTATTATACTCTACTCTACTAATTTATATGCTAACCTAGCCTTGTTTAACATAGCTCTACTCTACTCTACCAGACTAAACTTTACTCTACTCTAGCCTAACTTAGCCTAACCTAACCTAGCCTAGCCTAAGCTAACCTAACCTATCTTTACCCTAATCTTCTCTCCTCTACTCCACTCTACTCTACTCTAATCTACACTTCTCTACTCTACTCAAACTAGCCTAGCCAAACTTAGCTCTACTCTACTCCACACCTTCTTAGCTTAGCCAAGCCTAACCTAGCCTAGCCTAAACTAGCTCTACTCTACTCAACTCTACTCTGCTCTACTCTATTCTACTCTACTCTACTCTACTCCATTGGTCTACTCTTCTCCACTTTACTCTACTCTATTATTTTCTACTCTACTCTACTCTACTATACTGTAAACTTCCCTAGCTTAGCCTAATCTAGCTCTATTCTACTCTACTCTACTCTACTCTAGCCTTGCCTAGCATAACCTTGCTGAACTCTACTCTACCATACACTATTCTACTCTACTCTATCTTAACCTAGCCTTGCCTAACCTAGCTTTGCTCTACTCTACTCTACTTTGCTCTACACTACTCTACCATGCTCTGCTCTTTTTTTACTCTACTCCACTCTCTTTATCTACACTACTTTGCTCTACTCTCCTCTACTATTTTATACTCTACTCTATTCTACTTTACTCCACTCTACTCTACTCTTCTCTACTCTACTATTCTCTACTCTACCCTAGTCTACCCTACTCTACTTTACTCTACTTTACTCTAGCCTAGCTTAGCTTAGCCTAACCTAACAATGCTCTACTCTACTCAACTCTACTCTACCCTACTCTACTCTAGTCAAGCCTAGCCTAGTCTACCCTGGCCTATCAAATCCTAGCCTAGCCTAGACTAACCTAGCTCTACTCTACTTTACTCTACTCTACTCTACTCTACTCTACTCAACTCTACTCTAACCAAAACTAGCCTAGTCATACCAAGTTTTACTATTCTCTACTCTATTCTATTCTATTCTACTCTACTTTCCTGTAATCTAGCCTAGCCTTACCTTGCCTAACCTAACCTAAGCTTGCTTTGCTCTACTCTACTCTTCTCTAGTATGCTCTGCTCTATTCGATTATGCTCTAATCTTCTCTACTCTACTCTACTCTACTCTAATCTTTATTCTAACCTTGCTTAACTTAGCTTTACTTTACTCTACTCTACTATAGACAAACATAGCCTACCCTAGCCTAGCCTATCCAAGCCAAGCTTAGCCTAGCCTACCCCAGCTCTAGTACACTATATTCAACTCTACTCTGCTCTTCTCTACTCTACTATACTGTACTATAATCTAACCTAGCCTAGCCTACTTGAACCTACCTTTGCTCTACTCTAGTTTACTCTCTTCTACCTTACTCTATTAAACTCTGCTCTACTCTACTGCACACTCTACTCTACTTCACTCTAGTCTAGTCTACTCTACTCTACACTACTCTTCTTTACTCTACTCTAACCTAGCTCTACCCTACTCTACCCTACTTTAATCAATTAATTTTCTCTACTCTAGCTTAGCTAAACTTGGCTCTACATTACTTTGTTCTACTCTACTATACTCTACCCTACTCTACTAAGGTCTACTCTACTCTACTCTACTCTACTCCACTCTACTCTGACAAACCCTAGCCTAACCTAACCAACCCTAACCTAGCTCTACTCTACTCCACTCTGCTCCACTCTACCCTTCTACTCTCCTCTAGCTTTACCTAGCCTAGCCTAGCCTAACCTAACCTAGCACAACTTTATTCTAGTCTACTCAACTCTACTCTACTCAAACCTTGCCTAGCCAAGCCTTGCCTAACATAGCTGTACTCTACTCTACTCAAGCATAACCTTACTTAGCCTAGCATAGCTTAACCTAGCTTTGCTCTACTATGCTTTACTCTAGTCTACTTTGCTCTACTCTACTTTGCTCTGCTCTACTTTGCTCTGCTTTACTTTTTTCTACTCTACTCTACTCTACCCTAGCCTCATTTAGCCTAGCCTAACCTAGCCAAGCTCTACTCTACTCTGTTCTGCTCTAAATTAGTCATTCCTAACCTAGCTTTGCTCTGCTCACCTCTATTATGCTCTTCTATACTCTGCTTTACTATGCTTTGCTCTGCTCTATTCTACTTTACTCTTCTCTACTCTACACTGCACTACTTTACTCTACTCTTCTCTACTCATCTCTACCCTACTTTACTCTACTCTTGTCTTAACTAGCCTTGCTTATCCTAACCTAGCTCTCCTCTACTCTACTCTACTTGACTTAAGCCTAGCCTAGCCTAGTCTACTCTAGCGTAGCCTAGCCTAGCTTAGCCTTACTTAGCCTTACTTAGCACTCTTCTACTCAACTCTACTCTACTCCTCTCTACAATACTCTACTCTACTTTCTTATTCTTTACACTACTCTCCTCTACTCTGTTATGCTCTGCTCTAATCTAATTTGCTTTACTCTGCTCTACTCTACTCTACTCTTCTCAACTCCACATTAGCAAAGCTTAGCCTAGCCTAACCTAACCTAACTGAGCTCCACTATACTCTACTCTTACCTAACCTAACCTAGCCTAGTCTAGCCTTGCCTAGCCTAACCTAATTCCACTTTACTCTACTATATTATAATCCACTCCACTATACTCTACTCTACTCTAATCCACTCCACTCTATTATACTATACTCTAACATTGCTTAACCAAGCCTAGTATAGCCTAACCCAGCTTTACTCTTCTTTGCTCTACTCTACTCTATCCCACCCTAGCTTAGCCTAGCTCAGCCAAACTCAACTCTACTCTAGTCTATTCTACTCTATCCTAGCCTAGATTATGCTAGCCAAGCCTAACCAAATCTAGCCCAACCTAGCTTTGCTCTACTCCACTTTGTTGTACTCTACTCTACCCTACTTTAACATAACCTGACATAGCTCTACTCTACTCTACTCAAATCTAATATACTATATTCAATTATACTTTACTCTAACATAGCCTAGCTTAGCCTAGCATAACCTAGCTCAACACTGCTCTGCTCTACTCTGGCTTACCTTGCCTTAGCCTTACGCAACCTTGCCTATCCCAGCCTAGCAAAACTATGCTCTACTCTTTACTACCCTGCTTTTTACTACTCTACTATGCTCTACTCTACTCTACTTTACTCTACTTTGTTTTTTTGTACACTACTCTACTCTAGCCTAGCCATGTCTAGCCTAACCTATTCTAGCTCTACTCAACTCCACTCTATTCTACTCTACTCTTTACTGTATTATACTCTACTCTACTCTAGCCTAGCCTAGCTTAACCTACCCTAACCTAACCTGGGCTAGCCTTAACTAAACAAGCTCTACTCTACTAAACTCTACTATACTCTATTGTATTATACTCTACTCTACTATACTCTACTCTAATCTAACTTAGCCCAGCTTAGCAAAGTCTATTCAAGCTCTACTCTACTCTACTCCTCTCTAGCCTAGCATAGCCCAACCTAGCCTAACCTAGTACTACTCTACTCTACTCTACTATACTATACTCTACTCTACTCTTTTCTACTGTACTCTAGGCTAGCTTAGCCTAGCCTAGCCTAACTTGACCTTGCTCTACTCTACTCTACTCTACTCTAGCCTAGCCTAACAAAGCCTTACCTAGCCTAGCCTAACCTAGCCTTGCCTAACATAGCCTAATTTAGCCTTGCCTAACTTAACTCTACTCTACTCATCTATAATATACTCTACTCTACTCTACTCAACTTAGCTCTAGTGTACTCTATTTGACTCTACACTACTCTATCTTAATCTACCCTGATCTACTTTACTCTACTTTTCTCTAAAACAGACTGGCCAAGTACTTCTCTGCTCTACTCCATTATACTCTACTATACTCTATTCTTCTCTACACTACTCAACATATAATACTTCAGCCTAAACATTACTCTACTCTACCCAACTATATTCTACTAAACTCTATTCTACTGTAATCTACTTCACTCTACTCTACTATAACATATAGCCTTGCCTAACCTAGCTCTACTCTATTCTACTGTACTATATTCTTGCTTAGCTTACCCTAACCCAGCTCTGCTCTACTTTGCCCTATTGTACTTATTCTACTATGCTCTTCTCTGCTCTACTTTATTCTACTCTACTCTTGCCTAGCCTAGCCTAACAAAACCAACCTCTACTCAACTCTACTCTACTCTACTCTACTGTCTCCTAGCATAACCTACCTTAGCCTAGCCTAGCCTAACCAAGCATAGCCTAGCTTAACCACCCTAGCTAGGCTCTAATCCAGTACACTCTACTCCATTCTACACTACTCTTTTCTTCTCTACCTAACTTAACTTAGCTGTGCTAAACTGTACTCTACTCTACTCTACTATACTCTGCTCTACTCTAATCTATTCTACTCTACTCTACCCTAGCCTAGCCTGACCTAATCTAGCCGAGCCTAACCTAGCTCTACTCTACTCTTCTTTGCTCTTCACTACTATACTATACTTTTCTCCACTCTGCTCTACTATTCTCTACTCTACTATGCTCTACTCTACTCTGTCTTGCTTTTCACTGCTCTATTATGCTCTAATCTTCTCTATTCTACTCAGCTCTACTCTGTTCTGCTCTCTTCTTCACTCCACTCCTCTACTCTCCTCTCTTCTCCTCTCCTCTCCTCTCCTCTACTCTACTCTACCCTACCCCACTCTACTCTTCTCTACTCTAATCTACTCAAGTCTACTCAACTATGTTCTACTCTAGCCTAGCCTAGCCTAACTTAGCGTAGGTTAGCCTAATCTAGTCCTACTCTACTCTACTCTACTCTACACAACTCTACTCTGCTCTACTTAGCCTACCTAAGCTTAGCCTAAACTAACCTAACTCTACTCTACTCTACTCTACTATACATTGCTCTATAGTACTCTACTCTATCCTAGCCTACCTTATCCTAGCCTAATTTAGCTCACTCTACTCTACTCTACTCTGCTCTACTCTTCTCTAGAGTACTACTCTGGTCAGTTTTGCTCTATTCTACTCTGGTCTAATCTACTCTACACTTCTACTCTTCTTTGCTCTGCACCACTCTGCTCTCCTCTACTCACCTCTACTCTACTATATTCTATTCTACTCTACTCTACTATACTCCACTCTACTCTACTCTAATCTAATTTACTCTACTCTACTCAATTATACTCTCACCTAGCTACTCTAAGACAACCAAAACCAAGCTCTACTCTACTCTTCTCTACTTATCTCAACTCTAGCTTAGCTTAGCCAAATCTACCTCTACTCTGCTCAGCTCTATTCTGCTCTTCTCTACTTTGCACTACTCTACTCTACTCTGGTAAGCTCCACTTTGCTTTGCTCTACATTGCTTAAATCTGCTCTATTTTACTCTGCTGTACCTTGCTCTACTCTACTCTGCTTTACTCCACTCCGCTCAACTTTAGCATCGCGTGCCTAACCTAACCTAGCTCTACTCTACTCTACTCTACTATACTCTACTCGACTTTATCCTAGCCTAACCTAGTCTAGCTAGCAAAGCCTAGCCTAACCTAGCCCTACTCTACTTTGCTTTGCTCTACTCTGCTCTACTTTGCTCTGCTCTGCTCCACTCTAATGTTCTTTACTTTACTCTACTCTTCTCTACTCTCCTCTTCACTTCTCTACTCTCTTTTAGCAAAGCCAAGCCTCACCTGGCCTAAACTAATCTTGCTCTACTATACTCTACTCCACTCCACTCTAGTTAGCCTAACCTAACCTAACGTAGCTTTACTCTGCTCTACTCTACCCTACACTACTCCACTCTACTCTATTGCACTCTACTCTACCATACTCTACTCTAACCTAGCATAACCTCACCTAGCTTAGTCTAATCTAACTCTACTATGCTCTACTCTATTCTACTCTACTTTACTTAACTCTACTCTAATCTACTCTACTCTACTTATCTATACTCTATTTTTCTCTGCTTTGCTCTTCTCTGCTCTACTCTACTTTGTTCTGATCTACTCTGCCATAATCTACTTTATTCTACTCTATTCTACTCTAGCCTAGCATAGCCTAGCCTAACCGAGCTCTACTCGACCCTACTCTAGTCTAGCCTAACCTTGCTCTACTCTAGCCTGCTCAACTCTACTCTAACCTAGCCTAGCCAAGCCTAGCCTAACCTAGCTCTACTTTAATCTAGCTTAGCTTAGCCAAGCCTTACCTAGCCTAGCCTAACATAGCCTAACCTAAATCTACTAAGCTCTACTCTACAATGCTCTGCTCTACTCTTCTTCTTTGCTCTACTGTAATCTACTCTCCTCTCCTCCCCTTAGCTCTCCTCTCGTCTATTTTACTCTACTCTATTATACTCTACTCTACTTCACTCTACACTAATCTACTCTGCTCTACTCTACTATACTCTACTTTACTTTACTCTACTCTACTCAACTGTAGCCTAGCCTAACCTAGCTCTACTCTATTATACTCTACTCTACTCTAGTCTAGCCTAGCCTACCCTACCCTAGCCTAGCTTAGCCTTGCCCAACCAAGCCTATCCTTGCTCTATTATTCTCTACTCTACTAAACAAAAGTCTACTCTACTCTACTTTATTCGACTCTTCTCTACTCTAATGTAACTTAGCCTAATCTAACCAAGCTCTACTCTACTCTACTCCACTCTAGCCTAGCCTAACCTTACCAAGAATAACCTAGCCTAACTTGGCCCAACCTAGCTTAGCTCTAGTCTACTCTTCTCTATTATGCTATGCTCTACTCTACTTTTCTCACTTTACTCTACTCTACTCTACTCCACTCTACTCTACTCTACTCTACTTTACTCTACTAAACTCTACTATGCTCTACTACTCTCTGCTCGTTACGCTAACCTAGCCAAGCCTAACCCAACTCTACTCTACTTTACTATAACCTAACCTAGCCTAGCCAACCATAGCCTAGCTTTGCCTAGCCTAACTTAGCTCTACTCTACTTTACACTACTCTACTCTGCTCTACTCTACTCTACTCCACTCCACTCTACTCTACTCTACCCTTCTCTAACCTTGCTTAGCCTAGCTCTTTTCTTCACTATCATAGCTAAGCCTAGCTTAGCATAACATTGCTTAACATAACTCTACTCTACTCTGTTATGCTCTGCTCTACTTTGCTCTACTCTATTATGCTCTACTCTACTCTGCTATGCTTTGCTCTACTCTATTCTACAATACTTTAGCCTAGCCTAACCTAGCTCTACTCTACTCTACTCTACTCTAATCTACTCTACTCTACTCTATTATACTCTTCTCTACTTTACTCTACTCTACTCAAGCCTAGCCAAGCTTAACATAACCTAGCCTAGCCTAGCTTAACCTAGCTCCACTCTACTCTACTCTACTCTACTCTACTCTACTCTTCCCTACTCTAATTTACTCAACTCTACTCTACTCTACTTTAAGCTAAACTAGCCTACAATAACCTCGACTAACCTTGCTCTACCTTGCTCAGCTTAAATTTTCTCTGCTAAACTAATCCCTACTTGGCTCTTCTCGACTTTATGATGCTTTACTTTACTCTACTCTACTCTAGCCTAGCCTAACCTAACCAAACTCTACTTGACTCTACTCTTCTCTACTCCACTCTACACTACTCTACTCATCTTTATCCTAGCTAGCTCTGTTATGATCTTCTATGCTCTGCTCAATTTTGATCTACTCTACTAAGCTCTCCTTTGCTCTACTCTACACTATTCTACTTTGCTCTTCTCTACTCTACACTACTCTACTCTATTGTATGCTAGCCTAACCTAACCTAACCTAGCTCTACTTTACTCTACTCTTGTAAGCTAGCTTATCCTAACCTTGCTTAGCTTAACCTAGCTTATCCTAGCCTAGCTTATCCTAGCCTAGCCAAGCGTAGGTTGGCCTAGCCTAACTGCTTTACTCCTCTAGTCTAATCTACTCGACTTTACTCAACTTAGTTCTACTCTTCTCTACTCTACACTACTCTACTCTAACCAAGCCTAAACTAGCCAAGCCTAACAAAACTCTAATCTCCACTACTCTAGCATAGCCTAATCTAGCCTAGCCAAGCTTAACCTAGCTCTACTCTCCTCAGCTTTACTTTACTTTGCTCTATTCTTCTTTAAGCAAATCTACTATGCTTTACTTTTTTTTACTCTGCTCTGCTCTTCTCTACTCTACTATACCATACACCACTCTACTTTATGTTACTATATCCTATCTAGCCTAGCCTGGCTCTACTCTACTCTACTCTACTCATATGTACTCTACTCTACTCTCGCCTAACCTTGCCTAGCGTAGCTTATCCTAGTAAAACTCTCCATAAATCTTCTCTACTCTACTCTACTCTATTCTACTCCACTCTACTCTACTTTAGCTTTTCCTAGCCTAGATTAGCCTAGCATAGCCTAATCTAGCTCTGCTCTACTCTACTCTACTCTACTTTACTATGCTATACTCTGCAATACTCAGCTCTACTATGCTCTGCTCTACATTTCTTTGGTCTGCTCTTCTCTACCTTAGCCTAGTTTAAGTTAGCTCTACTTTACTCTATTTTACTCTACTATACTTTTCTTTACTCCAGCCTAGCCTAGCCTTGCCGAACCTAACCTAGCTTAGCCTATCCTTGTTCTACTCTTCTTTTTTTACTCTGTTATGCCCTACTCTACTATGCTCTTCTCTTCTCTTCTCCACTCTACTTCTCTCTACTCTACTATAATCTACATTACTATTCTCTATTCTCTAGACTAGCCTAGCTTAGCCTTGCCTAACTTAGCTCTACTCTACTCTAATGTACTCTACTCTAGCCTAGTCTACCATTACCAAGCATAACCAAGCCTAGCCTAACTCAGCGAAGCCTAACCTAGCTCTACTCTACTCTATTCTACGCTTCTCTACTTTACTGTTCCCAACTCTACTCTACTCTACTCAAACATAGCCTAGCTTAGCCTTGCGTAACCTACTTTAGCCTAACCTAGCATAGCCCAACAAAGCTCTACTCTGCTCTGCTTTGCTTTACTCTGCACTACTCGGCTTGACTCAACTCTGCTCTACTCTACTCTTCTCTTCCCTTTCCTAGCCTAACGTAGCCTAATCGAGCTCTGCTATACTCTACTCCAATCTACTCTAGGCTCGCTTAGCTTAGCCTACCACAGCAAAGCACAGCCTAGCCTAGCTTAGCCATGCTTAACCTAACTCTACTCTACTCTATTGTTCTCTACTCTACTCTTCTAAACTCTACCCTACTCCACTCTACTCTACTGTACACTAATCATACCTTGCCTAGCCTAACCTTTCTCTACTTTACTCTACTATACTCTAGCCTAGCCTTACTTAGCCTAAATTAACTTAACTCTCCTCTGCTGTATTTTCCACTACTTTATTATACACTACTTTACTCTACTCTACTCTAAACTATTATACTCCAACCTAGCCTAGCCAAACCTAGCTCTAGTCAACTCTACTCTATTCTACTCTAGCCTAGCCTAACCTAGCCCAGTCAAGCTTTGTGAGGCCTAGCCTAACCTAGCTCTACTCTACTCTACTATACTCTACTCTACTATACTTTACTTAGTTCTACTATTCTCTACTCTACTCTAACAAAGCCTAGCCTAGCAAGCCGAACCTAGCTCTAATCTACACTACTGTAACCAAGCTTAACCTAGCTTTACTCTACTCTTCTCCATTCTACTCTGCTCTGCTCTATACTGCACTACTCTGCTCTTCTCTATTCCACTCTAGTTACTCTTCTCTACTCTCCTCTACTTTACTCTACTCTACTGTATTCTATCCTAACCTAACCTAACTTAGCTCTACTCTACTCTTCTCTACTCTACTCTACTCTAACCTAGCCTAGCTTACCCAACCTAGCATAGCATGGCCAAACCTTTGCTAGCTCTACTCTACTTTACTCTACTCTAATCTAATCTACCCTACTCTACTCTACTCTACTCTACCCTACCCTACTCTAGCCTTGTCTAGCCTACCCTAACCTAGCTTAGCCTAACCTAGCTCTACTCTAGTCTATTTTACTTTACTTTGTTCTACTCTATTCTATTCAAGCCTAGCCTAGGTTAGATTAACCCAACATGGCCTAACCTAGCTCTACTCTACTCCACTCTACACTGCATTGCTATGCTACTCTACAATACTTTGCTCTACTTTACTCTACTTTTGATTTCCCTACTCTGCATTGTTGTACTCTACATTACGTTGCTCTAATCTACTCTGCTCTTCTCTACTCTCCTTTCCTCTCCTCTACTCTTGTCTACTCTACTCTACTATATTTTACCCTACTCTACTCTACCCTTCTCTAACCTAACCTAGCCTAGCCAATCATAGAATAGCCTAGCTTAACCTAGCTCCACTCAACTCTACTCTACTCTAACTTGTCAAGCCTAGCCAAATTAAACCTAGCCTAGCCAAGCCTAACCTTCTCTAGCCAAGCCTAACCTAGCCTAACCTAGCTCTACTTTGCTCTACTATACTCTGCTCCTCTACTGTACTCTCCTCTACTCCACTCTGCTCTACTATGCTGTGCTCTACTCTGCTCGTTTTTGCTCTGCTCTTTGCTACTCTACTACCCTTTAGCTAGCTTAGCCTAGCCTAACCTACTTATACTCTACTCTACTCTACTCTACTCTTGCCTAGCCTAGCTAGCTTAGCCAGTCAAACCTAACTCTACTCTACTCTACTCTACCCTACTCAACTCTAATTTACTCTACTCTACACTACTCTACTCTATTCTACCCTACACCACTTTACTCTAACCTAGTTTATCCTAGCCTAGTTTAACTTAGCTCTACTCTACTTTACTCTACTCTAGTCTACTCTTCTCTACTCTAGCCTAGCCGAGCGTACCTAGCCTAGCCATCCCAAGCAAGCTCTATTATACTGTACTATACTCTGCTTTTCTCTTCTCTACTTTGCTCTCCTCTAATTTGCTCTACTCAGCTATGCTCTACACTACTTCTCTACTCTACTTAATAATGCTCTACCTTGTTATGCTTTGACTCTGCACAACTCTGCTCTACATTAATCCACTCTACTCTGTTTTGCTCTATTGTACTCTACTCTACTTTACTCTACTCTACTCTTCACTAACATATGTTACCCTAACCTTACCTTGCCTAACCTAACTCGGCTCTACTCTACTCTACTCTACTCTACTCTATTATACACTACTCTATTGTACTCTACTCTACCCTACTCTAGTCTTGTTTAGCATAGGCTAGCCTTACTTAGCCTAACCTAGCTCTACTCAACTTTACTATTCACTACTCTACTCTACTCTAACCTACTCTAACTTAAACAAGCTTAGCATAGCCTAGCCTAGCCTAACCTAGCTCTACACTGCTCTACTCTACTCTGCTCTACTCTACTGTACTCTTCCCTACTCTACTCTACAATACTCAACTCAACTCTAATCTACTCTTCTAACCTCTACTCTACTTTACTCTAGCTAGCTTACTAGAGCCTAACCTAACTAAGCCTAACCTAGCTCTACTCTACTCTTGCCTAGCCTAGCCTTGCCTTTCCAAGCCTAACCAAACCTAGCTCAGCTCTACTCTACTCTACTCTACTTTTCCCTAGCCTACCCTAACCTAGATCCAGTTTTCTTTGCTTTGCTCTGCTGTGCTCTACACTACTCTACTTTACTCCACTTTGCTCTACTCTACTTTATATTCCTCTATTCTACTTTGATCTTCTCTCCAATCTCTCCATTATTATACTCTCCTTCCCTCTCTTATCCTCTCCTCTATTATACTCTACTCTACTCTACTCAACTATACTTTACTCTCCTCTACTATACTCCACTCTATTCTGCTCTATTCTACTTCACTCTACCCTGCTCTACTATAATTGAGCCTAGCCTAGTTGAGCCTAACCAAGCCCAACTCCACTCTACTCTAATCTAGATTAGCCTAATCTTGCTCTGCTCTGCTATACTCTACTTTTCTCTACTCTTCTCTTCTCTACTCTGCTCTTCTCTACCCTACTCTACTCTGCTCTACTCTACTCTACTCTTGCCTAATTTATCCTAGCCTAAGCAAAGCTCCACTCTACTCTACTCTAGTCTAGTCTGCTCTATTCTACTCTACTCTACTATACTATACTATACTATACTCTAATATACTTTACTCTACTCCACTCCACTCTACTCTACTCTAACCTAACCTATCCTAATTGAGCCTTTCCTAGCTCTACTCTACTATAGCCTAGCGTAGCCTAGCCCAACCTGGCCTAGTCTAGCCTATAGCTCTTTTCTGCTCTTCTCTACTCTACTCTACTCTACTCTGCTCTTCTCTACTCTGTTATGCTCTACTCTACTCTAATTTACTTTATTATACTCTAAACTACTCTACTCTACTCTACTCTAGCTTAATTTTGCCTAACAAAGCCAAGCTTCGATTAAAATCACTCTACTTTACTCTACTCTACTCCTCTCTAGCCCAGCCTACTTGAGCCTAGTCTATCATAGCCTAAAATTGCTCTACTCTACTTTACACTACTCTTCTCAACTCCACTTTAGCCTAGCCTAACTTAGCCCTGCTCTCCTCTACTCTATTCTACTCTGCTTTTCTATTCTCTACTCTGCTTTCCTTTTCTTTACTTTGCTTTGCTCTGCTCCACACTACCCTACTCTACTTTGCTCTACTCTACTCTACTTTATTCTACTTTACTTGGCTCTCCTCTACTCTACTCTACTCTAATATACTCTACTCTGGCCATGTCTATCCTAACCTAGTTAGCCTAGCCTTATTTAGCTCTACACTACTCTACTCTACTCTACCACTCCAGCATAGGCTATCCATGCCAAGCCTAGCCTAGCCTAGCCTAACCTAGCTCAACTCTACTCTACTCTACTCTATTATACTCTACCCAACTCTACTATAGCATAGCCAAGCCTAGCCTAGCCTAGGGTAACCCAGCTCTGCTCTGCTCTATTATACTCTACTCTTTTCTACTTTACTATGCTTTGCTCTACTCTAGTCCACTTTGCTCTATTCTATTCTGCTCTACTCTTCTTTACTCTACTCAACTCTATTCTTCTCTAGTTTACTCTAATCTCCTCTACACTACTCTAGCCTTGTTTAGCCTAGTTTAACCTTAATCTACTCTACTCTACCTTATTCTACTCTAGTCTAACCTACCCTAACTTAACCTAAGTTAGCTAGCCTCACCTAACATTGTTATACCCTTCCTTTCTCTACTCTACTTTGCTTTACTCAGCACTGCTATGCTCTGCTCTACTCTGCTCAACTCTACTCTACTCTACTCTACTCTGTTCTACTATACTCTAGCCTAGCTAGCCTAACCTAGCTCTACTTTACTCTACTCTACTCTATCCTAGCCTAGCCTACCCAATCCCTACTTAGCTTAGCCTAGCTCTACTCTACTCTACTCTACACTACTCTTCTTTACTTTACTGTAGTCTTCTCTACTCCACTCCACTCTACTCTTCTCCAACCTAGGCTAGCCTAGTCCAACCTAGCCTAACTTTGCTCCACTCTACTCGACACTACTCTACTCAACTCTAGCATAGCAAAGTGTTGCCTAACTAAGCCTAACTAGCTCTACTTAGCTCTGCTCTACTCTACCCTACTCTGCTTTACTCTACTCTACTTTGCTTTGCTCTGCTCTTCTTAGTTTTGCTATACTTTACTCTACTCTACTATACTCTATTCTACACTAACCTTGCTTAACCAAGGCTAGCCTAGCCTAACCTAGCTCTACTCTATTCTACTCTACTCTATAATACTATACTCTACTCTACTCTACTCAACTCTACTCTACTATGACCTAGCCTAGCTTAGCTTTGCCTAACCTAGCTCTACTCTACTCTACTCTACTTTGCTTTGCTCTACTCTTCTCAGTTTTGCTATACTTTACTCTACTTTGCTCTGGTCTACTCTACTCTACTCTACTCTACTATACTCTACTCTATACTAGCCTTGCTTAACCAAGCCTAGCCTAGCCTAACCTAGCTCTACTCTATTCTACTTTACTCTACAATACTATACTCTGCTCTACTCCACTCAACTCTACTCTACTATAACCTAGCCTACCTTAGCTTTGCCTAACCTAGCTCTACTCTACTCTACTCTACTCTACTCTACATTATTGTAACTTAGCCTAGATTAGCCTAGCCTAAGCTAGCTCTACTATACTCTACTCTTCTTTTGCCTAGCATAGCCTAGCCTATCCTAGCCTAACCTAGCTTTTCTCTCCTCTGCTCTGCTCTACTTCTCTCAACTCTACTCTTCTATGTTCTACTCTACTTTACTCCGTTATACTCTACTCTACTCTGCTCTGCTCTTTTTACTCAGCTTCTGCTCTCTTTTGCTCTTTTCTACTCCACTCTGCCCTGCTCTACTTTATTATATTCTAAGCTAGCCTAATTAAACCTGGCCTAGCCTTGCCCTACTTTACTTTATACTACTCTAATCTACTCTACTCCACTCTACTCAACTCTTACCTAGCCTTGCTTAGCTTAGCCTAGCCTAACCTAGCCTAGCAAAGCCTAAACTAACTCTACTCTACACTACTGTACTCTAACCAAACCTAACCAAGCTCTACTCTTGTTTACTCAAACTAGACTTGCTTAGCCTAGCCTAACCTAACTCTACTCTACTCTTTTTTGCTTTGTCTAACTCTACTTTGCTCTTCTCTTTTCTTCTCTACTATTTTCTATTCTGTTATCTGCTCTACTCTACTCTACTTTGCTATTCTCTACTTTTCTCTACTTTGCTCTACTATACTCTACTATATTGTATTCTAGCTTAGCAAAGCCAAACCTAGCTCTACTCTACTCTACTCTACTCTTCTTTAGCCTAGCCTAGCTCACTTTAACCTAGCCTTGCCTTACATAACCTAGCTCTACTCTATTCTACTCTACTCTACTCTACTCTTCTCTACTCTACTCTAATCTAACCTAGCATAGCCATACTTAGACTAGCAAAACCTTGCTCTACTCTTCTTTACTCTACTCTATACTATTCTACTCTACTCTACTCTATCCTATCCCATCCTAGCCTTACCTAGCCTAACCTAGCTCAGCTCTTTACTACTCTGCTCAACTCTGCTTTGCTCCACACTACTCTACTCTACTCTACTTTGCTATACTGTGCTCTACTCTACTCTTTTGCTCTACTCTGCTCTGTTCTACTCTACTTTGCTCTCCTCTCCTCACCCCCTCTCTATTCTACTCTACTCTATTTTACTCTACTTCATTATACTCTAATCAACTGTACTCTGCTCCACTCTACTCTAATCAATTCTACTTTACTTTAATCTGCTCTACTCTATTCTAGTCTACCATACTCTACTCTGCTCTACTCTACTCTACTCTGCTCTACTCTACTCTAGCATAGCCTAATAAAGCTCTACTCTGCTATACTATACTTTACTCTACTCTATTATAACCTACACAAATCTACTCTAGCTTATCTTAGCCTAGCTTTGCCTACCATAGCTTTCCCTAGCCTAGCCTTGCATCTCCTAACCAAAATCTTCTCTATTACACTCTACTCTACTCTACTCTACTCCACTATATTATACTCTACTCTAATGTAATCGAAGCTCTTCTATACTCTACTCTACTCTATTATACTCTACTCTAGCCTAATCTTGCCTATCCTAGCCAAAGCTAGCTCTGCTCTGTTCTACTCTGCCCTGCTATGCTCTACTCTACTACTCTGCTCTTCTCTACTCTACTCTTCTCAGATCTACTATCTTCTACACTACTCCATACTCTAACATAGCCTAGCTTAACCAAGCTTAGCCTATTCTCCCCCTAGCTTGGCTTAGCCTAACCTAGCTTTACTCTACTTCACTCTACTCTACTCTACTCTACTCTACTCTTCTTTACTCTATTCTATACTAACTTAGCCTAGCCTAGCCAGGCCTAGCATAGCCAACCTTAGCTCTGCTCTTCTCTACTCTGCTTTGCTTATCTCTGTTCTACTCATCTCTACCTTACTCTACTCTACTCTACACAAGCCTTGCCTATCATAGCATAGCCTAGCCTCACCGAACCTGCTGCTACTTTACTCTACTCTAACATAATCTACTCTAATCTACCCTACCCTAGCCTAGCCTAACCTAGCTTAGCCTAGCTTAGCCCAACCTAAGCAAGCTCAACTCTACTTTACTAAACTCTATTCTACTTTAATCTACTTTACTCTACTCAACTCTACTGTACTCTACCTTACTCTAACCTAACCTAGCCAAGCCTAGCCTAACCTAGAGTTACTGTACTCTACTTTACTCTACTCTCTTTATTCTAGCCTAGACTAACCTAAGTTAGCTCTACTCTACTCTACTCTACTCTAATCAACTCTTCTCTACTCTACTCTACCTAACTTTTTTATTCTCTGCTCTACTCTCCTCTGCTATGCTCTTCTCTAATCTACCATACTCAGCTCTATACTATTATGCTATTTTTTACTTTTCTTTACTCTAATAGGCCTTGTTTACTCTACTCAATTCTACTCTACTCTGATCTGCACTCCTCTCCTCTACTTTACTCAACTATACTCTACCCTAGCCTAAGCTAACCTTGTTTAACCAAGCTTTACTCTGCTCTACTCTACTCTACTCTACTCTTCTCTACTAGTCTACTCTAGCCTAGCCTAGCCTAATCAAGATCTACTCTACTTAACTCTATTATACTCTATTATACTCTACTATACTTAACTATACTATAATATACTCCACTCTACTCTACCCTAACCTAGCCTAGCCTTGCTTAGCCTAACGTAGCTCTACTCTACTCTAATCTAGCCAAGCCCAGCCTAACCTAGCTTAACATCGCTCTACTTTGGTCTGTTCTACACTACTCTAGTTTACTCTACCCTATTTTACTCTACTCTGCTCTTTCCTGCTCTGCTCTATGCTGCTCTACTCCTCTCTACTCTTCTTTGCACTACTCTACTCTACTCTACTCTTTTCTACTCTACTCTACTCAACTCTAGCCTAGCCTAGCCTTGCCAAACCAAGCTTAGCTCTACTCTACTCTACTCTACTCAAGCCTAGCCTAACCTAGCTACACCTAACCTAAGCTAGCTTAACCTAACTCTACTCTACTCTACTCTACTATAATCTACTTTACTCTACTCTGCACTACTCTACTTTACTCTACTATACTCTACTCTACTAAACTCTACTCTACTCTACCTTACTCTACTCTACTATACTTTGCTCTACTCTACTCTACTATAACCTAGCATTGCTTTGCCTAAACTAGCTCTACTATACTCTACTCTCTATACTCTACTATGCTCTAGTATTTTTTGCTCTGCTCTTACTTTGTTATGTACCACTCTGCTCTGCTCTATAATGTTCTACTCTTCTCTGCTCTGCTCTGCTCTACTCTACTCTACTCTAGCATAGCCTAGCCTAATCGACATCTGCTCTACACAACTCTACTCGACTCTAGCCTAGCCATACTTAAGAAAGCCTACCCTATCATCCCTTAGCCTTGCTTAACCTAGCTCAACTCTACTCCACACTACTATAGTCTACTATACTCTACTCTACTCTACTATAGCCTTGTCTAACCTAACCTCACATAACCAAGGCTAGCTTATCCTAGCATAACCTAGCTCTACCCTATAATACTCTACTTTAGTCTACTATACTACACTCTAATCTACTCTACTTTACTCTACTCTACTATACTCTTTTCTACTCTACTCTACTATAACATAGCCTCGCTTACCCTAGCTTAACATAACTCAACTCTACTCTACTCTAACCTAGCTTTGCCTGACCTAGCTCTGCTCTGCTCTACTCTTCTCTACTCTACTATACATTACACTACTCCACTTGGCTTTACTATAGTCGAGCCTAGTCTATCCTAACCTAACCTTACTCTACTCGACTCTATTCTACTCTACTCTACTCTACTCTACTCCACTCTACCCTACTCTAGCTAGCCTCGCCCAGCCTAGCGTATCCTTGGTTAGCCTAACCTAATTTTACTGTACTCTACTCTAATCTACTAAACTCTTGCCTAAAGTAGCCTAGCCTAACCTAACCATACTCCACTTTTCCCCACTCTACTCTACTCTGCTCTAATCTACTTTATTATACTATACTCTAAGCTAGCCTTGTATAGCCTAACCTAGCTCTGCTCTGCTCTACTCTACTCTGCTCTGCTTTGCTTTTCTTTGTTTTGCTCTACCCTGCTCGGCTCTCCTCTCCTCTACTCAACTCCATTCTTCTATACTCTACTCTCCTATGCTCTGCTCTACTCTACTCTACTCTACTATTCTTTACTCTACTCTAATCTGGTGTACTCTGCTCTGCTTTACTCTCCCCAACTCTACTCTAGTCGTGCTAGCCTAGCATAGCATAACTCTTCTCTACTCTACTCTATTATACTCTTCTTTACTCTACTCTATTCTACTCTGCTTTACTAAATCATAGCTAGACTAACTTAGCCTACCATAGCCAAGCTTAGCATAGTTGGCCTTGCCTAACCTAGCTCTACTCTACTAAACTCAACTAAACTCTATACTCTACTCTACTCTTCTTTACACTACTCTACTCTGCTCTACTTTACTCTAACCCAGCCTAGCCTCATTAGCATAACCTAGTTCTACTCTACTCTACTCTAGCCTGGCTTGGCCTAGCGTTGCCTAGCATAACCCAGCTCTACTCGACTCTACTCTTTTCTCTTTTGCTCTGCTCTGCTCAGCTCTTCTCTACTCTGCTTCGCTCTACTAAACTTTTCTCTACTCTTCTTCACTCTGCTATACTCTGGTCTGCTTTACTCTACTCCACTCTACATGACTCTACTCAACTTTACTGTACTTTAGCATAGCTTCGGCTTGCCTAGCCTAATCTAACTTCGCACTACGCTACTCTACTTTTATCTATTCTACCCTACTCTAGCCTAGCTTTACCTAGTCGAACCTATCCTAGCCTAGCATAACCTAACTCCACTTTATTCTACTCTAATTTCCACTCCACTTTACTCTAATCTACTCTACTCTACTCTTCTTTACCCTAGTCTACTCTACCTTACTCTACTGTACTCTACTGTACTCTACTCTACTTTACTCTACACTACTCTACTCTATTATACTTTACTCTACTCAAACCTATTCTAGCCTGGCCTAGATTAGCTTAGCATAACAAAGCTTTTATCTATTCTACTCTCTTATCTCTACTCTACTTCATTCTACTCTACTCTTGTCTATTATGCTCTATCTTCTCTACTCTGCTCTGCTCCACTCTACTTTGGTCTGCTCCACTCTACTCTCCTCTACTCTAACCTAGGCTTGCTTACCTTATTCTTACATTACCTGGCTCTACTCTACTCTACTCTACACTACTCTAGTATTGCCTTGCCTACATTAGCCTGGGCAAGCAAAGCCTAGCTTAAACTAACCTAGCTCTACTCTATTATACTCTACTCAACTCTACTCTATACTACTCTACTCTTCTCTACTTGATTCTACTATACTCCAACATAACTTAGCCTAACTTAACAAATCTCTACTCTACTCTACTATACTCTACTCAAGCCTACCTTTGAGTAACCTAGCCTAACCTAGCTCTACTCTACTCTGCTCTACTCTACTCTACTCTACTCTACTCTACTCTGTTATGTTATGCTCTGCTCTGCTCTTCTCTGCTCTACTAAACTCTACCCTACTCTGCTCTACTCTACTCTTTTTTACATTATACTCTAGCTAAGACTTGCTTAACCTAGCCTACTAAGCTCTACTCAACTCTAATCTACTCTTCTCTATTCTACTCTACTTTACCATAGCCTAGCCTAGCCAACCATTACTTAGCCTTACCTGGCTTAGCTTAGACTAACCTAGCTCTACTCTTCTCTACACTACTCTACTCAATTCTAACTAGCCTAGCCTAGCAAAGCCTAGCTGAGCCAAGCTTAGCTTAGCCTAACCTAGCTCAGCTCTACTATATTATACTATTCTCTGCTCTTTTTTGGTCTATTCTACTCATATTTGCACTGCTCTACTCTACTCAACTTTTCTCTACTTCACTCTATTCTATTGCACTCTAGACCAGGCTAGCCTCGCCTAGGCTAACCTTGCTCTACTATACTTTACTCTACTGTGCTTTACTATACTCTTACCTAACCTAGCCTAACCTAGGCTAACAAGCCTAACCTAACCTAACCAAGCTTAGTCTAGCTTAGCCTATCCTTGCTCTACTCTACTCTACTAAACATTACTCTACTTTACTCTATTCTACTCTTCACTACTCTACTTTACTCTATTCTGCTCTATTCTATTCTTCTCTTCTCTACTCCACATTACTCTATTTTAACCAAGCCTTGCCTAGCCATCCCCAACCTTGCTCTAATCTACACTACTCTAGCCTAGCTTAAAAAAGCTTAGCCTAGCCTAACTTAGCTTTGCTCTGCTCTACTTGTCTCCAATCTACCCTGTTCTACTCTATTCTGCTCAACTCTTCTCTAATATTCTCTACTTTACTCAACTCTATCGTACTCTATCCTAGCCCAGCCTAACCCAACTCTAATCTACTCTACTCTCCTCTATTCTAGTCTACTCTACTCTACTCTAGCAAGCTTAGCCTTCCCTAACCTAGCCTAGCCTAACCTCGATCTACTCTAATTTACCCTACTCTACTCTACTTTACTCTACTCTTGCCTAGTATAACTTACCCTAGCTTGGCCTAGCTAAACCTAGATCTACTCTACTCTAGTCTACTCTACTCTACCCTATTCTAACTTAGCTTAGCCTAGCTAACCTAACTCAGCTCAACTCTACTCTGCTATGTTCTACTCTACTTTCTTCTACTCTATTATGCTCTACTCTTCTCACTCTACTCTATTATGCTATACTCTATTATACTCTAGCCTAAGCTAGCCTAACCAAGCTCTTCCCTACATTACTCTACTATACTCTACTCTAGCCTAGCCTAGCCTAACCTATCCTAACATAGCCAAATCGAACCTAGCCATGCCTAGACTAGCTTAACCTAACCTAGCTCTACTCTACTCTACTCTACTCTACTCTACCTAACCTAGCATGACCATGCCCTACTCTACTCAACTCTACTCTAGCCTAGCCTAACCTAGCTTAGCCTAGCCTTACCTAGCTCTTCTCTACTTTACTTAATTATACTCTACTATACTCTATTACTGTCTAATCTACTTTACTCAACTCCACTCTACTCTACTCTACTCTACTCCACTCTACCAAAACCAAGCTTAGCTTAGGCTTGCCTAACTTAGCTCTACTCTATTCTACTCTACTCTAGCTTAGCCTAACCTAGCATTACCACACTTTACTTTGCTCTATTCTACTCCACTCTGCTCTGCTCTACTCTTTTATACTCTTCTATACTCTTCCTTGCTTTATTTCGTTTTGCTCAGCTCTTCTCTGCTCTGCTCTACTCTACTCTACTTTAGCCAAGCCTCCTCCTATCCTAACCTAACCTAGCTCTAATCTACTCTACTCTACTCTACTTTAACCTTGCTTAACCTAGCTTAGCCTTTCCTAACTTATATCTACTTTACTTCACTCTACACTCACCTAGCCTATCCTAGCTCTACTCTACATTACTCTCTCTACTCTACTCAAACCTACACTAGCCTAGCCTTGCATAACTAACTCAACATTTCTGTACTCTGCTCCACTCTACTCTACTTTACTCAAACCTACCATAGCCTCTCCTAGCTTAGATTAGCCCCCCTTGCCAAACTTAACCTAGCTCTCCTCTACCCTACTATATTATTCTCTAACTACTCTACTCTACTTTCGTCTACTCCACTCTACTCTAACCTAGCTTAGCCTAACCTAGCTTGGCCTAACTACTACTACACTCTGCTCTACTCAACTCTGCTCTATTCAACTCTACCCTACTCTACTCTTCTTTGCTCTACTCTACTCAGCTCTACTTTGCCCTACTCTACTTTACTCTACTCTTCTTTGCTCTACTTAGCTCTCCTTTACCCTGCTCTTCTTTGCTCTACTATACTCTGCTAAACTCTTCTCTACTCTGCCCAAGCCTAATCGAGCCTAGCCTAGCCTAACCAAGCTCCACTTTACTCTACTATACTTTACTAAACTCTATGATATTCTACTCTAGTCTAGCCTAACCTAGCTCTACTCTACTCTATCATACTATACTCTATTCTACCCTACTAACTTAACCTAGCCTAAACTAGCCTAACCTAGCTCTACTCTACTCTACTATACACTACTTTACTCTAATCGACTCTAATATATTATACTCTAACCATGCCTAGCCTACCCTAGCCTAATCATGCTCTACCCAACTCTGCTCTTCTCTAGCCTAGTCTAGCTTTGCTTAATCTAACCTAACACTACTTTGCTCAACTCTACTCTTCTCTGCTCTACTTTTTTATGCTCTACTATATTATGCTCTACTCAACATTGCTCTAGTCAACTCTACTCTGCTCTGCTCCACTCAACTCTACTCTACTCAACACAACTCTATCTTATTCTAGCCTTCCTTAGCCTAACTTAGCTTTAATCTACTCAACTCAACTCTAGCTTAGCCTAGACTAGCCTAGCATAAATTAGCCTAATCTAGCTAACCCAGCCTAGCCTATCCTAGCTCTACTCTACTCTACTTTACTCTACTCTGCTTATCTTACTCAAACCTAGCCTAGCCTGGCCCAGCCACTCTACTCTTCTTTATTTTAGCCTAGCCTAACCTAACCTATCTTAGCTCATCTCTACTCAACTCTGAACTGCTCTACTCTGCTCTTCTTTACTTTACACTTCTCTATTTTAAAAAATCTAACCTAACTCTACTCTACCCTACTCTATTCTACTTTACTATATTGTACTCTACTGTACTCTATTCTACCCTACTATACTCTACTCTACTCTATTCTACTTTACTCTATCTAGCTTTCTTTAGCTTAGCCAAGCTTAGCTTAAACTAACCTAGTATAATTCTACTATAATCTACTCTATTTTGCTCTACTCTGCACTTTTCTCCTCTACTCTACTCTGCTCTGCTCTACTCTATTATGCTCTATTCTACTATACTCTACACTACCTTAGCCGAGCCAAGCTTAGTAATGCCTAATCTAGCCTAACCGATCTCTACTCTACTCTACTCAACTCTATTCTACTCTACGCTACTCTATTCTACTCTACTCTAAACTAGCCTAACTCTCTTAGCTTATCTCTACTCTGTTCAACCATCTTCTACTCTACTCTACACTACTCTAACCTCGCTTGCCTAGCCCAGCCTAATCTAGGTCAACTTTACTTTACTCTTGCCTAGCCTATCTTAACCTAACCAAGCTTTGCTCTACACTGCTCTACTCTGCTAGGCTCTGTTATGCCCTTTTCTACTCTGCTCTACTCTACTCTACTCTATTGAACTCTAGTATAGCCTAAGCTTTTAAAACCTAACCTAACTCTACTCTACCCTACTCTATGCTACTCCACTCTACTCTACACTATTCTACTGTACTCTAGCCTAGGAAAGCCTAGCCTTACCTAGCCTAGCCTAACTTGGCCTAGCATAGACTAACCAAACCTAACTCTACTACTAAACTTTAATCTACTTTACTCTAACCTAACCTAGCCTAGCCTAGCTTAATGTATCCTAGCTTTACTGTACCCTTCTCTTCTCTGCTCTACTCTGTTATGCTATGTCCTACTCTATTGTACTCTATTATTCTCTACACTACTCTAGCCCAACCAAGCCTCACATTGCTCAACCTAGCTCTACTTTTGTCTAGTCTACTCTACTCTACTATACTTTTCTCTACTCTACTCTACTCTACTCTACTATACTCTACTTTAACCTAACCAAGCCTTTCCTAGCCTACCTTATCCTAGCCTAACCTAGCCTCACCTAGCCTAAGCTAAACTAACCTAGCTATGCTCTCTCTACTTTGCTGTGCTATGCTCTACTCTACTCTTCTCTGCTTTGCTCTGCTCTACTCTACTCTGCTCTGCTCTACTCTATTATACTTTACTCTATTTTACTCTACTTTACTCTTGCCTAGCCAAACCTAGCTTAGCCTAACCTACCACTACTCTATTCTACTCTAATCTACTATACTCTACTATGTTTTACTCCACTCTACTCTATTCTACTCTTCTCTAACCTCGCCTAGCCTAGCCTAGCCTGGCTTAGCTTTGCCTAACCACGCTCTAATCTACTCAACTCTAATCTACACTACACCACTCTATTTTCCTCTACTCTACTCTACTCTACTCTGCTCTGCTCTACTCTACTCTGCTCTGTTCTTCCTTGCTCTACTCTACTTTTCTCAACTCAGCTCAACTCTACTTTGCTCTGTAGTTCTCTACTCTAGCCTTGCCTAGCCTATCCTAGGCTAATGGAGCTCCACTCTACTCTACTTTACTTTACTCTTCTCTACTATACTCTACTCCACTCTACTTAACACTATTCTACTCTACTCTAGCCTACCCTAGAGCAGCCTAGGCTTCGCTAACCTAACTCTACTCTACTCTACTTTATGCTATGCTACTCTAGTCTAGCCTAACCTAGCCCATCCTAGCCTAGCCTAATCCAACTTGCTCTAAGATACTCTACTCTACTCTACTCTACTCTACTTTACTCGACTCTACTTTTACATAGCCTAGCCTAGCCTAACCAAGCTCAACTTAACTCTACTCTACTCTACTCTAGCTTAGTATTGCCTAGCCCAGGCTAGCCAAGCCTAGCCTAGAGTAATCTAGATTAGCTCCACTCTACTTTGCTCCACTCTACTCTACTATGCTATGCTCTACTTTACACTTCTCTGCTCTACTCTACTCTACTCTATTCGAGATTAGCCTAGCATTGTCAAACCTATCTCTACTCTACTATACTTCACTCTACTCTTCTCTACTTTACTCTACTCTATCCCATTCTACGCAAGCCTTGCTAAGACTATCATAGCTTGGCCCAACCTTGCTTAGTATAGCCTAACCTAACTTTACTCTACCCAACTCTACTATACTCTACTCTACTCTACTCTACTCTGCACTAACCTTGCTTAGCATAACCTAGCCTTATTCTTCTACACTCTACTCTACTCTACTCTACTCTAGCTTAGCCTACCCTGGCCAAACCTAAGCTTACCTAGCTCCACTCAACTCTACTCTACTCAACTTTAGCTTAGCCTACCCTTGTTTAACCTAAGCTTACCTAGCTCCACTCTGCTCTACTTTGCTTTTCTCTTCTATGCTCTGCTCTACTCCATGCTGCTTTGCTCTGCTCTACTTTTTTTTACTCTATCCATTTCTACTGTACTCTACTCTACTCTAGCCTAGCATAGCCTAACCTAAATTAGCTCAACTCTACCCTACTCTTTTATACTATACTCTAACACAGCCTAACCTTGCTTAGCTTAGCCTAAACAAGCTCTACTCTACTCTACTAAACATTTCTCTGCTCTACTACACTATACTCTACTCTAATCTACTACACTCTAATCTACTCTACTCTACTTACTCCACTATTCTTAACCCTAACCTTGCTTAGCTTTGTCCAGTCTTGTCTAGCTTACCCTAACCAAGCTCTACTCTACTCTTCTCTAGTCCACTCCACCCTACTCTACACTATTTTGCTCCACTCTGCTCTGCTTTACTCTGCTCTGCTCTACACTACTCTTCTCTACTCTGCTTAGCTCAGGTCTGCTTTGCTATGCTCTACTCAACTTTGCTCTGCTCTGCTCTACTCTACTCTTCTCTAACCTACCTTAGCCTGATCGAGCTCTCCTCTACTCTAGTAAAGCATGGCCTAGCATAGGATAGCTTAGGCTAACTTAGCTCTACTATACTCTTTTTTACTCTGCTCTACTCCACTAGACTCTACTCTAATCTACTCTAAACTTCTCTACTTTACTCTGTTCTCACATATCCTAGACTAGCCTAACCTAGCACTACTCTACAATGCTCTTCTCTACTTTTGCCTATTCTAGCCTAGCCTAACCTAGCCCTACTCTGCTATTCTCTACTCTATTTTTTTTCTCTACTCTACTCTACTCTATTATACTCTACTCTACTTTACTCTACTATACTCTAACCTAGTCTTACCTAACCTATTTCTACTCTACTCTACTCTTGCTTAGCCTAGCCTAACCGAACTTAGCTAAGCCTAACATAGCCTAACCTAGCTTTACTCTATTCCACTCTACTCTACTCTCTTCTACTTTTCTCTACTCTACCTTACTCTACTCTACTCTAACCAAACTTAACCTAGCCAAGCGAAACCTAGCCCTAATCTACACTACTCTAACATAGCCTAAACTAGCTTAACCGAGCCTAACCTACCTCAGCTCAGCTGTGCTCTACTCTACTCTACTCTGTTCTACTCTACTATGCTCTCCTTTGCTCTGCTCTAGTTTGCTCTGCTCTTCTCTACTCTACTCAACTTTACTCATATTTACTTTATTGTGCCCTATGCTAGCCTAGACTAACCTAGCTCTACTCTACTCTATTGTACTCTATTCTACTCTATTCTACTTTCTCCTAGCCTAACCTAGCCTAGCCTACCCTAGCTTAGCCTAGCCTAACTTAGTAATACTTTACTTTACACTACTCATCTCTAATCTACTCTACTCCACTCTACCCTAGCCTAGCTTAGATTACCCTAGCCTACTGAGCTTAACCTATCTCTACTTTACTCTCTTCTACTCTCATTTAGCCTAGTCTATATTATCCTATATTAGCCTAACCTACATCTACTCAGCTCTACTCTACTTTTCTATACTCTACTATACTCTGCAATGCTTTAATCTACACTACTCGACTCTACATTGCTCTTCTTTGCTCTTCTACTCTACTTTGCTCTGCTCTGCTTTGCTCTACTCTACTCTCCTCATCTCTACACAACTCTACTCTACTTTACTCTACCCTACTATACTCTACTCTACTCCATTCTGTTCTAGCCTAGCCTAGCCTAATCTAGCTCTACTCTACTCTACTCTAGCTTATCCAAGCATAGCCTAGCCAATGCTAACCTAGCTTAGCCTAACCTTGCTCTGCTTTACTATGCTCTACTTTACTCTGCTCTACTCTACTCCACTCTAACATAGCCTTGCCTAGCCTAAGCAAGCTTTACTCCACTCTACTCTATTCTACTCTGACAAAGCCTTGCCTAGCCTACCCTAGCTTAGCCTATCCTAGACTAGCTTAGCCTAGCCTAGCTCTGCTCTGCTCTATTCTACTTGCTCTGCTCTTCTTTACTCTTCTCTATATTACTCTACTCTACCCTATTATAGTCTAATCTTTACTTTAGCTTAGCCTTTCATAACCTAGCTCTACTCTATTCTACTCTACACTACTATGCTCTACTATACTCGACTCTACTCTACTCTAACCTAGCCTTACTTAACCTAGCCTTGTCTAACTTAGCTCTACTCTACTCTACTTCACTCTACTATGCTCTGCTTTACTCCCATCACCTCTACCCTACTCTGCTCTACTCTGCTCATCTTTTCTCTTCACTACTCTACTATTCTTTGCTCTACTCTAGCCTTGACTAGCTTAGCCAAACTTAGTCTAGCCTGAGCTAACTCTACTCTTTTATATTCTATTATACTCTACTCTAATCTACTCTTCTCATACCTAACCTAGCCATTTCTAGCCTAGCCTAACTTAGCCCAACCAAACCTAGCTCTACCCTACTCTACTTTACCCTACCTTACTCTGCTCTACTCTACTCTACTCTGCTCTACTACTCTACTCTAGCCTTGCTTAGCCTACCCTCGTGTATCTTAACTTAACTTAGCTCTACTTTACTCTACTCTACTCTACCCTATCTTAGCCTAGCCTAGCCTACTCTAGCTTAGCATAACTTAGACAAGCTCTACTATACTGTACTCTAATCTACTGTAATCTACTCTAACCTAACCTAGCCTAGCCTAACCTAACCTAACTCTACTCTACTTTAGCCTAGCTTAGCTTGCCTAACCTAGCTCTCCTCTACTCTACTCTTTTCTACTTTACTTATCTCAGCTCTACTCATCTCTTTCCAGCTCTACTCTTTTCTACTTTACTTATCTCAGCTCTACTCATCTCTTTCTAGCTCTACTCTATGTTGCTATATTATGCTCTACTCTACTCAACTTTACAATATCCTACTGTACTGTACTTTACTCTACCATATTATAACATAGCGAAGCCAAGCTTAACTAAGCTCTAATCTACTCTACTTTACTCTAACATAGTGTTTCCTAGCCTATCCTACCCTTTCCTAACCTAGCCTAACCTAGCTCTACTCTACACTGCTCTACTCAGTTATGTTATACTCTACTCTATTCTTCCTAACTCTACTATACTCTACTCTACTCTACCTACTCTGCTTTACTCTTTTCTTGCCTAGCCAAGCTTTGCTTTGCCTAACCAAGCTTTACTCTACTCTACTATGCTCTATTCTAGCCTAGCCTTACCTAACCTAGCTCTACTTTACTCTGCTCTACTATACTCTACTATAGTCTACTTTACTTAATTGGGCCAACCCTAGCCTAATTTAGCTCTATCCTACTCCACTCTACTCTACTCTACTCTAATCAACTCAACTCTAGCCTAGCCTAGCTTAGCCAAGCAACACCTAGCTCTACTCAACTTTACTCTGCTATACTTTTCTTTTCTCTGCTCCAGTCTATTCTACTTTGCTCTACTCTTCTCTTCTCTGTTATGCTCAACTTTCCTCTCGTCTCCTCTCCTCTCCTCTCCTCTACTCTACTCTATTTTGCTCTACTCTACTCTATTATGATTTACTCTACTCTACTTTGCTCTTGTCTACTCTCCTCTACTCTACTCTACTCTACTTTACTCTACACTACTCAACTTTGCCTAGCCTAGCCAAGCCTATCCTACCCTAGCATAGCCGAACATAACTCTACTCCACACCACTCTAATCTATTCTACTCTACTCTAACCTAGTTTAGCCTAGCCTAACCTAACTCCACTTTACATTACTCTACTCTATTCTATGCTACTCAAGCATAGCCTAAATAAGGTCTACTCAGCTTTACTCTGCTATGCTCAATTCTGGTTTACTCTACTCTACTTTTTTTTGCTCTACTCTCCTCTCCTCTATTCTACTGTATTCTAGCCTTGCCTAGCCTATCCTTTCCTAACCTAGATCTACTCTACTCTACTTTACTATACTCTATTTTACTTTACTCTACTCAAGCCTACCTTAGCCTAACTTAGCATAGCCTTTTTTGCCCAACCTAACTTAGCCCTACTTTACTCTCCTCTACTTTACTTTGCTCTACTCTACTATACTTTAACATAGCCTAACCTAGCTTAGCCTAGATGAGCTCTATGCTATTATATTCTATTTTGTTGTACTCTAATCTACTCCACTCAAACCCAGCCTAGCCTAAGCTCGCTCTACTCTGCTCTGCTCTACTCTTCTCTATTTTTCTCTGCTCTGCTCTATTCTACTCTACTCTACTCTGCTCTCCTCTCCTCTCCTCTTCTCTTCTCTCCTCTTCTCTCTTCTACCCTACTCTACTCTACAACACTCTACTCAAATCTACTCTAATTTACTCCACTTTACTCTACTTTAATCTATTCTACTCTACTCTAGCCTAGGTTAGCCTAGCCAAGGCTAGCTTATTATGCTCACCTCTATTCTAGTCTACTCTACTCTACTCTAGCCTAGCCTCATCTGGCCTAACCTATCTTAGCCTGCACTTTCCTAGCCTAGCATAGCCTAACCTAACTCTATTATACTCTACTCTACACTACTCTACTCTACTCTACTCTATCCATGCAAACTTAGCCTAGCTTGGCCTAACTAAGCTTTGTTTTACTCTATTTTACTCTGCTTTGCTCTACACTACTTTGCTCTACCCTGCTTTGCACAAATATACATTACTTTACTATGCTCTTCTGCTTTGCTCGGCTCTATTCTCCTCTCATCTCCACCACTCTACTCTACTCTACTCTACTCCACACTACTCTAATTTACTATATTATACTTTACTCTGATCTACTCTACTCTACTCTATTCTACTATACTCTTCTTGAGCCTAGCCTATCCAAGCTCTACTTTACTCTACACTACTTTACTCTATTATACTCTACTCTACTTTAGCTATACTCTACTCTACTCTACTATATTTTACTCATCTCTACTCTACTCTACTCTATTCTACTCTCTTATACTTCACTCTAGTCTAACCTAGCTGATCCTTACCAAGCTCTACCATACAATACTCTACTCTATTATACTCTAGTCAAGCCTAGCCTTACCTAGCTTGGCCTAGCTAAGCCTTACCTAGCCAAAGCTATCTTTACTTTTCTTTGCACTGCTCTTCTATGATCTACTCTACTCTGTTATACTCTACTCTTCTCTACTAAGCTCTACTCTGCTCTGCTCTGCTCTACTCTATTATGTACTCTAGCCTAGCCTAGCCTAACTTACTCTACCCCACTCTAGTTTACTTTAGCCTTGCCTAGATTAGCCTCACCTACCCTAGCCTAGCCTTGCCTAGCTTCGCCAAACCTAACATAGCTTAACTCAACACTACTCTACTCTACTTGGCTCTACTCTACTCTACTATACTCTACTCAACTCTAACCTAGCTTAGCCTGGCCTAACCTATCCTATCATAAGTTAGCTATGCTCTACTCTACTATGCTTTGCTTTACTTTACTTATCTATACTCTATTCTAATCTACTCTACTCTGCTCTGCTCTACTCTACTCTAATCTTGTCTTTTCTAACCTACCCTAGCATAGCCTCACTTAGCTCTACTCTACTCAACTCTACTCTACTCTAGCCTTGCCTAACCTAATCTAGCTCTTCTCTGCTCTCTTCTGCTCTGCTCAGCTCCACTTTCCTCTGTCTTTTTTACTAAGCTTTGCTCTACTATGTTCTTCTTTACTTTCTTTGCTTTACTCTACTCTACTATACTCTACTAAACTCTAGCTTAGCCTAGCCTACTCGAGCCTAGCCAAACCTAGGTCAACTCTACTCTACTCTACTATACTATATTATACACTACACTACTCTACTCTACTACACTTTATTCTAACCTAGCCTAGTATAACATAACCTAACTTAGCTCTACTATGCTTTGCTCTACTCTGCTTTACTCTACTCTGCTCTACTTTTCTCTACTTTACTCTGCTTTGCTTTGCTCTACTTTATTCTACTTTACATTGCTCTTCTCTACTTTGCTCTACTCTACTCTCATCTACTCTAGCCTAGCTTAGCCTAGCCTAATCGAGCTCTGCTCTATGTTACTCTTCTCTATACTACTCTACTCTACTCTACTCAACTCTACTCTACACTAGCCTTGTTTAGCCTAAGTTAACCTAGCCTAATCAAACTCAATTATTCTCAACTCTCATCTATTGTAATCTATTATATTATACTCTACTCTACTCTACTCTACTCTACTCTACTCTACTCTACTCTACTCTAACCTAGCCTAGCCATGCTCTACTATACTCTACTCTACTCTGCTTTAGTAACCTTTCCTAGCATAACATAACTCTGCTCTACTCTGCTATGTTATTCTGCTATACTCTTCTCTGCTCTTCTTTGCTCTTCTCTACTCTACTTTGCTCCACTCCACTCTACTATACATTGTACTCCAGCCTAGCCTAAGTTAGCCAAGCCTAACCTAGCTCTACTCTACTCTACTCTACTCTACTCATGACAAGCATTGCCTGGCCTAGCTTCGCATAGCCTAGCCAAACTTAACCTTGGTCTGCTCTGCACTACTCTATTCTGCTCTAGTCTGTTGCACCCTGCTCTACTCTACTCTGCTCTTCTCTACTATATTCTACACTATTCTACTCTACTCTGCTCTACCCTGCTATACTCTGCTCTACTCTGCTATGCTCTCCTCTACTCTACTTTACTCTACTCTGCTCTTCTTTAACCTAACCTTACCTAACCTAGCTATTCTCTAGTCTACTATAGCCTAGCTTACCTTTGCCTAACATAGCCTTGCATGGCCTAAATTAGCTGGGCTTGACCTTGCTCTACTATACTCTACTCTTCTTTAACCTTACCTAGCCTAACCTAGCTATTCTCTAGTCTACTATAGCTTAGCCTTCCTTAACCTAGCTCTACTCTACTCCACTGTACTCTACTCAACTTTACTCTTCTCTACTCTACTCTACTCTACTCTACTCTCACCTATTCTAAGCTAACCTCACCTAACCTAGCCAAGCCTAACTTAAGCTGACTCTACTCTACTTTCCTCTACTAAATTATACTATACTCTACCCAATTCTACTTTTTTCTACTCTACTCTACTCTACTCTACTCTAACCTTACCTAGCCTAGCCAAGCCAAACCTAGCTATATTCTTCTCTACTCTATTATACTCTACTCTACTCTACTTTAACCTAACCTAGCCTAAGCTAAACTAACCTAGCTATGCTCTGCTCTGCTTTGCTATGCTCTGCTCTGCTCTGCTCTACTCTGCTCTTCTCTACTCTGCTTTGCTCTGCTCTGCTCTAATTTGTTCTACTCTACTCTATTATACTTTACTCTATTCTACTCTACTCTACTCTTGCTTAGCCCAATTAGCTTAGCCTAACCTAGCTCTACTCTATTCTACTCTAGTCTATTATACTCTACTATGCTCTACTCCACTCTATTCTACTCTACTCTACTCTACCCTATTCTACTGTTCTTTAACCTCGCCTTGCCTAGCCTAGCCTGGCTTAGCTTAGCCTAACAAAGCTCAACTGTACTCTACTCTAATCTACACTACACTTTATTTTGTTCCACTCTACTCTACTTTACACTGCTCTGCTCTACTCTAATCCGTGCTGTTCTACCTTGCTCTTCTCTACTTTGCTCAACTAAGCTCAGCTCTGCATTGCTTTGTAGTACTCTACTCTAGCCTTGCTTAGCCTACCCTTGCCTAACTAAACTCCAGTCTACTATACTCTACTTTACTCTACTCTACTATACTCTACTCTACTCTACTCTAATCTAGTTTACTCTACTCTAGCCTAGTGTAGCCTAGCCTTGGCTAACTAACTCTACTCTATTTATGCTACTCTACTCTACTCTACCCTAGCTTAGCCTAGCCTACCCTAGCCTGGCCTAGCCTAACCTAACTGGCTCTAAGATACCCTACCCTACTCTACTCTACTTGACTCTACTTTAACATAGCCTAGCCTAGCCTAACCAAGCTCTACTCAACTCTACTCTACTCTACTCGAGCTTAGCTTTACCTAACCAAGCCTAATAAAGCCTAGCCTAGACTAACCTAGATTAGCTCCACTCTACTTTGCTCCACTCTACTCTACTATGCTATGCTCTGCTCTACACTTCTCTACTCTACTCTACTCTACTCTACTCTACTCTATTTGAGCCTAGCCTAGCCTAGCATAGTCAAACCTATCTCTACATTACTCTACTCCACTCAACTCATCTCTACTCTGCTCTCCTCTAGCCTTGCTAAGACTAACATAGCGTGGCCTAGCCTTGCTTAGCATAGCCTAACCTAACTTTACCAAACTCTACATGATCTACTATACTCAACTCTACTCTGCTCTACTTTGTACTAACCTTGCCTACCCTAACCTAGCTTTATTCTTCTCTTCTCTACTCTACTCTACTCTAGCTTAGCCTACCCTACCAAACCTAAGCATACCTAGCTCCACTCTACTTTACTCTACTCTACTCTAGCTTAGCCTACCCTAGCTTAACCTAAGCTTACCTAGCTCCACTCTACTTTACTTTGCATTTCTCCTCTCTGCTGTGCTCTGCTCTACTCTACTCTGCTTTGCTCTGTTGTACTTTACTCTGCTCCACTTAATTCTACTATACTCTACTCTACTCTAGCCTAGCATAGCCTAAACTAACTTAGCTCTACTCTACTCTACTCTATTATACTGTAGTCTAGCCAATCCTAACCTTGCCTTGCCTAGCCTAACCTAACTCTCCTCTACTCTACTCTACTAAACTTTACTCTAATCTACTACACTCTTCTCTACTCTACTCGACTCTATTATACTGTATTGTACTCTACTCTACTATACTCTACTCTACTCTACTCCACTCTGCTCTACCCCAACCTTGCCTAGCTTTCCCCAGCCTAGCCTAGCTTACCCTAACAAAGCTCTACTCTACTCTTCTCTAGTCTACTCTACCCTACTCTTCACTATTTTGCTCTACTCTACTATGCTCTACTCTGCTCTGCTCTACACTACTCTTCTCTACTCTGCTCAACTCAGCTCTACTTCGTTATGCTTTACTCTACTCTTATCCAACCTAGCTTAGCCTGACTGAGCTCTACTCTACTCTAGTAGAGCCTAGCCTAGCTTAGGCTAAGTTAGCTCTATTATACTCTATTTTACTCTGCTCTACCCCACTAAACTCTACTCCAATCTACTCTAAACTACTCTACTTTACTCTATTCTCACCTAACCTAAACTAGCCTAACCTAGCTTTACTCTACACTACTCTATTCTGCTCTTCTCTACTTTAGCCTATTCTAGCCTAGTTTAGCCTAGACTAACCTAGCTCTACTTTGCTATGGTCTGCTATATTTTTTTTACTCTACTCTTCTCTACTCTACTCTACTATGCTCTACTCTACTCTACTCTATTATACTCTAACCTGGCCTAACCTAACCTATTTCTACTCCACTCTACTCTAGCTTAACCTTGCCTAGCTTAGCCTAACCAAACTTAGCCAAGCCTAACATAGCTTAACCTCGCTTAGTCTAACCTAGCTTTACTCTATTCCACTCTACTCTACTCTCTTCTACTCTTCTCTACTCTAACTTACTTTACTCTACACTAACCAAGCCTTGCGTAGCCAAGTGAAACCTAGCTCTAATCTACACTACTTTAACTTAGCATAAACTAGCTTAGCAGAGCCTAACCTACCTCAGTTCAGCTATGCTCTACTCTACTCTGCTCAACTTTGCTCTTCTATGCTCTGCTTTGCTCTGCTCTAGTTTGCTCTGCTCTTCTTTACTCTACTCAACTCTACTCTAATTTACCTTATTATACCCTATCCTAACCTAGACTAACCTAGCTCTACTCTACTCTATTGTACTCTACTCTACTCTATTCTACTCTCTCTTAACCAAACCTAGCCTAGCCTACCCATGCCTAACCTTACCTTGTTCTACTTTACTTTACACTACCCTTCTTTACTCTACTCCATTCTACTCTAGCCCTAGCTTAGCCTATCATAGCTTAACTGGGCTTAACCTAGCTCTACTTTACTCTTTTCTACTCTGCTCTAGCCTAGCCTATATTATCCTAGAGTAGCCTAACTTACCTCTACTCAGCTCTACTCTACTTTTCTCTACTCTACTATAATCTACAATGCTCTAATCTACACTACTCGACTCTGTATTGCTGTGCTTTGCTCTTCTACTCTACTTTTCTCTACTCTGCTTTGCTCTACTCTGCTCTGCTCTACTCTCCTCTCCTCTAAACACTCTATTCTGATCTACTCTACTCTACTTTACTCTACTCTACTCTACTCTACTCTATTACATTCTATTCTAGCCTAGCCTAGCCGAATCTTACTCTACTCTACTCTACTCTATTCTAGCTTATCCAAGCCTAGCCTAGCCAATGCTAACCTAGCCTAGCCTAATCTTGCTATGCTCTAATATACTCTACTTTACTCTACTATACTCTAAAACAGCCTTGATAAGCCTAAGCAAGCTTTACTCTACTCTACTCTATTCTACTCTAACAAAGCCTTGCCTAGCCTATGCTAGCTTAGCCTATCCTAGACTAGCTTAGCCTTGCCTAACTCTCCTATGCTCTACTCTACTCTGCTCTGCTCTTCTTTACTCTGCTCAACATTAGTCTTCTCTGCCCTACTCTAATCTAATCTTTACTCTAACTTAGCCTTGCTTAGCCTATCATAACCTAGCTCTACTCTATTCTACTTACCACTACTCTGCTCTACTCTAGTCAGCTCTACTCTACCCTACTCTAACCTAGCCTAGCTAAGCCTTGCTTAACCTAGCCTTGCCTAACCTAGCCTTATCTAACATAGCTCTACTCTACTATGCTCTACTCTACTCCCATCACCTCTACCCTACTCTACTCTGGTCTATAAAACTCTACTCATCTTTTCTCTTCTTTGCTCTATTCCAGCCTAGACTAGCTTAGCCAAACTTAGCTTAGCCTAAGCTAACTCTACAATTTTATATTCTACTCTACTCTATTGTTCTCTTACCTAACCTAGCCTAACTTAGCCCAACCAAACCTAGCTCAACCCTACTATGCTCTACCCTACCATACTCTACTCTACTTTATTCTTCTCTACTCTACTCTAGTCTTGCTTAGCCTGCCCTAGCGTAGCTTACTTAGCTCTACTTTAATCTACTCTACTCCACCTTACTCTACTCTATCTTAGCCTAACTTCCCCTAGCCTAAAAAAGCTATACTCTACTGTACTCTAATCTACTATAATCTACTCTAACCTAACTTAGCCTAGCCAAACCTAACCTAACTCTAATCTACTTTACTCAAGCCAACCTTAGCTAGCCTAACCTGGCTCTGCTCTACAATACTCTTTTCTACTTTACTTATCTCTGCTCTACTCATCTCTTTCTAGCTCTACTCTACTCTGCTCTGCTCCGATCTACACTATTATATTATGCCGTACTCTACTCTACTTTATAATATCCTACTGTACCCTACTTTACTTTACCATATAATAACATAGCCATGCCAAGCTTAACTAAGCCCTAATCTACTCTACTTTACTCTAACCTAGCATTGCCTAGCCTAGCCCACCCTTGCCTAACCTAGCCTAGCCTGACCTAGCTTTACTCTACTCTACTCTACTCTATTATGTTATACTCTACTCTATTTTTCCCAACTCTACTCTACTCTGCTCTACTCAACCCTACTCTACTCTACTCTATTTTGTTATGTACTCCAGCCTAGCCAAGCATTGCTTATCCTAACCAAGCTTTACTCTACTCTGCTTTAGCCTAGCCTATCCTAAACTAACCTAGCTCTACTTTACTCTACTCTACTCTACTCTAGTCTACTCTACCTAATCAAGCCTACCTAAGCCTAATTTAGCTCTATTCTACTCCACTCTACTCTACTGTACTCTACTCTATTCAACTCAACTCTAGCCTAACCTAGCTTAGCCTAGCAAAACCATGGTCTACTCTGCTTTACTATGCTATATTTTTCTCTTCTTTGCTCAAGTCAATTGTGCTCTGCTCTACTCTACTCTTCTCTACTTTGCTTTACTTTCCTCTCTTCTCCTCTCCTATCCTCTACTCTACCCTATTTAGCTCGACTCTACTCTATTATGATTTACTTTGCTCTTGTTTACTCTCCTCTACTCTACTCTACTCTACTTTACTCTACACTACTCTACTCTAGCCTTGCCTTGCCAAGCCTATCCCACTCTAGCATATCCGAACATAACTCTACTCTACACCACTCTAATCTACTCTACTCTACTCTGTCTTATTCTACTCCACTCTAACCTAGGTTAGCCTAGCCTAACCAAGCCCCACTTTACTTTACTCTACTCTATCCTACTCAAGCATAGCCTAGACTAGGTCTACTCAACACTACTCTACTCTGCTTAATTCGTCTTTACTCAGCTCTACTTTTCTTTGCCCTACTCTACTCTACTCTATTCTACTCTACTATTGTCTAGCCTAGCCTATCCTATCCTAACCTTACTCTATCCTACTCTACTCTACTTTACTCTAGCATACTCTATTGCACTCTACTCTACTGAAGCCTACCTAGCTTAACTTAGCATAGCCTTGTTAGCCCAACCTAACCTAGCTCTACTTTACTCTACTATACTTTAACCTAACCTAATCTAGCCTAGCCTAGCCTAGAGGAGCTCTATGCTATTCTACTCTACTCTGCTCTACTCTTCTCTAACCTAGCCTAGCCTAGCCTAACCTCTCTTTACTCTACTCTCCTTTACTCTTTTATGTTTTTCTCTGTTCTTCTCTACTCTACTCTACTCTACTCTACTCTGCTCTCCTCTCCTCTCCTCTCCTCTTCTCTCTTCTCCTCTCCTCTACCCTACTCTACTCTACTCCATTCTACTCAACTCTACTTTAATCTACTCTACTTTACTCTATTCTAATCTACTCTACTCTAGCTTAGGTTAGCCTAGACTAGGCTAGCTTATTGTGCGCACCTCTATTCTAGTCTACTCTACTCTACTCCAGTCCACTCTACTGTAGCCTAGCCTCGTCTTGCCTAGCCTATCCTAGCCTGCACTAGCCTAGCCTAGCTTAGCATAACTTAGCTCTAATATACTCTACTCTACTCTACTCTATCTTATCCAAACCTAGCCTAGCCTAGCTTAACCAAGCATAGCTTTACTCTACTATACTCTGTGCTTTACACTACTTTACTTTGCTCTGCTTTTCACTACTATACATTACTCTATTATGCTATTTTGCTTTGCTCTGCTCTTTTCTCCTCACATCTCTTCTACTCTATTCTACACTACTATACACCACACTACTCTAATTTACTCGACAATACTTTACTCTGATCTACTCTACTCTACTCTGCTCTACTCTACTCTACTGTACTCTTCTTGAGCCTAGCCTACCCTAGCCTATCCAAGCTCTACTTTACTCTATTCTACTTTATTCTACTATATTCTACTCTAATTTAGCTCTACTCTACTCTACTCTACTTTACTCATGTCTACTGTACTCTATTCTACTCTACTATACTTTACTCGAGTCTATCCTGGTTAAGCCTAACCAAGCTCTACCATACAATACTCTACTCTATTATACTCTACTCAAGCCTAGCCTTGCCTAGCTTGGCCTAGCCTACCCTTGCATAGCTAAAGCTATCTCTACTTTTCATTGCTCTGCTCTTCTATACTCTACTCTACTCTGTTCTACTCTACTCTTCTCTACTCAACTCTTTCTTTGCACTGCTCTTGTCTACTCTATTATGTAATCTAGCTTAGCCTAGTCTAACTTACTCTACCCTACTCTATTCTACTCTAGCCTTCCCTAGATTAGGTAGCCTACCCTAGCCTAGCCTCGTATAACTTTGCCTAACCTAACATAACTAAACTAAACTCTACTCTACTCTACTTGGCTCTACCCTACTCTGCTCTACTCTACTCAACTCTAACCTAGCTTAGCCTAGGCTAACCTAGCCTATCCTAAGTTAGCTATGATCTACCTACTATTCTTTGCTCTACTCTACTCTACTTATCTATACTCTATTCTATTCTACTCTTCTCTGCTCTAGTCTACTCTACTCTACTCTAATCTTGCCTAGCCTAAGCTAGCCTAGCATAGCCTAACTTAGCTCTACTCGACTCTACTCTAGCCTTTCCTAACCTAACATAACTCTGCTAAGCTCCACTTTCCTCTGCACTGCTTTACTCATCTTTGCTTTACTCTACTCTTTTCTACTTTCTTTGCTCTACTCTACTCTACTCAACTATACTCTACTAAACTCTAGCTTAGCCTAGCCTACTCAAACCTAACCTAACCTAGCTCTACTCTGCTCTACTCTACTGTACTATATTATACTCTATACTACTCTACTCTACTCCATATTACTCTGCTTTACTCAGCTTTGCTCTACTCTACTCATCTCTACTCTGCTCTGCTCTACTTTTCTCTACTCTACTCTGCTTTTCTTTACTCTACCTAATTCTACTTTACTTTGTTTTTCTTTACTCTGCTCTACTCTACTCTCCTCTACTCTAGCCTAGCTTAGCCTAGCCTAATCGAGCTCTGCTACACGTTACTCTTTTCTATACTACTCTACTCTACTCAACCCTACTCTACACTAGCCTAGCTTAGCCTCAGTTAACCTAGCCTAACCTAACTCAATTATTCTTAACTCTCCTCTATTCTACTTTATTATTTTATACTCTACTCTACTCTACTCTACTCTAATCTGCTCTATTCTACTCTACTCTACTCTAACCTAGCCTTGCCAAGCTCTAGTATACTCTACTATAATAACCTTTCCTAGCCTAGCTCTACTCTACTCTTCTCTATTCTTCTCTGCTCTTCTTTACTCTTCTCTGCTCTACTTTGCTCCACTCTACTTTACACTATACTCTAGCCTAGCCTAAGTAGCCAAGCCTAACCGAGCTCTACTCTACTCTTCTCTATATAAGCATTGCCAGACCTAGCCTAGCATAGCCTAGCCTAACATAAACTTGCTCTGCTCTACTCTATTCTGCTTTAGTATGCTCTGTCCTACTCTACTCTACTCTACTCTTCTCTACTCTATTCTACTCTATTCTACTCTACTCTGCTCTGCTCTGCTCCACACTACTCTACTCTTCTCTCCCCTACTTTACTCTGCTCTAACTTAACCTAGCATAGCCTAACCTACCCTAGTTATACTCTAATTTACTCTACTATATTCAATTATACACTACTTGAGCCTAGCTTAACATAACCTAGCTGTGTTATGCTTTGCTCTACTCTGTTATGCTTTACTATTCTATGCTTTGCTCTACACTACTCTGCTCTACTCTACTGTACTCTACTCTGCACTACTATACTCTAACAAAACCTAGCTCTATTCTATCCTACTCTGCACTACTCTAGTCTACCTTAACCTAACCTAGCTTTTCATTACTCTACTCTACTTTACTCTTCTTTGCTCTACTTTGCTCTACATTCCTCTACTCTATTATACTCTCCTCTTCTCTGTTATGCTCTTCTCTACTCTACTCTTGTCTACTCTGCTCTACTTTCCTCTTCTCTTCTCTATTCTACTCTTCTTTACTATGCTATACATAACTCTTCTCTACTCTCCTCTCCTCTCCTCACCTCTAATCTCCTATAATCTCTTCTCCTCTCATCTCTTCTATTCTCCTCTCCTCTACTCTACTCTACTCTACTCTACTATATCCTATTTTTCTCTAGTCTAGTATACTCTAGCCTAGCCTAGCCACTCTACTCTTCTTTACTTTAGCCTAAGCTAGTCTAACCTATCCTAGCTCTTCTCTACTCTACTCTAAACTATTTTACTCTGCTCTGTTCTTCCCTACATTACTGTGCTCTGCTTCACTCTACTCTATTCTTCTTTACTCTACTCCATTCTACCTACTATACTATACTCTCTACTCTATACTATTCTATTTTACTCTACTCTAACCTTGCTTTGCCTAGGTTAGTCTTGCTTAGCTTAGACTAACCTAGCACAATTCTACTCAACTCTACTCTGCTCTACTCTACTCTACTCTACTCTACTCTGGTCTACTCTACACTTCTCTCCTCTGCTCTCTTTTACTCTACTATGCTCTGCTATACTCTACTCTACACTTCTTTAGCCTAGCTTAGCCTAGCCTAATCAAGCTTAACCGAGCTCTACTCTACTCTACTCAACTCTATTCTACTCCATGCTGCTCTGCTGTGGACTAGCGTAACCTAGTCTACCATAGCCTAGCCTAACTGCTCTTAGCTCAACTCGACTCTATTCTACTATATTCTACTCTACTCTACTCTACTCTACTTTACTCTAATCTTGCCTAGCCTTGCCTAGCTTAACCTTGCTCAAATTAATCTACTCTACTCTAGCCTAGCCTAAACTAACTTAACCTGGCCTAGCTTTGCTCTACACTACCTTGCTCTGCTCTACTCTGCTTTGCTTTGCCCTTCTCTACTCTACTCTACTCTACATTATTGTACTCTAGCTTAGCCTAGGCTTTTCGAACCTAACCTAGCTCTACTCTATGCTACTCTACTGTACTCTACACTATTCTACTCTACTCTAGCCTAGGCAAGCCTAGCCTAACTTGGCTTAGCATAGACTACCCAAACCTAGCTCTACTCTACCAAACATTACTCTACTTTACTCCACTCTAACCTAGCCTAACCTAGCTTAATGTATCCTAGCTCTACTCTAGCTTAGCCTATCTTAGCCTAGCCTAACTTGGCTCTACTCGGCTTCGCTCTGCTCTGTAATGTTATATTCTGCACGGCTCTGCTTGGTACTGCTCTGCTCTACTATCCTCTGCTCTACTCTATTCTCCCTTACTATACTTTAGCCTAGCCTAGCCTACCCTAGCTCTGCTCTATTCTACTCTATTCTACTCTACTCTACTATAGCCTAGCTTAGGCTCACCTAACCTACCCTAGCCTAGGCTGGCCTAACCTTGCTATACTATGCTCTACTCTACTCTATTTTACCCTACTCTACTCTACTCTAACCAAGCCTAGCCTAACAATCTAGCTCTACTCTACCTTACTCAACTCTACTCAACTCTATTCTACTCTACTCTAATCGAGCCTAGCCTAGCCTACCCTAACTTAGCCTAACTTAGCCTCACCTAACCTAGCTCTACTTTGCTCTACTCTGCTCTTCTATGTTCTACTCTACTCTCCTCTACTCTACTCTGCTCTTCTCTCCTCTCCTCTACTCTACTTTACTCTATTGCATACCAATCAACTCTACTCTAACCTAGCCTAGCCTAACCTAGCTATTCCCTTCTCTACTCTACACTACTCTACTCTACTCTACTATATTCCACTCGACTATACTCTACTCTGTTATACTCATGCTTAGCCTTACTGAATCTAGCTCAAGTCTACTCTGCTCTACTCTACTCTTGTTTAGCCTAGCTTAGCCTAGCCTTGCCTGACCAAGCTCTTCTTTACTCTACTCTACACTACTCTACTCTACTCTACTCTACTCCACTCTACTCAACTCTACTCTACTCTTCTCTAACCAAGCATAACCTAGCTCTTCTCTGCTCTACTCTACTCTACCCTACTTTGCTCTATTATGCTGTACTCTACTTTACTCTGCTTGAGCCTAGCTTAGCCTAAGCTAGCTCTACTCTACTCTAACATAGCCTAACCAAGCTATACTCTACTCTACTCTGCATTTCTTGGCTCAACTATTCTATTATTCTCTACTCTACTCTGTTTTACTCCTTTTTCCTCTACTCTACTCTCCTCCACTCTACTCTACACTACTCTACTCTATTATACTCTATTCTACTTTACTCTACTCTACTCTAGCTTAGCCTAGTCTAACCTAGCTTTAATCTACTCTACTCTACTCTAATTTAGCCTATCCTAGCCTAACACAGCTTACCCTAACCTAGTCTAGCCTAACCTAGCTCTACTCCACTAGACACAATAATACTCTACTCTAACCTAACCTTGCCTAGCCTAACCAAGCTCTACTCTACTCTACTCTACTATAGCCTAGCCTAGCTTAGCCTAAACTAGTTCTGCTCTACTCTGCTCTGCTCTTCTCTATTATGCTTTGCTTTGCTCTCCTCTTCTCTACTCTGCTCTATTGTAATCTATTATGCTCTACTCTTCTCTGCTTTGTACTTCAGTAATGCTTAACTTAGCTTAGCCTAGGCTAACCAAGCTCTACCTTACTCAGCTCTACACTACTCTACTCTACTCTACTCTAACCTAACCTAGCCTAGCCTAAACAAACCTAACCTAGCTCTTCTCTTCTATAATCTAGATTTACTTAGCCTAGCTTAACCTCGCCTAATCTAGCTCTACTCTGCTCTACTCTACTCTACTCCACTATGCTCAATGAACTTTACTCTACTCTACTTTACTCTACTCTTCTCTACTTTACTTTACCATTCTCTACTCAACTATAACCTAACCTACCCTAGCATAGCCTAACCAAGCTCTACTCTACTCAAATCTTGCCTCACCTAGGCTTGCCAAGCCTAGAATAACCTAGTTTTACTCTGCTTTGCACTGCTCTACTCTGCTCTTCTCTGCTCTTTTATGCTCTTCCCTACTCTTCTTTGCTCTGCTCTGCTATACTCTACCAAACACTATTGTACTTTATTATTCTCTATACTGCTCTACTCTACTTTAGCCTAGCCTAGCCTCACCTTGCTCAACCAAGCTCTACTTTTCTCTTGTCTACTTTACTCTACTCTATTCTTCTCTACTCTACCCTACTCTACTCTAATCTAATCTACTTTAGCCTAGCCAGGCCATTCCTTGCCTACCCTAGCCTAGCCTAACCTAATCTTGCCTAACCTAGCTCTACTATACTCTTTTCTACTCTCCTCTACTCTACTCTACTCTACTATACTATACTCTACTCATACCTAACCAAGCCTAGAAAGACACAAGCTAGCTCTACACTACCCTACTCTTACTCTAGCCTAGCCTAGCCTAACCTAGCTCTGCTTTGCTCTGCTTTGCTTTACTCTACTCTACACTGCTCTACTCTTCTACACTCTACTCTACTCTACTATACTCTACTCCATGTTATACTCTTGCCTAGTTTAACATAAGCAAGCCTAGCCCAACCTTGCTCTACTCTACTTTACTCTACATTCTCTACTCTACTCTACTCTATCCTACTCTACTCTGGCCAAGATTTGCCTAACCCAGCCTGGCATAGCCGTACCTTGCCTAGCCTGGCATAATGTAGCTCTCATTTAATTTACTCGAGTCTACACTACTCAAATCTTCTCTACTCTACTCTGCTCTACTCTAACTTAGCTTAGCCTAACCTAACTGAACCTTGCTCAACTCTTCTCTACTATACTCTACTCTAGCTTAGCCTAACATAGCCAAACCTAGCTTTACTCTACTTTGCTCTATTATGCTCTGCTCTGTTATGCTTTGTTCTGCTTTACTCTACTCTACTCTACTCTGCTCTCTGTGCTGCTCCACTCTGTTATGTCCTACCCTACAATACTCTATTCTGCTGTACTCTAGCCAAGTTTAACGAAGCCTAGCCTAACCAAACCTTACCTAGCTCTACTCTACTCTACTCTACTCCACTATGCTATGCTCTGCTCTACTCTGCTATGCTCTACTCTGCTCTACTCTACTAAGCCTAGCCTAAAAAAATTTAACTTAGCTCTACTCTACTCTGCTCTACTCTACTCTACACTACTCTGGCCTAGCTGGACCTATCCTAGCATACTCAAGCCTAGCCTAGCCTAACTGAACATAGCTCTGCTCTACTTTTACTCTACTTTACCCTACTGTACTCTAATATATTATATTCTAATCTACCCTACTCTAACTTAGCATAGCCTAGGATTACCTAACCTGGCTCTACTCTTCTCTATTCTATTATACTTTACTATACTTTTACATAGCCTCCACTCTTCTTTTCTTGTTTTTACTCTACTCTACTCTGCTCTTCTCTACTCTAATCTACTTCGTTTTATGTTGCTCTATTTTGCTCTATGCTACTTTATTCAATTTTGCTCTACTCTGCTCTCTTCTTTCTCCTCTCCTCTCCTCTCCTCTACTCTCCTCTCCTCTCCTCTATTCTCCTCTCTCTACTTTATTCTACTCTACTCTAGCCTAGCCTACCATAGCCTAGCCTAATAGAATTTAGCAGTACTCTACTCTACTCTACTACATCCTATCCTAGCCTTGCGTAGTCAACTCTAACTTAGCCGAGTCTAGCCAAACCTAACCTAGCTCCACTCTACTCTACTCGACTCTACACTTCTCTACTCTGCCAACTTTACTCTACTGTATCCTAACCGAGCTTGGCCTATCTTAGCCTTGCTTGACCTAGCTCAGCTCTACTCTACTCTGCTCTTCTTTACTCTACCTTAATATACTCTACTCTGCTCCATTATGTTCTACTCTACTCTATTATGCTCTTCTACTCTACTCTGCTCTTCTTTACTTTGCTCTGCTCTACTCTCCTCTCCTTAACTCTACTCTACTTTGTTATAACCTACTCTACTCTACTCTACTCTACTTTACAGCACTCTAATCTTATTTGCCCTTCTTTAATGCACTTTACTCTATTCTACTCTACTCTACTCTAGCCTAGCCTAGCTTAGCCAAGCCTAACCTAGGTCTACTCTACTTTAATTAACTCTGCTTTAGCTTAGCCTAGCCTAACCTAGGCCTGCTCTACTCTGTTATTCTTTACTCTACTCTTTTGCTCAGCTCAGCTCAACTTAGCTCTACTATACTATACCATACTTTGCTTTACTCTACTCTAATCTGCTTTGCTCTACTCTACTCTGGTCTACTCAACTCTACTCTACTCTACTCTAGACTAACCTAGCCAAACCTAACCTTACTCTGCTCTACTCTACTCTATTATACTCCACCTGACTTTAGCTTAGTCTAAACAAGCCTAGCTAGCCTACAATAGCCTAACCTAACCAAGCTCTGCTCCACTCTGCTTTGTTCCACTCCTCTCTACACTACTTTGCTCTGCTCTACTCTACTCTGCTTTGCATTACTCTGCTCTACTATGGTCTGCTCTACTCTAATTTTCTCCATTTTGCCCTACTTTGCTATGCCCTACTCTGCTCTTCTCTGCATTGTTCGACTCTATTCTATTCTACTCTACTCTAGAATGGCCTACCCTTGCCTACCTAGCCTAAACTAACTCTACTCTTCGTTACTCTATTATACTCAACTACTCTAACCTTGCTTAGCCTAGCTTAGCCTAGCCTAATCTAACCTAGCTTAGCCTAGCCTAATCTAAACTAGCTTAACTCTACTCTACTCTACTCTATCCTACTCTACTTTACTCTTGCCTAGCCTAGCCTAGGCTAACCTAACTCTACTCTACTCTGCTTTGCTCTGCTCTATTCTACTTTTCTCTACTCTACTCAGTTCTACTCTTCTTTACTCTGCTCCACTCTACTTTGCCTTTCTACACTGCTCCACCCTACTCTACTATACCTTAGTGTGCTTCAGCCTAGTTTAACCTAGCCTAGCCTTACCTTACCTAACCTTACTCTACTCGACTCTACTCAACTCAACTCTACTCTAGCCTAGCCTAGCCTAACTTAACTTAGCCTAGCCTAACCTAACTACACTCTCCTTTACTTTACACTGCTCTTCTCTACTCTACTATACTATGCTCCACTTTGGTCTACCCTTCTCTACTCTACTCTACTCTATTCTACTCTATGCTTTCCTATGGTACTCTAGCCTACCATAGCCAAACCTAGCTCTACTTTACTTTACTCCACTCTACTCTAATATACTGTAACCTAGCATAACTTATCCTAGCCTAACCGAGCTCCACTCTACTTTACTCAAATCTACTCTATTCTACTCTACTCTACTCTACTCTAGTCCACTCTACTCTACTCTAATCTAACCTAGCGTGGCCTAGCCTTGCCTAAACTAGCTCTGCTCTTCTTTACTCTGCTCTACACAACTGTATTCTACTCTAGGCTAGCCAGGCTCAGCATAGCCTAGCTTAACCTTACCATACTCTACACTACTCTACACTACTCTACTCTGCCTCACTCTGCTCTATTCTACTCTAGTCTACTCTACTCCACTCTACTCTACTCTACTCTACTCTACTCTCGCCTAGGCTAACCTAACTTAGCCTACTTAACCTTACCTAGCCTAGCCTGACCTAGCTCAACTCTACTCTACTCTACTTTGCTGTACTATACTATACGCTATCATACTCTACTATACTCTACGCAACTCTACTATACTATACTCTAACCTAGCTTAGTCTTGCCTCGCTTGGCCAAACCTCGCTCTACTACGCTCTATTCTACTCTATTCTTCTCTAATCTTCTGTACTCTACTCTGCACAACTCTGCTCTACTCTACTCTGCTCTGCTCTTCTTTACACTACTCTATTTTGCTCTACTCTAACCTAACCTAGCTTACCTAACCTAGCCTAATCGAGCTCTACTCTACTCTTCTATACTCTAGCATAGCCTAGCATAGCCTAATCTAGCTTTACTCTACTCTACTCTAACCTAACCTAGCCTAACCTAGCTCTACCATACTATACTCTACTCTACTCTGCTCTGCTCTACTACATTCTGCTCTTCTTTGCTTTTCCCTGCTCTGCTAAACTCTACTCTACTCTCCTATACTCTCCTCTACTCTACTCTACTCTACTCTATTTTACTCTAACCTAGCCTAGCCTAACCTAAGTCTACTCTACTCTACTCTTCTCCACTCTATGCTACCCAACTCTACTCTACTCTTACTTAGCTTAGCCTAACCTAACCTAGCCTAGCCTACCCTAAACTTGCTCAACTTTACTCTAGTCTACTATACTCTACTATACTATACTCTAACTTAACCTTGCCTAACCTAACCTAACTTAGCTTTGCTCTACTCTACTCTAGCCTAGCCTAGCCATGCTCAGCTCTACTATGCTCTTTTTTACTCTACTTTTCTTTTGTCATCTCTTTTCTACTCTACTGTGCTCTACTCTAGCCTAGCTTGACCTAGCTCTACTCTGCTCTACTCTACTATACTATGCTCTATGCTTTTTTCTACTCTGCTCTTGTCTACTCTTCTCTGCTCTACTCTACTATGCTCTTCTCTCTTCTACTTTGCTCTTCTCTCTTCAAGTATACTCTGCTCTACTCTACTCTATTATACTGTACTTTACTCTAGCCTAAACTAGTCTGGCCTAGCCTACCCTAACCTAGCTCTACTCCACTCTCTCTACTTGACTCTACTTAACTATAATCTACTCTACTCTAATCTACTCAACTGTGCTCTACTTTAGCCTAGCCTAGCTTAGCCCAACCTAGCTCTACTATACTCTACTCTACTCTGCTCTACTCTATTATACTCTCTACTCTAGCTTAGCCTAACTTAGCCTAGCCTAACCTAACTTTTCTCTTCTCTACTCTACTCTACTCTACTATTTTCTGCTCTGCTCTGTTTTGTTCTACCCTACTCTGCTTCTCTCTTCTTTACTCTGCTTTACTCTACTATACTCTGCTTAACTCTATTCTACTCTACTCTATGCTAGCTTAGCCTAGTGTAACATAGCCTAACCTTGCTTTACTCTACTTTACTCTACTCTACCCTACTCTACACTACTCTGTTCTAACCTATCCTACTCTACCCTAGCCTAGCCTAGCCTAGCTTAGCCCAATCTAACCTAGCTCTAGCCTACTATACTCTACTCTACTCTACTTTACTCTAACATATTCTATCCTAACATTTCTTATCCTAGCTCTGCTCCACTCTACTTTACTCTACTCAACTCTACTTTAATCTACTCTGCTCTACTCTAATCTACTCTACCAAACCTAGCCTAACCTAACCTAGCTCTATTCTACTTTACTCTACTCCGGTCTTCTTTTCTCTACTCTTCTTTGCTCTTCTTTGCTTTACTCTACTATGTTCTATTATGTACTGCTTTTCTCTACTATGCCTTGCTTTGCTCTGCACTACTGTAATCATTTTTGTTCTACTCTACTCTTCTATTCACTCCTCTCCTCTCCTCAACAATCCTTTCCTCTCTTCTACTCTACCCTACTCTACTCTACTCCACTCCAATCTTCTTTACTCTACTCTAATCTACTCTACTCTTCTTTACTCTATTCTATTCTTGCTTAGCCTAGCCTAGTTTAGCAAAATCTAGCTCTACATTACTCTGCTCTACTCTACTCTAGCCTTGCTTAACCTAGCCTAGCCTAGCCTAGCCTAGCTTCGACTAACCTAGCCTAACCTATCTCTACTCTACTCTACCACTCTATACTACTCTACTCTACTCAAGTCTACTCTATCTTAGCCTAGCTTATTATAGCCTAACCTTACTTTGCTTTACTCTACTCTATTCTACTCTACTCTACTCTGCTTTACTCTACACTACTCTACTCTACTCTAATCTTCTACTTGGCTCTGTTCTATGCTGCTCCTCTACTCTACCCTTTTCTACTCTACTCTACTCTGCTCCACTGTATTCTACTATACTCAAATCTACTCTAGCCTAGACTAGCCGAACCAAGCTCATTTTTTTTCTACTCTACTCCACTCTACTCTATTCTACTCTTCTAGCCTAACTTCTACTACACTCTAATCTACTCTACTCTAACCTAGCCTAGCCTAACTAAGCTCTATTATACTCTACTCTTTGCTTCTCTACTTTACTATACTCTAGCCTAGCCTTGACTAGCCTACCTTAAGCTAGCTCTACCCTGCTCTGCTCTACTTTGTTATGCTTTACTCTACTCTGCTCTACTCTACTCTACTTTACTCTAATCTACTCTGCTCTGCTCTACTCTACTCTACTCTAGCCTTGCCTAGTCTACCCCAGCCTAGCCTAGCTTAGCCCAACCTAACTTGGCTCTATTCTACTCTACTATAATCTACTCTACTCTACTCTACCCTAACCAAGCCTATCCTAACCTAGCCTAACCTTACTCAATTATACCATACTCTACTCCACTCTACTCTACTCTACTCTACTCTAGCTAGCCTAGCCTAACTTAGCTCTGTTATACTCTATTTTTCTATACTCTACTCTACTATACTTTTCTATACTCTATGCTGTTTTACTCCTCTACTATACTCTACTTTGTTTTCCTCTATACTACTCTACTTTACTTTATTCTTTTATCCTCTACTCTACTCTGCTTTACTCTCTTCTTCAATCCTCTCATCTCCTCTCCTCTTCTTTTGTCTCCTCTCCTCTCCTCTACTTTATTACCCTACTCTACTCACTTTACTCTTCTCTCCTATAATCAACTCTAATCTACTTTACTTTATTCTACTCTACTTTACTTTACTCTACTCTACTTTAACAAGCCTAACATAGCCTAGCCTACCCTGACCTAGCTCTACTCTACTCTATCCTCACCTAACCTAATTTATCCTAACCTAACATAGCTTAGCTCTACTCTACTCTTCTCTACTTCACTCTGCTCTTCTTTACTCCACACTACACTATTATACTTTACTTTGTTCTGCTCTACTCTATTGTACTCAACTCTTCTGCTCTGTTATACTCAACTCTACTTTGGTCTGCTATGTTCTCCTCTCCTTTCTTTTACTCTACTCTATTCTACTATGGTCTACTCTACACTACTCCACTCTACTCTACCAAAAATTATCTTACTCTACTCTATTTTACTCTACTCTACTCTACTTTACTCTATTCTAACCTAACCTTACTTAGCCTTGATAATCCAAGCTCTACTCTACTCTATTCTAGTATACTTTTCTCTTGCTTAGCCTAGCATAACCTTGCTCTACTCTACTCTGCTCTACTCTACTATCACTGCTCTGCTTTACTCTGCTCTACAATGCTCAGGTCAGCTCAGCTCTACTTTAATCTACTCAGCTTTACTCTATAACACCCTGCTATATTTTACTCTACTCTAATCTACTCTACTCTATCCTGGCCTAACCTAACCTAACCTAGCTCTACTCTACTCTACTCTACTATACTCTACTCGACACTAGGCTAGCAAAACCTAGCCTATCTTGCCTCGCCTACCTTAGCCCAACCTAGCTCTACTTTGCTTTGCTCTACTCTACTCTGCTCCACTCTGTTGTGCTCTTCTCTGCTCTACTCTACTGTGCTCTGGTCTACTCTACTCTACTCTACTTTGCTCTGCTATGCTATGCTATGCTCTGTTCTACTCTGCTCTACTTTACTCTACTCTACTTTACTCTACTCTACTCTACTCTAACCTAGACTAGGCTAACCTAAGCAAGCCAAAATTAGCTCTACTCTACTTTACTCTATGGTACTCTACTACTCTAGCCCAGCCAAGCCAAGCTTAGCCTATTTTTATCTAGCCTAGTCTAGCCTAACCTAACCTAGCTTAGTACTACTCTACTCAACTCTACTCTACTCTACTCTATTCTATGTTACTCTACTCTACTCTACTTTACTCTAGCCTATCCTAGCCTAACCTTGGTCAATTCTATTATGCTCATCTCTACTCTTTTATGTTTTGCTCTACTCTGCTCTACTCTACTCTGGTCTTCTTTGCTCTACTCCACTCTACTCTGCTTTGTTCTATAATACTCTACTCTCTTCTACTCTACTTTACTCTAGCCTAGTTTGGGCTAGCCTAGCCTCACCTAACCTAGCTCTACACAACACTACACTACTCTAACCTAGCCTAGCCTTAGCTTAGCTTAACTTAGCCTCAGCCTAGAATAACCTAGCTCCACTCTACTCTTCTTTACCTTACTCTTCTCTTCTCTAGTATGCTATGCTCTACTCTATCGTACTCTTCACTACTCTTCTCTATTGTGCTATAGCCTAGCATACTGCAACCAAGCTCTACTCTACTTTACCCTACTCTACTATTGCCTAACCTACTATATGCTAGCCTAGCCAAGCATAGCCTAAAATGACTCTACTCTACTTTACTCTAATCTACTCTACTCTACTATATACTACTCTACTCTGCTTTACTCTAATCTACTCTACTCTGCTCTATCATATCCTAGGCTAATCTAGCCTAACCTAGCTCTACTCTACTCAACTCAACTCTACTCTACTCTACTCGAATCTACTCATCTCTAGCTTAGCCAAGCCTAGGATAAGCTTGTTCTACTCTGCTCTACTCTACTCTACTTTACTCTAGCCTAGCCTAACTTAGCTCTTCTCTACTCTACTTTAGTCTAGCATAACATAGCCTAACCTAACCTAGCTCTACCCTGTTATGCTCTACTCTTCTCTGCTTGGCTCTATAATTCTTTTCTTTACTCTACTCTTTTCTTTTTTTCTCTAACCCACTCTACTCTATTCTACTCTACTATACTCTCACATTACTTAGTCTTACATAACTTACCCTATCTTAACCTAGCCTAGCCTAACTTTGCTCTACTCTACTTTACTCTACTCTACTCTTCTCAAATCTATTCTACTCTACTCCACTCTATTATACTCTACTAACCTAGCTTGTCTTAACCCAACCTTGCTCTACTTTATTCTGAGATAGCCTAACTTAGCCTAGCTTAACAAAACTCTACTATGCTGTGCCCTACTTTACTATGGTCTGCACTTTTCTCCTTTGCTCTTCTCTACTCTGCTCTGCTTTGCCCTATTCTACTCTACTATAGGGTAGCATAGCCTAGCCTAACATAGCCTAACCTAGCTCTGCTATACTCTACTCTACACTACTCTACTCTACTTTACTCTACTCAAACCTACCCTAGCATACCTTAGCTTAGCCAACCCTAACTAGCTTAGCCTAACCTAACCTTCCTCTACTCTACGCTTCTCTGCACCACTCAACTCTACTCTAACCTAGGCAAGCCAAACCTATCCTATCCTCTCTCTAATCTATTTTACCCTACTGCACTCTACTTTGCACTACTCTACTCTAGTCTAACTTGGCCTAGCATAACCTAGCTCTGCTCTACTCTACTCCACTTTACTCTACTATGCTTTTTTATTCTCTGTTCTACTATGCTCTACTCTATTCTAATTTTCTTTGATCTGCTCTACTCTGCTCTGCTCTTCCCTACTATACACTACTCTGCTCTACTCTCCTTTCCTTTCCACTCCTCTCTTCTCCTCTGCTCTCCTCTCCTCTCCCCTTTTATCCTGACCTTTTTTCTCTTCTACTCGACTTTACTTTACTCTACTCCACTCTATTTTACTCTACTCTACTCTTCTCTACTCTACTCTATTTTACTCTACTCTACTCTACTCTAGCCTAATCTGGCTTTATTGTACTCTACTCTACTCTACCCTAGCTTAACCTAGCCTAGTCTAGCTTAACCTATCCATTCTCTACTCTACTCCACTCAACTCTATCCTAGCTTAGCTTAGACTTGCCTTGCCTTGCCTAACCTTGCTTTGCTCTACTCTACTCTTCATTACTCTACTCTGCTTTGCTCTACACTGCTCTACTCTGCTCCACTCTATTTTACTCAACTCTACCCTACTCTTCTGCTCTTTATTTCTTTGCTCTGCTCTCTTCTGCTCTCCTATAATTTATACTATTCTGCTCTACTCTACTCTACTCTACTCTACTATACTCTATTCCAGCCTTGCTTAGTCTAGCCTAGCCTAACTAACAAGGCTCTTCTTTACTCTCCTCTACTCTACTCTAACTTAGCCTACCTTACCCTAGCTTAACCTAGCTCTACTCTCCTTTAGTCGACTCTACTTTACTGTGCTCTAACCTAGCTTAGCATAGCCTAACCAAGCTCTACTATAATCTACTCTACTATGCTCTTCCCTACTTTACTCCACTCTAGCCTAACCATGCTTAGCCTAGCCAAGCCTATGCTAGCTCAACTCTACTCTATTCTACTCTACTATGCCCTACTCTACTCTGGTTTACTCTACTTTTCTCTACACTACTCTACTCTGCTCTTCTCTACTCTACTCTATGGTATACTCTTGCCTAGCCTAGCCTAGCCTAACCAATTTCTACTCTATTCAACTCTAGTCTAGCCAAGCGTTGCCTAGCTTACCCTAGCCTAGCCTAACCTCACTTAGCCTAGCCTACCCTAGCTCTACTCTACTCAACTCTACTCTCCTCTGCTCTTCTCTACTATGCTCTAACATAGCTTAGCCTAACCTAGCATACTCGAGCCTCGCTAGCCTAGCTTAGCTTAACATTGCTCGGTTTTGCTCTACTCTCCTCTACTCTACTCTTCTCTGCTCATCTCTTCTCTGCTCTACTCTCCTCTACTCTACTCTTCTCTACTCTACTCTAGGCTTTCCTAGCCTTGCCTAGCCTAGCCTAGCAAAACCTAACTCTATAATACTCAAGTTTACTCTTCTCTACTCCATTATACTCTACTCTACTCTAGCCTAGCCTAGCCTACCAAAGCCTAACATAGCCTAGCCTACCAAACTTGGCCAAAAATAACTAGCTCTACTCTACTCTACTCTTCTTTACTTTACTCTACCCTACTCTACAAAGCTTTACTCTACTCTACTCTACTATACTCTTCTTTAATCTACTCTACTCTAACCTAACCAACCTTAGCCTAGCCTAACCTTGCTTTACTCTACCCTACTCTACTCTACACAACTCTACTCTACTCTAGCCTGGCCTAGAATAACTTAACCTAGCTCTACTATACTCTACTCTGCCCAACTTTCTATTCTCTACTCTGATCTCGTCCATCCTGCACTACTCTGCTCTGCTCTGTACAGCTTTGCTCTGTTCTACTCAACTTTTCTCTGCTCTTCTTTTTCCTACTCTACTCTACTCTACTTTGCTCTACTTTATCCTACTCTACTCTATTATGCTCAACTCAACTCTGCTCTATCCTACCCTACTCTACTCTAGCCAAGCTTATCCTAACCCAACCTAGCCTAACTTAGCTCAACTCTACTCTACTCTACTCTAATCTACTTTACTTCTCTACTCTAGCCTAACCTAGACTAGCTTAGCCTTGCCTAGCCTAGCATAGCCTAGCCTAACCTGACCTAGCTCAGCTCTATTCTATTATACTCTACTCTAACTATATCTATCCTAAGATAATCTAACTTAGCTCTACTCTAAATTACTATAACCTAGCAAAACCTAACCGAGCTCTTCTCTACTTTGCTCTACTCTACTCTATTATGCTCTACTATACTCTACTCTACACTACTCTACTCTATTGTATTACACCCCACTCTACTCAACTCTACTCTAACCAAGGTTAGCCTAGCCTTCCTTAACCTAACCTAACCAAGTTCTACTCTACTCTACTCTTCTCTACTATACTCTACTCTGCACCAGCCTAGATTAACCTTCCTAACTCTACTCTACTATGCTCTACTTTACTTTATTCTGCTTTGCTCTTCTCTACTTTGCTCAACTCTGTTCTGCTTTGCTCTACTCTCCTCAACTCTGCTCTACTCTTTTCTACTCTACTCTTCTCTGTTATGCTTTGCTTTACTCTTCTCTGCTCTATGCTACTCTACTCTACTTTGCTCTACTCTAGCCTAGCCTAGCTTTACTAAACATAACTCTACTCTACTCTACTCTATTGTACTCTAGCTAAGCCTAACCTTGTCATGCCTACCCCAACCTAACCTACCCTAGCCTAACCTAGCTCTGTTCTATTCTATTCTGCTTTGCTCTACTTTCTTCTACTCTACTCTGCTCTGTTGCACCAAACAATACTCTACATTGGCCAAGCCTAGCATAGACTAGCCAAATGTAACCTAGCTCTACTCTACTCTACTGAACTCTACTTTACTACAACCTAACCTATCTTAGCCTAACCTTGCTATACTCTCCTCTGCTCGACTTTACTCTGCTCTGCTCTGCTCTATTCTACTCTGCTCAACTCAACTTTGTTATTCTTTTCTATACTCTACTCTTCTCTACTCTACTATACTCTATCTACTATACTCTTTTCTAGCCTAGGTTAGTCTAGCTGGACTGCTTTACTCTATTTTACTTTACAGTACTCTATCCTAGCCGAGCATATGAAAGCCAAGCCTAGTCGAGGCTAGCCTAACCTTGTTGTACTCTAGTCCACTCTACTCTACTATACTCTACTCTACTCTACTCCACTCTACTCTACTCTACTCTATCCAAACCTAACCTAGCCTAACCTCACTCTACTCTACTCTACTTTACTCTACTCTTTTCTAGTCTACTCTACTCTAACTTAGCCTAACCTAGCTTTAGTCTACTGTACTCTACTCTAGCCTATGCTAACTTTAGTTTAGCCTAGCCTAGCCTAAGCTTGCTAGCCCAACTTAGCCTAACCTCGCTCTACTTTACTCTTCTCTTATCTGTTATACTTTACTCTTCTTTGCTCTGCTTTACTCTACTCTACTCTGCATTATATTGCTCTGCCCTACTCTACTCTACTTTACTTTACTCTATCCTAGCCATGTTGAACCTAATCTAACCTAGTCATACTCTGCTCTACTCTACTGTACTCTTCTCTACTCTACTATACTCTATTATACTCGTTTATACTCTACTATACTCTACCCTACTCCATTCTACACTACTCTACTCTGACATAGCCTAGCTTAGCCTAGGCTAAACTAGCTGTACCTTACTCAATTCTACTCAACTCAACTCTAGCCTAGCCTAGCCTCACTTAATCTAGCTCTACTCTGCTCTGCTCTTTTCTACTAGCTCTGCTCTATTGTACTCTACTCTAACCTAGCAGAGCCTAGCTTAGCCTAGCCAAACCTAACCTAGCTCTACTCTACTCTAGCCTAGCCTAACCTAACCCTGCCTAGTTTTGCTTAGCCTAACTTAGCTCTACTCTACTCTACTATATTTTACTCTACACAATTCTACTCTACTTTACTTTAACTTTTCTCTAGCCTAACTTAGCTAAGTACAACTCCACTCTAATCCGTTATACTCCACTCTAATCAATTCTTCTCTACACTACTCTACTTAACAATACTCTAGCTATGCCTTTACTCTATTATGCTCTATTCTACTATACTCAACTCTAATCCACTTTACTCTACTCAATTCTAGCCTACTCTAACTTAGCATAACTTGCCTAACCTAGCTCAGCTCTACTCTACTCTTGTCTGGCCTAGCCTAGCCTAATCTAGCTTTACTCTACAATACTTTACTCTAGCTTAGGCTAGTCGAGCCTAACCTAGCTCTACTCAACTCTACTCTAAACAACTCTACTCTACTCTATCCTAGCCTAACCCAACTTAACCATGCTCACCTCTATTCTTCCTAGCTCTGCTCTATTTTACTCTATACTGCTTTTCTCTACTCTGCTCTACTCTACTCTACTCTACTCTTCTAGTCTGCTCTACTCTACACTACTCTACTCTACTTCACTCTCCTCTACTTCTCTCTACTCTACTCTACTCTATTTAGCTCTTCCCTACCCTGCTCTACTCTTCTTGACTCTACAGTAATCTGCTCTACTATACTCTACTCTACTTTACTCTACTCTACTCTAGCCTTGCCTAACCTACCCTAGCCTCTCTTGGCCTAGCATAACCTAGCTTAACCTACTCTACTATACTTTATTCTACACTACTCTACTCTTTTTTGCTCTACCCTTCTCTACTCTACTCTACTCTACTCTAGCCAGCCAATCCTAGCCTTGCTTTGCCTAACCAAACTCTACTCTACTCTACGTTATCCTTGCCTAGCGTAACCTAGCCTAACATATCTCTACTATACTTTACTCTACTATACTCTAGTCTACTTTACTTTACTCAACTCTACTCTAACCTAGCCTAGCCTTGCCTAACCTAGCATATCTTAACATTGCTCTACTCTACTTTACTCATCTCTGCTCAGGTTTTTTTGACTCTACTCTACTGTATTCTACTCTTCTCTGAATTACTCTACTTTGCTCTACTCTCTTTACTGTACTCTATTCTACTTTAACTTAGGCTAGCCTAGCCTGAGCTAGCCTAACCTAGCTCTACTCTACTCAACTCTACTCTAGCCTAGTCGAGTTTAGCTTAGCTTTACTCTGCTCTTCTTTGCTATACTATGCTTTGCTCTACTCTACTCAGCTCTACTCTACTATGATCCTCTTTGCTCTACTCTACTCTTCTCTACTTTGCTCTACTTTACTTTGCTTTACTCAACTATACTCCACTCTACTCTAACCTAGCCTAGCCTAACCTTACTCTATTCTACTCTACTCTGCTCTTCTCTACTCTACTCTACTCTACTTTACTTGAGCATTGTTTAGACTAACCTATCCTACCCTACCCTGGCCTAGCCTAACCTAGCTTAACCTAACTCTACATTACTTTACTTTATTATACTCTACTCTATTCTACTCTACTCAAGCCTAGCCTGCCCTAGCCCAGCTTCGCTTAGCCTAACCTAGCTCTACTCAACTTTTCTCTACTCTATTTTTCTCTACTCTACTCTACTCTACTTATCTTTGCTCTTCTCTACTCTCCTCTACTCTACTCTACTCTACTTTACTCTACTCTAGCCTAGCCTAGCTCAAGTAAGTCAAGCTGTACTCTACTCTATAACATAGTCTATCCTAGCCTTGCTTGACCTAGATCTGTTCTATTCTACATAACTATACTCTACTACACTCAACTCAACTCTACCTTATGATAATCTAACCTAGCCTAGCTTAGCCTAACATAGCTCAACTCTGCTTTGCTCTTCTCTTCTCTTCTCTGCTCTTCTCTTCGCTACTCTACACTACTCTACTCTACTCTACTCTAGCCTAACCAAGCTCGACTCTACTTTACTCTCCACTACTCTACTCTACTCTACTCTAGCCTGGTTTAGCCTAAACTAACCTATCCTACCTAAGCTTGGCCTAGCTTAACCTAAGCTAGATCTACTCATTTCGACTCTATTATACTTTTGTATACTCCACTCTACTCTACTCTAATTGAGCCTAAGTTAGCCTAGCAAAACTTAGCTCGATTCTACTCTGCTCTAGCCTAGCCTAGCCTAACCTAGCTCTCCTTGGCTCTACATTTCTCTGCTTTGCTCAGCTCTACTCTACTTTACTATACTCTATGCTACTCTACTCTAATCTACTTTAAATTAGCATAGCTTAGCCTAACCTAACCAAGCTCTACTTTACACTACTCTACTCTTCTCTTATTTACTCTAACCTAGCCTTGTTTTGCCTAGCCTAGCCTAACCTAACCTAGCTTTACCCTACTCTACTCTATTATTCTCTGCACCACTCTACTTCTCTCTTCACTTCTCTACTCTACTCTACTCTGCTCTACTGTGCTCTAGCTCAGCCTAACCTAACCTAGCTCTACTCCATTTTACTATAACCTAGCCTAACCTAACTCTATTATACTATACTCTACTCCACTCTACTCTACTCCTCGCTACTCTAACCCAGCCTAACCTAACTTAACCTAGCTCCACCCTACTCTGCTCTACACTGCTCTGCTCTGTTATGCTCTGCTCTACTCTACTCTACTATATAATACCTTGCTCTGCTCTGCTCTATTCTGCTACTCTACTCTACCCTACTATGCTATGCTATGCCTTGCTCTACTCTACTCTACTCTACTCTACTCTTCTCTGCTCTGCTCTGCTCTACTCTACTATACTCTTCAATGATCTACTCGTTTTGCTTAGCTATGTTCGATTCTACTCTACTCTATTTGACTCTAGCCTAGCCTAACCTAGCTTTACTCTACTGTACTTTACTCAGCTCTACTCTACTCTACTCCACTCAACTCTACTCTTCTCTACTCTACTCCATACTCTCTATCTAAAGCTAGCCTAGCCTAACCTAACCAAGCTGTACTCCACTCTACTCTACTCTACTAAAGCCTCGCCTAGCCTAACCTAGCATAGCCTAGCCTTGCCTAGCCAAACCTTGCTCTACTATAATATACTCTACCCTACTATACTCTACACTATTTTTCTCAACTCTACTCTACTTTACTCTACTCTATTATAACCTAGCCTAACCTAACCTAGCTTACACCAACCTAACCTAGCTTAACCTAACTTTACTCTACTGTACTGTACTCTACTCTACTTTATTATACTCTTCTCTACTCTACTCTCCTCTACTCTACTCTCCTCCACTCTACTCTACTCTAATCTACTCTACTCTACTCAATTCTAACTGAGCCTAACATAGCCTATCCTATCATTTTCTACTCTACTCTACTCTACTCTAGCCTAGCTTAACTAAACCTAGCTTTACTCTACTCTTCTGTGCTCTACTCTACTTTACTATACTTTACTCTCCTTTCACGTTGTTAACCCTAGTCTAGCTTTACCTAACTCTACTTTACTATGCTCTAGCCTAGCCTAGCCTAGCTTTAGCTCGCTTTGCCTAGCCTAGCCTAACCGAGCTATACTTTACTCTACTCTATTCTACTCTATTCTACTATACTCTACTCTACTTTACTCTAATTTAGCCTACCTAGCTCAGCCTAACTTAGCTCTACTATACTCTACCCTACTTTATTCTACTCTACACTTCTCTACTCTATTATGTTTTACTCTAGCTTAACCTAGTTTTGCTAAGACTTGCCTGGCCTAACTTAGCTTTACTCTGCTCTACTTTTATCAACTCTGCTTTGCTCTACAATGCTCTACTAAACTCTACTATACTCTATTCTACTCTACTCTACTCAAGCCTAGCCTTCCCTAGCCTAACCTAGCACTACTTGACTATACTGTACTCTATTCTACCCCACTATACTCTTCTCTATTGTACTCTACTATACTCTACTTTACTCTACTCTACTCAACTCTACCATATCCTAGCCTAGCCTAACCTAGCACCACTCTACTCTACTCTACTTTACTCTACACTAACCAAGCCTTTCCTAGCTTAAACTCACTCTACTCTACTCTACTTTATTACTCTACTCTAGCTTAGCCAGGCCTACCCTAGCATAACCTTGCCTAGCATATCGTAGCTTAACCAAACTCTACTCTACTCTACTTCAACCTTCTTAGCTTAGCTTAACCTAACATAGCTCTACTCTAGCCTAGCTTAGCTTAACCTAGCTCTTCTTAACTTTGCTCTGTAATGCTATACTCTATTCTGGTCTACTCTAATCTGCTCAACTCTACTCTGCTCTATTCTGCTCTACTGTACTCTAGCCTAGCCTAACCTTGTTGTACTTTACTCTACTATACTCTACCCTACTCTAACCTAGACTAGCTTAGCCTAACCTAGCTCTAATCCACAATACTCTACTCTACTCTACTCTACTCTACTCCATCCTACTCTACTATACTCCATTCTAATCTACTCTACTTTACTCTAACCTAGCTAAACCTAGCCTAGCCTAGCCTAGCTCTACTTTACTCTACTCTATGCTAACCTAATCTTGCCTACCCTAGCCTAATCTTGCTCTACTATGCTCAGCCCTACTGTATGTTACCCTACTCTGCTTCGCTCTACTCTGTTATACTATGTCTTTCTCTATGCTACCCTTTTCTTCTTTGCTCTACTCTTCTCTACTCTACTCTGCTATACTTTACATTACTTTAATCTACTCTACTTAACTCTACCTTAGTCTATCCAAACCTAACCTAGCCTAGCCTTGCCTTGCCTAGCCTAGCCTAGCTCTACTCAACTTGACTCTACTATACTATACTATACTATACTCTATTCTAATATATTCTACTCTACTCTACGTTACTCTACTCGACTCTGCTCTACCCTAACCTAGCAAGCCTAGCCTTGCTTAACCTAGCTTAGCTTAACTTAGCTTTACTCCACCTTGCTCTACATTGCTCTACTTTGCTCAATTCTGTTCTAATCTCCTCTACTCCATTCTACTATGCTCTTCTCTACTTTGCTTTACTCTACTCATCTTTGCTCTACTCTACTATGCTTTGCTCTACTCTACTCTACTCTTTTCTACTCTACTCTACTCTACTCTACTCTACTCTAGCTTAGCCCAGCCTAGCCTAACCAAGATCTACTCTACTCTACTACACTCTACTTTACTCTAGCCTAGCTTAGCCTAACCTACCCTAGCCTAGCCTATCCTAACATAACCTTGCTTTACTCTACCATACTCCACTTTATTCTTGTATAATTTACTCTAGTCTACTTTAGTCTACTCTACTCTACTCTACTATGCTCTATTTTAACATTGCTCTACTCTGCTCCGGTCTGGCCTACTCCACTTTGCTATACTTTACTCTATCCTATGCTAAGTAATGCTCAGCTCTACTTTACTCTATTCTGTAGAATATAGTAAAGTAAAGTAGAGTGTAGTAGAGTGGAGTAGAGTAAGGTTAGGTTAGGCTAAGTTTGGTTAGAGTAGAGTAGAGTAGTGTAGAGTAGAGTAGAGTAAAGTAGAGTAGAGGAGGAGAGGAGAGGAGAGGAGAGTAGAATAGAGAAGAGTAGAGTAGAGTAGAGTAGAGTGGACTAGAGCTAGGCTAGGTTAGGCTAGGCAAGGTTAGGTTATAGTAGAATAGAGTAGAGTAGAGCCATCTAGAGAAGAGAAGTGCAGGGTAGAGCTACATTAGGCTAGGCTATGTTAGGTTGGGCAAGTTAAGACTAGAGTAGAGTAGAGCTTGGTAGACTAGGCTAGGCTAGGTTCGAGTAGAGTAGAGTACAACTAGAGTAGAGTAGAACTAGATTAAACTATTTTAGGCTAAGCAAGAGTATAATAGAGTAGAGTAGAGTAGAAAAGAGTAGAGCAAAGTAGAGCAGAGCAAAGTATTATAGAGCAGAGTATTACAGAGCAGAGTACAGCAGGGTAGTGTAGAGCAAAGAAGTGTAGAGCAGAGTAGCACTTGGCAAGGTTAGGTGAGATAAAAGTAAAGTAGTGAAGACTAAAGCAGAGTAGAGTAGAGTAGAGTAGACTAAAGCAGAGTAGTGTAAAGTATAATATGATTGAGTACAATATAGTAGAGTAGAGCTAGCTTAGGCTAGGCTAAGCTAGGAAGTTAGGCTAGGCTAGGTTAGGTTAGGCAAGAGTAGAGTTGAATAAAGTAGAGAAAAGTAGAGCAGAGTAGAGTAGAGCTAGGTTAAGCTACGTTAAGATAGAGTGGAGTAGAGTATATTAGAGTATAGTATAGTAGAGTATAGTTGGGTGTAGTTGATAGAGAGAGCTTGGTTCAGCTAGGCTAGGTTAGGCTAGGTTAGGCTAGGCTAATGTAAAGTAGAGTAAAGTAGTGTAGAGTAGAGTGGAGAAGAGTAAAGTAAAGTAGAGTAGAGTATGTAGAGCAAAACTGAGTAGAGTAGGAAAAAGTATAGTTGAGTAGAGCAGTGTAGAGAAGTGAAGGGTAGAGTAGAGTAGAGCTAGGTTATGTTGGGATAGGCAAGGTTGGGCTAGGCTAGGCTAGGCTAAGCAAATGCTAAGCTAGAGTAGAGTAGAGCTAGGTTAGGCTTGGTTTGGTTATGATAAGTTAGAGTAAAGAAGAATAGAATAGAGTATAGTATAGTAGAGTAAAGTAGTGAAGAGTAGAGTAAAGTAAAGCAAGGTTAGACAAAGCTAGGTTAGATTTGAGTAGAGTAGAGTAGAGTAGAATAGAGTAAAGTAGATTAAAGTGGAGTAGAGTAAAGCTAGGTTAGGTTAGGCTATGCAAAGCTTTGTAAGAATAGGCTAGGCATGGCTAAGCTAGAGTAGAGTAGAGTTGGGTAGAGTAGAGCTTGATTCGACTAGACTGGGCTAGCTAGAGTAGACTAAAGTAGAATAGAGCAGAGATGAGGATAACAAACAAGGGTAGAGTAGAGTAGAGAATAGTAGAGGAGAATAGATCAGACCAAAGTAGAGTAGAGTAGAGCAAAGTAGAGCTGAGCTGAGTAGAGCAAAACAGAGTAGAGTAGAGTAGAGTTAGGTTAACCTAAGCAAGGCTAGGTTAGGCTAGGTTAGAGTAGAGTAGAGTAGAATAGATTAGAGTAGAGTAGAGTAGAGTTGAGCATACTAGAGTAGAGTAGGGCTAGGTTAGGCATGGCTAGGCTAGGTTAGGCTAGGCAGGAGTAGAGTAGAGTAGTGTTGGGAAGAGTAGAGTAGAGCTAAGTTTGGTTAGGCTTGGCCAATGTAGAGTAGACGACAGCAGAGCATAACAAAATTGAGGTGAGCAGAGCAGAGTAGAGCATTGTAGAGTAGAGTAGAGTAGAGCAGAGCTAAGTTTTGCTAGGCTAGGGTCGAGTAAAGTAAATTAGAGTAGAAATGCAAGGTTAGGTTTGGCTAGGCTAGAGTAGAGTAAAGTAGAGTAGAGTAGAGTAGGGCAGGACAGAGCAGAATAGAGCAGGGCATAGTAGAGTAGAGTAGATTAGAGTAGAGCAGAGTAAAGTAGAGCTAGGTTAGGCTTGTTTTGGCTACGCAAGGCTAGGCTAGAGTAGTGTAGAATAGAGCAAAGTTAGGCCAGGTTACGATAAACAAGGTTTTTGTAGAGTTTATTAGTGTAGAGTAGATTAGAGTAGAGTTGAGTTGAGCTAGGTTATGCTAGGCTAAAGTAGGCTAGGCTAGAGTAGAGTAGAATAAAGCAAGGTTAGGCTAGGTTAAGCTAAGCTAAGCTAGGCTAGGTTATAGTAGAGTGGAGTAGACTAGAGTACAGTATAGTAAAGCAGAAGAGAGTAGAGTATAATCGAGCAGAGTAGAGTGGAGAAAAGCATACCAGAGCAAAGCAGAAAAAAGTAGAGAAGAGCAGAGTAGAGTAGAGTAGAATAGTGAAAAGCAGAGTAAAGTATAGTAGAGCAGGGCAGAGTAGAGGAGAGAAGAGTAGAGTATAGAAAAATAGAGTTGAGTAGAGAAGAGTAGAGCAGAGCTAGGATAGGTTAGGCTAGGCTAGTCTAGGCAAGAGTAGGGTAGAATAGTGTAGAGTATAATAGACTAGAGTAGAGTAAAGTAGAGCTAGGTTAAGCTAAGCTAGGCTAAGTGAGGTTAGAGTAAAATAGCATAGAGTAGAGTAGAGCTGAGGAGAGTAGAGGAGAGCTAAGCAGAGGAGAGCTAAGTAGAGCAGTGCAGAATAGTGTAGATTAGAGTAGAGTAGAGTGCAGAAGAGAAAAGTTTAGTAAAGCAAAGCAAAGTAGAGAAGTGTGAAGTAGAGAAAAGCTAAGTTAGGTTGGGATAGGCTAGGTTGGCTTGGCTATGCAGAAGTAGAGTAGCGTAGAGCAAGGTTAGGCTAGGCGAGGCTAGGCTAGGTTAGAGTATAGTAGAGTAGCATAGAGTAGTGCTGGGTTAGACTAAGCTAAGCTAGGCTAGAGTAGAGTAGAGTAGAGCTCAGTTAGGGTAGGTTAGGGAAGAGTAGATTAGAATAGAGTAGAGTAGAGTAGAGTAGAGTAAAGTAGAGAAGAGCAAAGTAGAGAAGAGTAGAGTAATGTAGAGTAGAGTAAAGCAGAGAAGAGTAGAGTAGAGCAGAGCATAATAGAGTAGAGTAGAGCAAGGTTAGGCAAAGCTAGGCTCGATTAGAGTTGAGTAGAGTAAAGTATAGTATAGTAGAGTAGTATAGTATTTTAGAGTAGAGTAGAGTAGAGCAAGGTTAGGCTTGGTTAGGATAAGCTAGGCTAGGTTAAGCTAGGTTAAAGTAGAGAAGAGTTGAGTAGAGTAGAGTATAGTAGAGTCTAGTAGAGTAGAGGATAGTAGAGTAGGGAAAAGCAACATAGAAAAGAGTGGAGGGCGGTGGAGTGGAGTAGAGCAGAGTAGAGCAAAGCAGATCTAAGTATAGTAAAGCAAGGTTAGGCTAGGCTAGGCTAAAGTTGAGTAGAGTTTACAAGAGTAGAGTAGAGTAGAGCTAGGTTAGGCTAGGGCAGGTTAGATTAGAGTAGAGTAGAGTAGAGCAGAGTAAGGTAGAGTAGAGCAGGGCATAGTAGAATAGGGCTAGGTTAGGTTAGGTTAGGCAAGGCTTGTGTATAGTTGAGAAGAGTAGAGTAGAGTAGAGTAGAGCAAAGGGGAGCAAAGCATAGTGGAGTAGAGTAGAGCAGAGTATAGTAGAGAAGAGTGGAGTAGAGTAGACCAGAGTAGAGCAAGCTTAGGGTAGGCTAGGCAAGGTTGGGTTAGGTTAGACTAGGCTAGGCTAGAGTTTAGAGAGAATAAAGTATGACAAGATAGAGTGGAGTAGAATAGAGCTTGGTTAGGTTAGGCTAAACTAGGCTGAGTTAGAGTATAATAGAGTAAAGTGGAGTAGAGGAGAGGAGAGTAGAGGAGAGTAGAGTAGAGCATAGTAGAGTAGACATAGTAGAGTAAACTAGAGTAGAGTAGAGTAGAAAATAGCATAGTGAAGTAGAGTAGAGCTTAGTTAGGCTAGGTTGGGCTAGAGTAGAGTAGAGTAGACCTTTGTTAAGCTAAGCTATGTTAGAATAGAATAGTGTAGAGTAAAATGGAGTATAATCTAGTAGAGTAGGGTAGAATAGAATAAAGTAGAGTTAGGCTAGGCTAAGGTAGTGTAGGCTAGGCTCAGCCAGGCTAGAGTAGAGTAGGGTAGAGTAGAGTAGAGCAGAGTAGAGTAGAGTAGAGTAGAGTAGGGTAGAGTATTAGGGAGAAGAGTAGTGTAGAGTAGGGCTTGATTAGGCTAGGCTAGTCTAGGCTAAGCTAGAGTGGAGTAAAGTAGAGTAGAGTAGAGTAGAGCAGAGTAGAGCAGAGTAGAGTTGAGAAGAGCATAGTAGAGTAGGGTAGGGCATAGTAGAGTAGAGAAGAGAAAGGTAGGGTAGAGCAAAGTAGAGAATAACAGAGTAAAGCATAATTTAGCTAGGTTAGTTTAAGCTATACGAGGCTAGGCTAGGTTAAAGTAAAGAAGAATAGAGTATAATTGAGTGGAGTAGAGTTGGGTATAGTAGAGTATAGTATTTTATAGTAGAGTAGAGTAGACTACAGCTAAGTTAGGATACACGAAGTTAGCTAGGCTAAAGTATAGTGTTGTAGAGCCAACTTAGGCTAGGTGAGGATAGGCTAGGCTAGAGAAGAGAAGAGTAAAGTAGAGCAGTACATAGCAGAGTAGAGTAGAGCAAAGCAAAGGAGAGTAGAGCAGAGTAGAATAGAATAGAGCATAATAGAGTAGAGTACAGTATAGTAGGGTAGAGTAGAGTAGAGCAAAGTAGAGTAGAGTTGATTAGAGTAGATTATAATACAGTAGAGAAGAGTAGAGTTGAGTAAAGGAGAGCTAGGTTAAGCTAGGTTAGGCTAGGCTAGGCTAGGTTTGGCTAGGCTTGGTCAGGCGAGGCTAGGCTAAAGTAGAGTAGAGTAGAGTGAAGTTGAGTGGAGTAGAGTTGAGTATAGTAGTTTAGAATAGAGCTAGGTTAGGCTATGTTAGGCTAAGATAGAGTAGAGTATAGTAGAGTAGAGTAGAGCAGAGTTGAGTGGAGTAGAGTAGAGTAGTGTAGAGCTAGACTAGGCTAGGTTAGGCTAGAGTAGTGTAGAGTAGAATAGAGTAGAGCTAAGTCAAGCTATGTTTAGCACTCTTAAGCTATGCTAGGTTAGGCTAAGCTAGAGTAGAGTAGAGAAAGGTAGAGCGAAGTAGAGTAGAATAGAGTATAGTAGTGTGTAATGGAGTAGAGTTGGGCTAAGTTAGGGTAGGCTAGGCTAGAATACATTAGAGAAGAGTAAAGTAAAGTAAAGTAGAGTAGAGAAGACCAGAGCATAGTAGAGTGGAGAGGAGAAGAGCATAACAGAGTAGAGCTAAGTTAAGCAGTGTAGAGCTAGGTTTGACTAGGCTCGGCTTGGCTAAGTTAGAGTAGAGTAGAGCTAGGTTAGTCTAGGCTAAGGAAGGCTAGTTAGAGTAGAGTAGAGTGCATTAGAAATAGGCTAGGCTTGGCTAAGCGAGGCTATGTTAGGCTAAGTTAGGCTAGGCTAGGCTAAGCTAGCCTAAATTAGAGTAAAGTAAAGGAAAGCTAAATTAGGCTATGCTAGGCTAGGCTAGATTACAATATATTAGAGTAGTGCTAGGTTATCTTTCATTAGGCTAGGGTAGGTTAGGTTAGAGTAGAGTAGAGTAGAGTCGATTAGAGTAGAGTAGTGTATATTAGAGTAGAGTAGAGTTGAGTAGACCTAGTTAGGCAAGGCTAAGCTAGGGTTGGCTTGGTTTAGCAAGGCTAGGCTAGAGTAGAGTAGAGTAGAGTGGAGTAGAGTAGAGTTGAGCTTGGTTACACTAAGCAAGGCTAGAGTACAATAGAGCTGAGTAAAGTAGAATAGACTAGAGCATGGCTGAGCAGAGCAAAGTAGAGCAGAGTAGAGTAGAGCAGAGAAGAGTAGAGTAGAGCAGAGTAGAGTGCAATTTTGTAAGGTTAGGCTAGGCGATGCTAGGTTAAGCTAAGCTAGGCAAGAGTAGAGTATTACGGAGTAGAGCTAGGCTAAGCTTAGCTAGGCTAAGCAAAGTTAGAGTAAAGTGGAGTAGAGTAGAGTGGATTGGAGTATAGTAGGGTAGAGTAGAGTAAAGAAGAGTAGAGCAAGGTTAGGTAAGGCTAGGCTAAACTAAAGTAGAGTAGAGTAGAGTAATGTAAAGTAGAGTGGAGTAGAGCTAGGTTAGGCTGGGCTAGGTTAAAAAGCTTAGAGTAGAGTAGAGCTGAGTAGAGTAGGGTAGAGTACAAAAGAGTAGAGTAGATTATAGTATTGTAAAGTAGAGCTAGGTTAGGCTTGGCTAAGTAAAAGTCAGGTAGAATAGAATAGAATAGAATAGAATGGAGTAGAGTAAGGTAGAGCAGAGTTAGGTTAGGTTATGGTAGGCTAGAGTAGAGTAGAGTAGTGTAGAGTAGAGTAGAGTGGAGTTAATTAAGGTTAAGCTAGGCTAAACTATGCTAATGTAGAGTAGAGTAGAGCAAAGAATAGTAGAGTGGAGTAAAGCAGAGTATAATAGAGTAGAGTAGAGCAGAACAGTGTAGAGCAAAGCAAAGCAGCATAGAGCAAAGAAAACTAGAGCAAAGTAGAGCAGAGTAGAGCTAGGTTAGGCTAGGTTAGGAAAGACTAGGCTAAGCTAGAGAAGAGTAGAGTAGAGGAGAGCAAAGAAGAGGAGAGCTTGTTTAGGCTTGATAAGGGTAGGCTAGGCAAGGCTAGAGTAGAGTATAGTAAAGTATAGTAGAGCAGGGTAGAGAATAGTAGAGTAGAGTAGAGTAGAATAGAATAGAGTAAAGTGTAGTAGAATAGAGTTATGTTTGCCTAGCTTATGCTAAGCAAGGCTAGAGTAGAGTAAAGTAGAGTAGGGCTTGGTTCGACTAAGCTAGGATAGGCTTGGCTAAGCTAGAGTAGGGTAGAATAGAGTAGAGCAGAGATGAGCATAGTAGAGTAGAGCGAAGTTGAGAACAGGAGAGTGGAGCAAAACAAAGTAGAGTAGAGGAAAGTAGAGCAGAGCAGAGTAATGTAAAGTAGAGCTAGGTTAGCCTAAGCTAGGCTATGTTAGGGTAGGTTACAGTAAAGTATAATAGAGTAGAGTAGAGTAGAGTTGAGTAGAGTATTGTAGAAAACATTTGAGTAAAGAAAGGTTAGGTTAGGCTAGGGGTGGCTAGTTTTGGTAAAGCTAGAGTATTATAGAGTAGAGTAGAATAGAGTAAAGTAGAGCTAGGTTAGGTTTGGCTAGGTTAAGCTAAGCTTGACTAAATTAGAGTAGAGTAAAGCTAGGTAGAGTAGGGCAGAGCAAAGTAGAGCAAAGAAAAGCAGAGTAGAGTACAGCAAAGCAGAGAAGAGTATAGCCAGGCTAGGCTAGGCAAGGAGAGAGTAGAGTAAAGTAGAGTAAAGTAGAGTAGAGTGGAGTAGAGCTTGGTTAGGCTACGCTAGGGTAAACGACGTTAGAGTATAGTACAGTAGAGTAGAGTAGAGTAGAGTTGATCAAAGAAAAGAGGAGAGGAGTAGAGTAGAGAGGAACTGAGTAAAGTAGAGAAGAGTAGAGCATAACAGAGTAGAAAAAAGCATAGTAGAGTAGAGCAAAATAGAGTGGAGTAGAGCAGAGTAGAGTAGAGTAGAGTAGAGTAGAGTAGAGCAAGGTTAGGCTACGCTAGGCTAGAGTAGAGTAGAGTAAACCTAAGTCGGCATTGGCAAGGCTAGGCTAGGCTAGGTTAAAATTGAGTAGACTAGAGTGGAGTAAAGGAGAGTATAGTAGAATAGAGCTAGGTTTGGATAGGTTAGGCTAGGCTATGCTTAGCTAAATTAGAGTAGAGTAGAGTAGAATAGAGAAGAGTGAAGAAGAGCAAAATAGAGCAGAGTAGAGTTGAGCTAAGTGGAGCAGAGTAGAGCAAAGATGAGATGCACTAAGACTGGCTAGGAAAGCTAAGCTAGGCAAGGCTAGGCTAGAGTCGAGTAGAGTAAAGAAGAGTAGAGCTAAGTAAGGTTAGGTTAGGCAAGGTTAAAGTGTAGTAGAGTAGAGTAGAGTATATTAGAGTAGAGTAGAGTAAAGCAGAGCAGAGCAGAGAAGAATAGAGCAAAGGAGAGTAGCACTGAGCAGAGCAGAGTTGAGTAGAGTAGACTGGAGTAGAGTAGAGTAGAGCAGAGAATAGCTAGGTTATGCTAAGCTAAGCAAAAATTGAGTTTGTTAGAGTAGAGTAGAGTAGAGTAGAGCTTGGTTAGGCTAGGGTAGCTAGAGTAGAGTAGAGTAATGAAAGATTAGGCTGGGTTAGGCTACCTAGAGTAGAGTGGAGTAGAGTATAATAGAGTAGAGTAGTATAAAGTAGAGTAGAGTAGAGTTGATTAGGGTAGAGTAGAGTAGAGTGGAGTAGAGTAGAGTATAGTAGACTATTTTAGAGGAGAGGAGAGGAGAGATGAATAGGGAAGAGGAGAGAAGGTAAGAGGAGAGCAAGGAAGAGAGCAGAGAAGAGCACAATAAATTAGGGTAAAATAGAGTAGAGTAGAGCAAAGCAGCACAGTGCAGAGCAATCCAAAATGGAGTAAAGTAGAGTAGAGAGGAGAGTACAACAGAGTAGAGAAAAAAAGTAGAGTAGAATAGACTAGAATAGAGCTTGGCTAGGCTAGGCAAGGTTTGGCTTGGTAAGGCTAGAGTAGAGTAGAATAGGATAGAATGGAGTATGGTAGAACTAGGTTAGGCTATGTTAGGTTAGAGTATAGTAGAGTGTAGAAGAGTAGAGATGAGTAGAGTAGAGTAGAGTAGAGTTGAGCAGATTAGAGGAAATTAAAGCCGAGAAGAGCAAACCAAGGTTAGGTTTGGCTTGGCTTCTCTAGGCTACAGTATAGTAGAGTAGAGTGAGGTTAGGTTAGGGTAGAGTAGTGTAGAGTAGAGTAGAGTATAGTAGTGTATAGTGTATTAGAGTAGAGTAGAGTTAGCAAAGGCTAGGCTTGGCTAGGGCAGGTAAGGCTAAGCTTTTTTATAGTAGAGTAATGTAGATTATAGAAAAGAAGAGGAGAGTAGAGTAGAGCAAAGCTCCACTTTACTAGGCTTGTCTAGGCTAGGCTATGATAGAGTAGAGTATAGTAGAGTTGAGAAGAGTAGAGTAGAGTAGAGCATAACAGAGTAGGGTTGGGAAGTACGAGTAAAGTAGAGAAATATAGAGTAGAGAAGAGTGTAGAATAGAAGAGTGGAGCAGAGTATAGCTAAGTATCGTAGAGCTCGGTTAGGTAATGTTATGCTAGGTTAGAGTAGAGTGGAGCCAAGCACAATATAGTAGAGTAGAGTAGAGTATAGTATATTAAAGTAGAGTAGAGTAGAGTTAGGTTAGAGTAGAGTGAGGCTAGGATAGGTTATGCTAGGCGAGGCTAGGCTAGGTTATGCTAGGCAAGAGTAGAGTAGAGTAGAGTTAGGTTAGGTTAGGCTGGACTAGGGTAGGCTAGGCCAGAGTAGAGTAGAGCAAAGCTGAGTAGAATAGAGAAAAGCAGAGCTAGGTCAGGCTAGGTTAGCCAAGGGTAGGCTAGTATACAATAGAGAAGGGTAGAGGTAGGATAGGCTAGGCTAGGTTTGGTTAGAAAAGAGTAATGTAGAGTGGAGTATAGTAGAGTAGGGTAAAGTAGAGTATAATATAGTAGAGTAGAGTAGAGTAAAGAAGAGTAGAGTGAAGTTAAGTTAGGCTAGGTGAGGTTATGGTAAGCTGGGCTAGAGTAGAGTAGCACAGAGTAGAGTAGAGTGGAGTTTGATTGAGCTAGGTGAGTTTATGCTAAGCTAAGCAAGAGAAGAGTAGAGCAGAGTAGAGCAAAGAAGAGCATTGAAGAGCAGAGCAGAGTGAAGCAAAGTAGAGAAAAGTACAGTAGAGTAAAGCAAAGCTTAGTAGAGCTAGGTTTTGGCTAAGCGATACTATGCCTAGGCTAGGCTAGTCTAGGCTAGAGTTAAGTAGAGTAGAGTGTAGTATAGTATTTTAAAATTGAGTAGAGTAGAGTAGAGTAAAGCTTGGTTTGGCTAGGTTTGGCCAGGCTAGGCTAGTCTTGAGTAGAGTAAAGTAGAGTAGAGTTAAGTTAGGTTAGACTAGGCTAGTATTTAATAAGGTATAATAAAGTAGAGCAGAGTAGAGTAGAGTAGAGTAGACTAGAGCTAGGTTAGGCTAAGCTAGGCTAGAGCATGGTATAACATAATAGAGTCGAGTGGAGTAGAGTAGAATAGATTACAATAGTGTAGAGCAGAGCAGTATAGAGAAGAGCTGAGCAGAGTTATGTTAGGCTACGATAGGTGAGGCTAAGCAATGCTAGACTACGCTTGGCTATGCTAAGCTCGAGTAAAGTAGAGTAGTGCTAGGTTATGTTAGGCTAAGCAAAGCTAGGGTTGAGTAGAGAAGAGTAGAGTAGATTATAGTAAAGTAGAGTAGAGTTTTGTAGAGCTTGATTAGGCTAGGTAAGTCTTGGTTAGGCTAGGCTAGAGTAGAGTAATATAGAGTAGAGTAGAGTAGGGCTTGGTTAGGCTAGGCTAGCCAAGTAAAGGCTAGAGTAGAGTAGAGTAGAGTAGAGAAGAGCAGAGTAGAGTAGAGAGTAGAGTGGAGTAGAGTAGAGAAGATTAGAGTAGAGTAGAGTAGAGTAGAAAAGTATAGTAGACTTGAACAAAGTAGAGTAGAGTAGAGCAAAGCTAGGTTAGGCAAAGCTAGGAAAGGTTAGAGTAGGGTAGAGTAGATTAGAATAGAGTAGAATGGAGTAGAGTAGTGTAGAGTGTAGTAGAATAGGGTAAAGTAGATTAGAATAGAGTAGAAGGGAGTAGAATAGTGTAGAGTGTAGTGGAGTACTTTAGAGTAGAGTAGAGGTAGGTTAGGCTAGGCTACACTTTTTTAGGCTAGGTTAGGCTAGGCTAGAGTAAAGTGAGGAGGGTAGAGTGGAGTGTAGTAGAACTTTTTTACGTTAGGCTAGGCTAGGCTATCTTGGTTAGGTTAGGTAGGCTAGGCTTTTCTTAAGTAAAGTAAAGCAGAGTAGACCAAGATGGAGTAGAGTAAGGCAGAGTAGAGAAGAGTAGAGCAGAGTAGAGAAGAGTAGAGCAAAATAAAGCAAAACTTTGTTTGGGTTGTTGCCTTAGCTAGGCTATAATTTAGTAGAGTTGAGCAGAGCTTGGTTAGGATAGGCTAAGTTAGGCTAGAGTAGAGTAATGTAGAGTAGAGTAGAGCAGAGCAAAATAGAGTAGAGTAAAGCAGAGCATAGTAGTATAAAATGGAGTAGGGCAGAACAAAGTAAAGCTAACCAGACAAGAGCATAGTATAGTAGAGTAGTGTAGAGCAAAGCAGAGAAAAGCAGAGCTAGTTAAGGCAAAGCAAGGCTAAAGTTGAGTAGAGTAGAGTACAATGGAGTATAGTGTAGTAGAGCTGAGTAGAGTAGAGTAGAGCAGAGTAGAGAAGAGCATAGTAGAGTGGAGCTGAGCTTGATTAGGTTATGTTAGGCAAGGCTAGAGTAGATTAGAGTAGAGCTAAGTTAGGCAAAGCTTGGCTAGGCTAAGAGAGGGTAGGTTAGACTAGAGTAGAGTATAGTAGAGAAGAGTGAAGTAGAGTATAGTAGAGTAAAGTAGAACAGAGTAGAGTAAAGAAGAGTAGATAGAGTAAAGTAGAGTAGAGCAGAGTAGAGCATACAAGAGTTGAGCAGAGTAGAACATAACAAAGTATAGTAGTGTAAAGTAGAGTAGAGTAAAGTAGAGTGGAGTAGAGTATTATAGAGCAGAGTTGAGTAGAGTAGATTGGAGTAGAGTTGAGTAGAGTAGAGTAAAGAAGAATTAGGTTAGGCTAGGCAAGGCTAACCTAAGCTGGGCTAGGCTGGGCTAAAGTATAGTAGATAGAACAGAGTAAAGCAGAGTTGAGTAGAGTAGCACAGAGTAGAGATGAGTTAAGCTGAGCTAAATTGAGCAGAGTAGAGTGGAGTAGGGCAGAGCAGAGCAAAGAAGAGAAGAGCAGAGGAGAGTGAAAAAGAGCTAGGTTATGCTAGGGTAGGCTAGTCTTCGCTAAGCTAGAGTAGAGTAGAGTAAACCAGAGTAGAGTAGAGCTCGGTTAGGTTAGGCTAGGCTAGACTAGGTTGGAGTAGAGTAGAGTAAAGTAAAGTAGAGCTAAGTGAGGCTAGAGTAGAGTTGGTTAGGTTAGGGTAGAGTAGAGTAGAGTAGTGCTAGGTTAGGCAAGGCTAGACTAGAGTATAGTTGACAAGAGTAGAATAGAGTAAAGAAGAGTAGAGAAGAGTTGAGCAAAGTAGAGTAGAGCTTGGTTAGGCTAGGCTAGGCTGTACTAAACTAGGCTAAGCTAGAGTAGAGTAGAGTAGGGTAGAATAGAGTAAAGTTGAGCTATGTTAGGCTAGGCTAGGTTAAGATAAGCTTGGTTAGGCTAAGTTAAAGTGGAGTATGGTAGAGTAGAGTAGATTAGAGTATAGCAGAATTAAGTAGAGTAGAGTTAGGTTAGGCAAGGCTTGGCTAGGTTAGGGTAGGCTAGGCTAGAGTATAGTCAATTAGTGTAGGGTAGAGTATCGTAGAGTATAGTAGAGCGAGCTTAAGCTAGGCTAAGCAAGGCTAGGCTAAACTATGTTGGAGTGGTGTAGAGCAAAGAAGAGCAGAGCAGACTAGAGTTGGATTAAGCAAAATATAGTAGAGCAGAGTAGAGCAGTGCAGAACTTGGTTAGGCTAGGCTAGAGCAATGTAGAGTAGAGCAAGGTTAGGCTAGGTTAGGTGAGGTTAGAGTGGCTAGGCGAGGCTTGGCTAAACTAGGCTAGAGCAGAGTGGAGTAGAGTAGAGCAGATGAAAGTAGAGTAGAGCAAAGTAGAGTGGAGTATAACAGAGCAAAGTAGAGTAAAGGAGAGTAGAAAAGTGCAGAGTAGAATATAGTAAAGCAGAGCAAAGTAGAGTAGAGCAAGGTTAGGGTATGCTAGGCTAACCTATGCTAGGTTTGGCATGTTTAGGCTATGTTAAAGTAGAGTAGAGTAGAGTAGAGTAGAGTAAAATAGAGTAGAGTAGAGTAGAGTTGAGTAGAGCATAATGGAGTAGAGGAGAGCATAATAAAGTAGAGTAGAGTACAGCATAGCAGAGCATAGTAGAACAGAGCAGAGTAGAGTAGAGTAAAGCTAGGTTAGGTAAGGGTAGGCAAGGCTAGGCAAGGTTAGGCTAAGCTAGGATAGAGTAGAGTAGAGTAAAGTACAATAGAGTCGAGCAGAGCATAGAAGATCGATGGGAAGTATAGTAGAGTAGAGTAGAGCATAACAGAGCAAGGTTAGGCTAGGCTAGGCTGGGCTATGTTAGGCTAGGCTAAGCTAGAGTAGTGTAGGGTATATTGGAGCAGACTAGAGTAGAGCTACGTTTGGCTAAGCTAAGTTAGGCTCGATTAGAGTAGAGTAAAGTAGAGTAAATGTGAGCATGGTAGAATAGAATATGGTAGGGTAGAGTATAGTAAAGTAGAGCTAGCTTAGGCTCGATTAGTCTAAGTTAGGCTTGGCTAGGGTTGGGTAAGTTAGGCAAGGCTTAGACTAGAGTAGAGTAGAGTAGAGTAGAATAGAGTAGGGAAGAGTAGAGTGGAGTAGAGTTGAGCATGGTTAGGCAAGGCTAGAGTAGAGTACAGTAGAGTAAATTAGAGTAGAGTAGGGTATGGTAGAGTAGAGTAGAGCTTTACAGAACTAAGTAGAGAATAGCAAAGCAGAGTAGAATAGAGCAAAGTAGAGCAGTGCATAGTAGAGTAGAGTATAGTATAGCTAGGTTAGGCAAACCTAGTCTAGGCTAGGCTAGGCTAGGTTAGAGTAAAGTAGAGCAGAGTAGAGTAGAGTGTTATAGAGTACAGTAGAGTTGAGTAAAGCAGAGTAGAGTAGAGCTATGTTTGGCTAGGCTAGGTTAGGCTTGGCAAGAGTAGAGTAGAGCTTGGTAAGGTTAGGTTAGGCTAGGATAGGCTTAGTAGAGTAGATTAGAAAAGAGTATAGCTTAGTTAGGCAAGGCTAGATTAAACTAGGCTGGAGTGAAGTAGAGTACACTTGAGTTGAGGAGAGCAAAATAGAGTAGAGTAGAGTAGAGTATAGTAAAGTAGAGCAGAGCAAAGTAGAGTAGAGCAGAGCAGAGCAAAATAGAGTAGAGAAAAATAAAGCAGAGTAGAGCAGAGCATAATAGAGAAGCACTGTGCTAAGCTGAGCAAAGCTGAGAAGAGCAGAGTAGAGTAGATTAGAGCAGAGCATTATAGAGTAGAGTAGAGTAGAGCAAGGTTAAGCGAGGCTAGGTTTGAGCAAAAAAGAGCAGAAGAAAGTAGAGATGAGCAGAGCAAAGTAGAATAGAGTTGAGCATAGTTGAATTGACTAGAGTAGGGTAGAGCAGAGTAGAGTAGAGCAGAGCAAAACTAACTAGACTAGATTTAGGTTAGGCTAGAAAAAGATATGCTAGTTTTGGCTAGTCTAGGATAGACTAGCATGGAGTGGAGTAGAGTAGAGCTAGGCTAGGTTAGAGTAGAGTAGAGTAGAGTAGAGTATAGTAGAGTACAATGTAATAAAATACTATAGAGTAGAGTAGAGTAGGGTAGAGTAGAGTAAAGCTAGGTTATGCTAGGCTAGGCGAGGCTATGCTAAAGTAAAGTAGAGCTAGGTTAGGCTTGGCTTGGCTAGGCTAGGTTAGAGAAGAGTATAGTAGAGTAGAGCTTGGATAGGCTAGGCTAGGTTGGGCTAGAATAGATTAAGGTAGGCAAGGCTAGGCTAGGGTAGAGTAGAGTAGAGTAGAGTAGAGCTTCATTAGGCGAGGTTAGAGTAGAGTAGAGTTGAGTGGAGTATAGCAGAACAAAGAAGAGAAGAGCAAAATAGAGTAGAGCAAAGTATAGTAGATAAGCAAAGAGCAGAGTAGAGTAGAGTAGGGTAGAGTAGAGTAGAGTAGAGTAAAGTAAAGCTAAGTTAGGTTAAGCTAGACTAGTCTTGGCTAAGCTAGTTTAGAGTAGAGTTTAGTAGAATAGAATAGAGTGGAGCAGTGTAGAGTAGAGCGAGGTTAGGCTAGGCTAGGTGAGTTAGGATAGGCTAAGCTAGGTTAGGCTAAGCTATGGTAGAGTAGAGTAAATCATAGTTAAGTTGGGCTAAGTTAGGCTAAAGTAGAGCAAAATAGTGTACAGTAGAGCAGGGTAGAGCATAGTAAAGATGAGTAGAGTATAATAGAAAAGAGTAAAGAAAAGTAGAGTAGAGTAGAGCAGAGAAGAGTAGAGTAATGTAGAGTAGAGTAGAGTAGAGTAGAGTAGAACAGAGTATAGTAGTTATAAGTTAGGCTAGGCTAGAGTAGAGAAAAGTAGAGTAAAGAAGAGTAGAATAGAGAAAGTTAGGTTAAGCTAGGCTAGGCTAGTTTAGAATAGAGTCTAGTAAAGTAAAGAGGAGTTGAGCTAAGTTAGGATATGTAGGGCTAGGTTAGGCTATAGTAGGCTAGGCTAGTTTAAGCTAGGCTAGTGTCAAGTAGAGTAGAGTAGTGTAGTGTAGAGTAGAGCTAGGTTAGGTTAGGCTAGGCTAAGCTCAACTAGAATAGAGTAGAGTAGAGTAGAGTAGAGCATAGAAGATTGGAGTAGAGCAGAGCTGAGTAATGTTAGGTAGGCTAGAGCAGAGTTAAGTAGTGTAGAGTAGAGTAGAATATAGTAGAGAAGAGTAGAGTATAGTATAGTATAGTATAGTATAATAGTGTAGAGCAGAGGAGAGTAAAGTAGAGGAGAGGAGACGAGAATAGAGTAGAGTAGAGCAGAGCAGAGCAAAGAAGAGCAAAGTAAAAGAGTAGAAGAGCAGAGCAATGTAGTATAGAGTAAAGTAAAGTAGAGCAAAACAATACACAATAGAGTAGAGTAGAGTAGAGTGGAGAAGAGCAGAGCTAGGTTGGGCTAGGATAGGCTAGGCTAAGCTAGACTAGGCAAGAGAAGAGTAAGTTAGAGTAGAGTATAGTAGAGCAAGGTTTGGTCTACTAACCTAGGACAGGCTAAGGTAGGCTAGGAAAGGTTAGGCACGATTAGTGTAGAGTAGAGCAAGAATAGGGTAGAGTAGAGTAAAGTATAGTAAAGAAGAGAAAAGTAGAGTAGAGGAGAGTTGAGTAGAGTAGAGTATAGAAGAGTAAAGTAGAGCATACTAGACTAGAGCAGAGAATAGCATAGTAGAGGAAAGGAGAAAAAAGTAGAGTAGAGCAAAGTATAATAGAGCATACTAGAGTAGTGTAGAATATAATAGAGTAGAGGATAGATAGGTTAGGTTAGGCTAGGCTAGGCAAGAGTAGAGTAGGATAGAGTAGATTATAGTATAGCAGAGTATAGCAGAGTTAGGTTAGGCTAAGCCAGGCTAGAGCATAGAAGAGCAGAGTGGAGCAGAGTAGAGCAGAGCTAAGCTGAGCCGAGGAGAGAAGAGCATAGCAGAGCCGAGCATAGCTGAACAGAGCAGAGTATAGTAGAGTAGAGTAGACAAGAGAAGTGTTGGTTATACTAGCCTAGGTTAGGTTAGAGTAGAGTAGAGTAGAGTAGAATGGAGTAAAGTAGAGTAGAGGTATGCTAGGATAGGCTAGGCTAGGCTTAGTTAGAGTAGAGTATAGTAAAGAAGAGTAGAGCGAGGTTAAGCTAGGATAGGTATGGCTAGGATAAGGTAGGCTAAGCTATGCTAAGAAAAAGTAAAGCAGAGTAGAATAAAGTAAAGTAAAGTTGAGAAGAGTAGAGCAGAGTAGAGGAGTAGATTAGAGCTAAAGTAGGCAAGGGTAGGTTAGGCAAAGTTATGCTAGGCTAGAGTAGAGTAGGGTGGAGTAGAGCAGAGCAAAGTAGAGAAGAGTAGAGCAGAGTAGAGTAGAGTAGAGCATAGTAGAGTAGAGTAGAGTAGATCAAAACATAGCAGAGTAGAGCATAATAGAGTAGAGTATAGCAGAGATGAGTAGGGCTATGTTAGGTTAGAGTAGGTTAGGCTTGGCTAGGTTAGGTTAGGCAAGGCTATGCTATGTTAGAGTAAAGTAAAGTAGAACTAAGTAAAGTAGAGCTCAAGAGAGTAGATTAGAGTAGAGTAAAGCTAGGTTGAGCTAAGTTAAGCTAGGCTAGGAATGGGTAGGCTTTTATAGGCTAGGCTGGCCTATACTAGAGTAGATAAAGTAGAGTAAAGTAGAGTAGAGCTAAGGTAAGCTAAGCTAGAGTATAAAGCAGAGTAGAGTAGAGTAGATCAAAGCAAAGCAGAGTAGAGTGGAGCAAGACAAACAAAAGTAGAGCATTATAGAGTAGAGTAGCATAGACTAGAGCTAGGATAAGCTAAGCTTGCTAGGGTGGGCTAAGCTAGGCAAGGCAAGTCTAGCCTGGCATAGAGTTGAGTAAAAATGAGTAGAGTATAGTATAGTAGAGTAGAGCTAGGTGAGGATAGGCTAGGCTAGTGTATGCTAGGCTGGGTTAGGCAAGGAAAAACCATAGCAGAGTAAAGTAGAGTAGAGTAGAGTAATGTTAGGTTAGACTAGGCTTGAGCTGAGTAGGGTAGAGTAGAGTAGAGTTGAGTAGAGTAGAGTAGAGTAGAGTAGGGTAGAGTAGAGTAGACTAGAGTAGAGCAGAGCAGAGTAGAGTAGAGTAAAAGAGAGGAGAGGAGAATAGAGTAGAGTAGAGTAGTGCAAACCAAAACATAGAAGAGCAGAGGAGAAGAGTAGAGCAGATTAATGTGGAACAAAGTATAGTCATGTAGAGTAGTGTAGAGCAGATCAAAGTATAGCAAAGTAGAGTAGACTAGAGTTATGTTAGGCTATGAAAGGCTAGGCTTAGCTAGAGTAGAGTAGAGTAGAGCTACGTTAGGCTAGGTTAGGCTCGAGTCGCTAGGCTAGGCAAGAATAGAGTAGGGTAGAGTAGAGTATAGTAAAGTAGAGTAATGCTAAGTTAGGTTAGGTTAGGCTAGGTAATGCTAAGCTAGCATAGGGTAGAGTAGAGTAGAGTAGAACTAGGTTAGGCTAGGGTAGGATGCAATACAGTAGAATATAGTAGAGTAGAATAAAGATGAGTATAGCAGGGTAGAGCTATGTTAGGCTAGGATAAGCTAGGTTAGGCTAGGCTTTGGTAGGCTAGGTTTGGCTAAGCTAGGCTAGCTTAGGCATGGCTACAGTAGAGTAGAGTAGAGTAGAGTAGAGCAGAGAAAAGTAGAGTAGAGCATAGTAAGCACAAAATAGAGTATAGCATAGTAGAGAAGAAAAGAGATGAGCTAGGTCAAGCTATACTAGGAGAGGCTACGTCATGCAATGTCAAGCTAGGCTAAAGTAGAGTAGAGTAGAGCTAGGATAGCCTAAGCTAGGTAGGCAAGGTTAAAGTAGAGTAGAGTAGAGTCTAATAGAGTATAGTAGAGTATAATAGAGTAGAGAAGAGCAAGGTTAAGCTAAGCTATACTGGGTAAGGTTAAGCTAAAGTAGGCTAGGAGCCTAGAGTAGAGTGGAGTAGAGTATAGTAAAGTAAAGTAGAGCTAGGCTAGGCTAGGCTAGATTATAGTTAAGTAGAGTAGAGCAAAGAAGAGTAGAGCTAAGCTAAGGAAAGCAGAGTAGAGTAGAGTAGAGCTGAGTAGAGTAGAGAAGAGAATAGTACTATAGAGTAGAGTAGAGTAGAACAGAGTAGAGCAAGGTAGAACAGAGCAGAGTAGAGTATAGTTAGGTTAGGCGAAGCTAGGCTTGGCTAAGCTTGGCTAGGCTAGTTAGAGTAGAGTTGAGTAGGGTACAATAGAGTAGAGTAGAGTAGAGTATAGTAGAGTATAGTAGAGTGGAGTATAGAAGAGTAGAGCTAGGTTATGCTAGGCTAGGTAGGGCTAGGCTAAGCTGGGTTAAGTTAGGCTAAAATATATAAAGAAGAGTAGAGTAGGGCTAGGTTAGGTTTGTCAAGGGTAGAGTAGAGTAGAGTAGAGAGTAGAATAGAGTATAGTAGAGTAAAGATTGGTTAGGCAAGGCTAGGATAGAGTAGAGTAGAGAAGAGCTAGGTTAGGCTAGGTTGGGTTAGGCGAGTTTAGAGAAGAGTAAAGTAGAGGGGAGTTAGGTTAGGCTAGGCTATGTTAGGCTAAGCGAAGCTAGGCTAGGCTAAAGTAGAGTAGTATAGAGGAGAGTAGAGTAGAGTGGAGAAGACTTGAGCTTGGTTAGGCTAGGCTAGGGTAGAGTATAATAGAGTGGAATATAGTAGAGTAGAGTAGAGCAAAATAGAATAGAGCATAGTAGAGAAGAGTAGAGTAGAACCAAGTAGAGCATTTTAGAGTAGAGAAGAGCAAACCTAGGTTGGCTAGGGAAGGTTAGGCTTGGTTAGAGTAGAGTAGAGTAGGGTAAAGTAAAGTATAATAGAGTATAATAGAGAAGAGTAGTGTAGAGCTAGGTTAGGTAAGGCTAGGCAAAGGTAGGCATGATTAGGCTAAGCTAAGCTAGAGTAGAGTAAAGAAGAGTAGAGTAGAGCAGAGAATAGTAGAGGAGAGGAAAGCAGAGTAGAGCAGAGTAGAGTAGAGTAGAGAAAAGTAGAGCAGAGCAAAGTAGATGAAAGCAGAGCTTGTTAGGTTAGGCTAAGCTATGCTAAAGTAAACTAGAGTAGATTAGAGTAGAGCAGAGTTAAGCAAAGTTAAGCTAGGCTAGGCTAGGCTCAATTAGAGTAGATAGAGTAGTGTAGAGTAGAGTAGAGTAAAATAAAGTAAAGTAGAGCAGAGCAGTAGAGAGCAGAGTAGAGTAGAGTAGTTCAGAATAGAGTAGAGTAGAGAAAAATAAAGTAGAGCATAGAAGTGCAGAGTAGAGCAAAGTAGAGTAGAGTAGAGCAGAGCTAGGTTAGACAAGGCTAGACTAGGCTAGGCAAGGTTTGACTTGGCTAGGCTAGAGTAGAGCAGAGTATAGTAGAGCTAGATTAGGTTAGGCTTTGTAAGGTTAGAGTAGAGTAGAGAATAATAGAGTAAAACAATGCTAGGCTAGGTTAGGCTAGGCTAGGCTACGATAGGTAGCGAGGCAAGGCTATACTAAAATATAGTAGTGTAGAGTAGTGTAGAGTAGAGAAGAATAGAGTAGAGCTAGGTTAGGCTAAGCTAGGCTTGAGTACAGTAGAGGAGAGTAGAGCATATTAATGTAGAGCAGAGCAGACTAGAGTCGAGCAAAGAAGAGCTTCATAGAGCACAGTAGAGCAGAACGAACCAGAGTAGAGAAGAGCTATGTTAGGGTAAGTTACGCTAGGCTAGCTAGAGAAGGGCTTGCTTAGGTTAGGATAGGCTTGTGTAGGCTAAGTAAGAGTAGAGTAGAGTAGAGTAAAGTAGAGTAGAGCTAGGTCAGGTAAGGTTAGGCTAGGCTATGCTAGATCAGCTTGGCTAGGCTAGAGCAGAGTAGAATATTGTAGAGTAGAGTAACATTGAGTAGAGTAGAGTAGGGTAGTGCTAGGTTAGGTTAGGCAAGCTTGGGCAAGGCTTGAGTACAATATAGTAGCATAGAGTAGAGTAGAGCAGAGTAAAGCAAAGTATAGCAAAGCAGAGTAGAGTAGAGAAGAGTAGTATAGTAGAGTAGAGCTAGGTTAGTTTAGAATATTGTCAGCTAGGAAAGCTAGGGTAAGCTAAAGTAGAGTAGAGTAGAGCTACATTAGGCTAGGCTAGGCAAGGCAAGGTTAGAGTAGAGTAGAGAAGAATAGTGTAGAGTGGAGTAGAGTAATGTAGAGTAGAGTAGTGTAGAGCAGAGTAGGGCTGAGTAGATTAGAGCAGAGCAGAGCAAAGCAGTACAGAGAAGAACATAGCAAAGCAGAGTTGAGCAAAGTGGAGTAGAGCTCGTTAGGCCAAGCTAGGTTAGGCTACGCTAGGCTAAGCTAGGTTGGAGTGGAGTAGAGTACAGTAACGTGAGGTAGAGTAGTGTAGAGTATATTATAATAGAGTATAGGAGAGTTAGGTTAGGTTAGGCTAGGTGAGGCTAGGGTAGGCTTGAGTAGAGTAGAGAATAGTAGAGTAGGCTAAAGTAAGGTTATGCTAGGTTAGAATATTGTAGAGTAAAGTAGAGTAGAGTCGAGTATAGTAGAGTAGAGTAGAGCTAGGTTAGGGTGGACTAAGCTACGTTAGGGTAAGCAAGGCTAGGGTAGGCTAAGCTAGGTTGGAGTAGAGTAGACTAGAGTAGACAAAAGTAGAGTAGAGTCATGTAGAGCTAGGTTAAGATAGTCTAAGCTTGGATAGGTTAGGCTAAGCTAGAGTGGATTAGAGAAGAGTGGAGTAAAGTAGAGTAGAGAAAGTAAGAGGAAAGTATAACAGAGTAGAGTAAAGTAGGGTAAAGCAGAGCTATGTTTAGCTGGGCTGGGATAGGCTTGGCTTGGCTAGGGTAGAGTAGAGTAGAGTGGAGAATAGCTAAGATAGGTTAGGCTAGGCTTGACAAGGCCAATGTAGAGTAGAGTAGAGAAGAACAGAGCAGAGTAGAAAAGGGTAGAGCATAATAGAGCAAAGCAGAACATAGTAGAGCAAAGCAAAGTAGATTAGAGTAGAGTAGATTAGAGTGACCAGAGTAGAGAAGAGCTAGGTTGGGCTAGGATAGGCTAGAGTAGAGTATAGTAAAGTAAAGAAGAGCTTTTCTAGGATAAGTTAGGTTTGAGTAGAGTAGATTAGGGAAGAGAAGAGTAGAGTAGAGTAGACAAAAGCTAAGCTATGCAAGGCTAGGTTAAAGTAGAGTAGAGTATAATTGAAGGTAGTAGAGCAAGAGTGGAGTAGACTAAAGCAGAGAAGAGTAGAGTAGAGCAGAGTTATGCTAGGCTAGGTTAGGCTAGGCAAGGTTATACTAGAGTAGAGTAGAGCATAGTAGAGTAGAGTACAACAAAGAAGAGTAGAGTAGAGTAGAATATAGCAGAGCTAGGTTAGGCTATGCTAGAGTAGAGTAGTGTAGATTAAAGGAAAGTAGAGTAGAGCTAAGTTAGGCTAGGTTAGGCTATGCTAAGTTAGAGTAAAGTAGAGTAAAGTAAAGTATAATAGAGTAAAAGAAAGTAGAGTAGAGCTAGGTTATGTTAGGCTAGGCTAGACTAGGCTACATTGGAGTAGGGTAGAGTATAAAAGAGTATATTATTATAGAGTAGGGTAGAGTAGAGCTAGGTCAGGCAAAGACAGGCTAGGCTAAGAACAGCTAGGCTAGGCTAGGCTAGGTTATGCTAGGCCAGAGTATAGTAGAGTAGATTAGAGTGAGGTTAAGTTAGGTTAGGCTAGGCTAAAGTAGAGTAGATTTTTGTAGAGTTTAGTGGAGCAGAGCATAGCAGAGTGAAGCAGAGTAGAGCAGAGTATAGTAGAGTAAGGTAGAGTAGAGTAGAGTATAGTAGAATAGAGTGGAGTAGAGCAGTGCAAGATATGGTAGACTAGGGTAATATAGAGTAGAGTACAATAGAGTAGGGTTAGGTTAGGCAAGGTTTGGCTAGGCTAGGCTAGGATAGGCTAGCTAGGCAAGAGTAGAGTTGAGTAAAGCAGAGTAGAGTAAAGTAGAGCTTTCTTAGGCTAGGGTAGGCTAGAGTATAATAAAGTAGAGTAGAAGAGAGTAGAGTAGAGCAGAGCAGAGTAAGGTAGAGTAGAGCATAATAAAAAAAGCATAGTAGAGTTGAGCAAAGAAGAGAATAGCTAGGTTAGGCTAGGCTAGGCAAGAGTAGAGTAGAGTAGAGAAAGGTTAGGCTAGGCTAAGTTAGAGTAGATTAGGGTAGAATATATTAGATTAGAGTAGAGTAGACTAGAGTAAAGGAAGTGTAGAGCTTGGTTAGGCTTGGCTATGCTAGGCTAAGCTAGGCTAGGCAAGGCTAGGCTAGAGTAGAGTAAAGTTTAGTAGAGTAAAGTAGAGCTAGGTTAGGCTAGGAAAAAGTAGAGTAGAGTAGAGTCTAGCAGAGCAGAGTAGAGCAAAGCAGAGTAGAGCATAGCAAAGTGGAGTGGAGTAGAGCAATGCAGAGTAGTGCAATGTTGAGCAAAGCAAAGCAGAGCAGAAGAGAGCAATGTTATGCTAGGCAAGGCGAGGCTACGCTAGGCCTGGCTAGGCCATAGTAGAGTAGAGTAGAGCAAGATTAGGCGAGGCTAGGCTAGGCCAGTTTAGAATAGAGTGGAGTATGGTAGATTGAAGTAGAATAGAGCAGAGTAGAGTAATGTAGGGTAGGATAGAGTAGGGTAAAGTAGAGTAGAGTAGAGTGTGGTAGAGATAGGTTAGGCTAAGATAGGTTTAGGTAGGCTAGGATTGGGTAGAGTAGGCTAGGTAAGAGTAGAGAAGAGTAAGTAGAGTGGAGTATAGTAGAGCTAGGTTAGGCTGAGCTAGGCTAGAGTATAATAGAGAAGAGTAGAGTGGAGTAGAGTAGAGTAGAGCATAGTGTAGTAGAGTAGAGTAGAGTAGAGAAGAGAAGAGAAGGGTAGAGTAGTTTAGAGTAGAGTTTGGTTAGGTTTGGCTAGGCAAGGGTATAGTAAAGTTGAGTAAGGTTAGGCTAAGTAAAGTTAGAGTTGAGTAGTGCAGAATATAATAGATTAGAGTATAGTAGAGTCGAGTACAGGTAGTGCAGAGCTAGGTTAGGCTTGCCTAGGCTAGGCTAACCTAGGCTAGAGTAGGCCATGCAAGGCAAGGCTAGGCTAGATTAGAGTAGAGTAGAGTAGAGTGTAGTAGAGCTGGGTTAGGCTAGAGTAGGCTATGGTTGGCTAAACTAGGCTAGAGTAGAGTAGAGTAGAAAAGGGTGGAGTATAGCAGAGTAGAACAGAGTAGAGAAGAATAAAGAAAAGTAGAGCAGAGCAGAGTAGAGTAGACCAAAGAAGAGTAGATTAGTGCATAGTAGAGCAAAGCAAGAAAGGCTAGAGTAGATCATTATAGAGTAGAGCTTTGTTACGTTAGGTTAGGCTAGAGTAGAATAGAATAGAGTAGAGTATTATATAATTGAGTAGAGCTAGGTTAGGCTGGGCTAGGCTAGGAAAGAATAGGCTAAGCAATGTTAGGCTAAGCTAGAGTAGAATGGAGTAGAGTAGGGTAGATTAGAGTGGCACAGAGAAGAGTAGAGCTAAGAGGCTAGACATGCTAAAGTACAGTAGAGTAGGTTAGAGTGGAGTTGAGTAGAGTAGAGCAGAGCAGAATGGAGTAGAGTACTATAGAGTAGAGGAGTACAATAGAGTAGAGTAGAGCAGGTTATGCTAATCTAGGTAAGGTTAAGTTAGAGTAGAGAAGAGTAGGGTAGAGTAGATTAGAGTATAGTAGAGTAGAGTAGAGTAGAGTAAAGTAGAGTAGAGCTATGTTTTAGGCTAGGTTTGGTTATATTATAGCAGAGTAGAATAGGGTAGAGTATTGTAGAGTAGAGTTGGGTAGAGCAAGGTTAGGATAAACTAGGCACGAGTAATGTAGAGTAGAGTAGAGCATAGTAGAGTAGATTAGAGCAGAGCACAACAAAGTAGAATAGAGCATAATAGAGTAGAGCTAAGTTGGGCTAGGTATGGTTAGGCTAGGATAGGTTAGGCCAGGCTAAGCTAGGTTATGATGGACAAGGTTGGGCTAGGCTAGAATTGAGTAGAGTAGGGTAGAGTAGAGTAGAGTAGACCTAGGTGAGGCTAAGATTAGCTAGGCTAAGCTTGAGTACCATTCAGAACAAAGTAAAGCAAAACAGAGTAGAGCAGAGTAGAGTAGAGTAGAGTGGAGTAGAGTAGAGAAAAGCAAAGTAGAGTTGAGTATAGTGAGTAGAGTAGAGCAAAGTAGAGCTAGGTTAGGCTAAGCTAAGCTATGCTAAGCTAGGCCAAGATAACAAGGCAAGGCTAGGGTAGGGTAGAGTAGGGTAGAGTATAATAGAGCTTTATTAGGCAAGGCTAGCCCATGTTAGACTAAAGTAGGGTAGAGTATAATAGAGTAGAGCTTGGTTAGGCTAGGTTAGGCTAGGTTAGGCTAGAGTTGCATAGAGTAGAGTAGAGTAGAGCTAGATTAGGTTAGGCTTGGATAGGCTAGGATAAAGTAGAGTAGAGCATAGTAGAGTGGAGTAGATTACAGAAGAGTAGGGTAGAGAAGTGTAGAGTAGAGTAGAGTAAAGTAGAGTAGAGTAGAGTAGAGCAGAGTAAAGGAATGGAGAGGAGAGTTGTGCAGAGCAATATAAAGAAAAGTAGACCAGAACATAGAAGAGTAGAAGAGCAGAATAAAGTAGTGCAGAGCAAAGTAGAGTAGAGCAGAATAAATCAGAGCAGAGCAAAGCAATGTATAGCATAGTAGAGTAGATTAGAGCTAGGTTAGGCAATATTAGGCTGGGCTATGCTTAGCTAGGTGAGATTAGAGTAGAGTGGAGTAGAGTAGAGCTATTTTTGGCTAGTTTAGGCTAGGGTAGGTTAGCTTAGGCTAGAGTATAACAGAGTAGAGTAGAGTACAGTAGAGTAGAGTAAAGTAGAGTAGAGTAGAGTAAAGTGGACTAGAGCGAGGTTAGGCTAAGCAAGGCTAGGCTAGGCAAAGTTAGGCTAGGTGAGAGTAGAGTAGAGTAGAGTAAAGTAGAGAAGAGCTAGGATAGGCTCGACTAAGATAGAGTACAGTAGAGTAGAGTGGAGTAGAGTAGAGCAGAGTAGGGAAGAGAAGAGTAGAGTAGAGCAAAGTAGAGTAAAGCAGAGCAGAGTAGTTATAGAGAAGAGTAGAGTAGAGATGAGCAAAGCAGAGTAGAGGCTAGTCTAGGTTAGGCTATTCTAGGCTAGGCAATAGAAGAGTTGAGTAGAGTGGAGAAGAATAGAGCTTGGTTAGGCTAAGCTAGGCTAGGCTAGGTTAGAGTAGAGTAGAGTAGAATTTAAGTAGAGTAGAGTATAGTATAATAGAGTATAGTAGAGTAAAAAAGAGTAGAGCTTGGTTAGGCTTGGCAAGGCTAGGTTAGGTTAGGTTAGGATAGGCTAGAGTAGAGTAAAGTAGAGAAGAGTAGAGTAGAGTAGAGCAAGATAGAGTAGAGAAAAATAGAGCAGAGTAGAGTAGAGCAAAGTACAACAGATAAAAGAATAGTAGAACAAAGAAGAGCAAGGTTAGGCTAGGTTAGAAAAGAGTAGAGTACAGTAAAGTAGATTAGAATAGAGTAGAGCTAGGTTAGGTTAAGGTAACCTAGGCTTGGCTAGGCTAGAGTAGAGTAGAGTAAAGTAGAGCAGAGTATAGTAGACTTGAGTGAGGGTGGGCTAGGCTTGGCTAGAGTACAATAGAGTATAGTATAGTAGTGTAGAGTAGAGTAGAGCATAGCAGAGTAGAGTAGAGTTGAATTGAGCAAAGAATAATAGAGTAAAGTATAGTGGAGTAGAGAAAAGTTAAGTAGAGCAAGTTTAGGCTATGCTAGGCAAGGCTTTGTTAGGCAAGGGTAGATTAGAGTAAAGTAGAATGGAGCAGAGCTAAGTTAGGCTAGGCGAGATTAGGTTAGAGTAGAGGAGAAGAGAGTATAATAGTGTAGAGTAGAGTATAATAGAGTATAGTAGAGTAGAGTAGAGTAGGGTAGAGCTAAGTTTGGCTAGGCTAGGCTATGTAAGCTAGGCTAAGGTAGGCCATGCTAAGTTAGGCTAAAGTAGAGTAGAGTGGAGTTGAGTAGAGCTCTATTAGTCTAGGCTAGGTGACGTTAGGCAAGAGTTGAGTAGAGTAAGATAGAGTAGAGCAGACCAGTGAAGAACTGAGCAGAGTAGAGTAGAGTTGAGTAGAGAAGAGCAAAGGAAAGAAGAGCAGGGTAGAGTAAAGTAAGGCAAAAAAAGAATAGAGTATAGTAGAGCAAAGCAGAGTAGAGATAGGTTATGCTAAGCTAATCTTGGTTAGGCTAAACTAGGCTAGGTTATAATAGAGTAGAGTAGAGCAGAATAGAGTTGAGTAGAGTAGAGTAGAGTAGAGAAGAGTATAGTATAGTATTGTATAGTATAGTATAGTAGAATAAAGTAGAGAGCTAGGTTAGGCTAGTCAAGGTTAGGCTAAGCTAATGATTAGTTGAGTAGAGTAGAGTAGTGTAGGGTAGAGTAGAGCTAGGTTTAGTTAGGCTAGGCTAGGCTAAGCTAAAGTAAAGTAGATTAGAGTAGACTAGAGTGGAGCAGAGTAGAGCAGAGCAGTGCTAGGTTAGGCTATGCTAAGCTAGAGTAGACTAGAGTAGAGCTTGGTTAGGCTAGGTAAGGCTATGTTAGGTTAGTGTAGAGTAGAGTAGAGTGGAGTAGAGTAGAGTATAGTATAGTATAGTATAGTATAATAGTGTATATTAGAGTATAGTAGAGCTAGATTAGGCTAGGTTAGGCTTGATTAGGCTTGGCTAGGCTAGAGTAGAGTAGAGTAGAGTAAAGAAGTGTAAAATAGAATAAAGCAGAGTAGAGTAGAGAGAAGTAGAGAAAAGTAGAGTAGAGTAGAGTAGAGTATTATAGAATATAGTAGAGTAGAGTAGAGTAGAATAAAGAAGAGTACAACTAGGTTAGGCGAGGCTAGGCTTGGTTAGAGTACAATAGAGTAGTGGAGAGTAGAGTAAAGTAGAGTAGAAGAGACGAGAGAAGAGGAGAGCAGAGCAGAGCAGAATAGAGTAAAAAAATAGAGTAGAGTAGAACAGAGTAGAGCATAATAGAGTAGAGCTAGGTTAGGCTAGGCTAGGCTATATTAGGCGATGTTATGCTAGGCTCGGCTAGAGTAGACTAGGATAGAGTAGATTAGAGCTAGTTTTGTTAGGCTAGGCTAGATTAGAGTAGACTAGAGTAGAGTAGATTAGAGCAGAGTAGAGTAGAGAAGAGCAAAGGTAGGCTAGGCTAAGGTAGTTAGGTGAGGCTAGGCTCGACTCAGGTAGAGTAGAGTAGAGTAGAGTAGAGTAGAATAGAGTAGAGCTAGGTTAGGCCAGGCTCAGTTAGAGTAGAGTAGGAGAGAATAGAGTAGAGCAGAGTAGAGTACAATAGAGAAGATCTAAGTTAGGCTAGGTTTGGCTAAGCTAGAGTAGACCTAGGTTATGTTAGGTAGGGCTAGGCTCAATTAGAGTAGAGTAGAGTAGAGCTAGGTTAGATTAGTCTAGGTTAGGTTAGGTTAAGCTAGGCTAAGTTAGGCTAGGCTTGGGAAGGTAATGTAGCATAAAATAGAGTAGAGTAGAGTAGAGTAGAGTTGTGTAGAGTATAGTAGAGTAGACAACAGCTAGGTTAGGCTAAGCAAATCCTTGCATGTGTAGAGTACAATAGAGTAGAGAAGAGTAGAGAAGAGCAAAGCATAATAGAGTAGAGCATAGTAGAGAAGAGTAGAGCAAAGCTAGGACAGGTTAGGCTAAGCTAGGCTAACCTATAGTAGAGTAGAGCTAGGTTAGGCTAGGCGAGGTTAGACTAGAGTAGAGTCGAGTAGAATAGAGTAGAGTAGAGTAGAGTAGAGCTAAGTTTGGTTAGGCTAGGCTAGGCTATGGTAAGCTAAGCTGGGCCAGGCTAGTGCAGGGCAGACTTTAGTAAAGTAGCATTGAGTAGAGTAGAGTAGAATAGAGCAGAGAAGAGTATAGTAGAGCTCAGTAAGGCTAGGTTAGGCTATGCGAGGCTATGCGAGGCTAGGCTAGGCTAGGCTTGAGTAGAGTTGAGTTGGGTAGAGTAGAGTAGAAAAGAGTAGAGTAGAGTAGAGTAGAGAAGGGTAGAGCATAGCAGAGTAGAGTAAAACAGAGTAAAGCAGATAAGAGTATAATAGGGTAGAGTAGCGTATAGTAAAGTTAGGTTAGGTTAAGTAAGACTAGGCTTTGTTAGGTTAAGCTAGGCTAGAGTAGAGTAGGATAAAGTAGAGTAGAGTAGAGCTAAGTTAGGTTAGGCTAGCCTATCCAAGGCTAAAGTTGAGCAGAGTAGAGTGGAGCAGAGCATAGTAGAGTGGAGAAGAGAATAGTAGAGCGAAGTAGAGCAAAGGAGAGCAGAGTAGAGCAGAGTAGATTAGAGTAGATAAGAGTAGAGTATAGCACATTAGAGCTAAGTTAGGCGCTGGGCTTGGCTAGAGTAGAGTAGAGTATAGTAGAGTTAGGTTAAGTTAGGCTAGGCTAAGCTAGGTTTGAGTAAGGTAGAGTATAGTAGAGTAGAATATGGTAGATTTAGGTTAGAATAGTACAGGCTAGCTAGATTAGGCTAGTTTAGGCTAGGCTAGGCTAGAGTATAGTAGAGTAAAGTAGATTAGAGTAAAGCAAGGTTAAGTTAGACTAGGCTAAGGTAGGCTTGTGTATGATAGAGAAGAGAAGAGTAGAGCAGAGTAGAGCAGGGCAGTGTTGAGCAGAGGAAAGGAAAGTAGAGCATAAAAAAGTAGAGGGAAGTAGAGCTAGGTTAGGCAAGGCCAGTTAGGCTAGAGAAAAGTAGTGCAAAGTAGGCTGGGCTAGACTAGAGAAAAGTAGAGTAGAGTAGAGCAATATTAGGCTAAGAGCCTAAGCTTGGTTAAAGTTGAGTAGAATAGAGTAGAGTAGAGTATAGTAAAGTAGAGTACAACTAGGTTAGGTTAAGCTAGGCTATAAAAGTGTAGAGAAGAGTAGGGTAAAGTAGAGTAGAGTAGAGTAGAGTAGAGCTTGGTTAGGCTAGGCTTAGCTCGGATGGGCTTGAGCAGAATAGAGTGGAGTTTAGTTGAGAAGAGTAGAGCAAAGTAAAATAGAGTAGAGTAGAGCAGAGTAGAGAAAAGAAGGGTAAAGTAGAGGTAAGCTGAGCAGAGCTTAGTAGACAAGAGCACAGCAGAGCAGAGTAAAGTAGAGTAGTGTAAAGTTAGGTTATGTTAGGCTAAGCTAGGCATGGCTAAAGTAGAGTAGAGTACAATAGAGTAAAGCAAAGCAGAGTAGAGAAGAGTAGAGTAGATCTGAGCAAAGTAGAGCAAAGCAAGGAAGAGTAGAGGAGAGCAAAGTAAAGAAGGGCAGAGCAAACAAGATTAAAGCAGTGTAGAGCTAGGTTAGGCTATGCTAGAGTAGAGTAGAATCAAGTTAGGGTAGGGTAGGCTAGGCTAGGTTTCAATAGAGTAGAATAGAGTAGAGTAGAGCTTGGCTAGGCTAGACTAAGCTAGAGTAGAGCAACGTAGATCTAGGATATGCTAAGCTAGGCTAGGTTAGGAAAGGTTAGGGTCGAGTAGAGTAGAGTAGAGTATCATAGTGTAGAGTAAAGAAAAGTCGGGCTAAGTTAGGGTAGGCTATGCTATGCTTGGCCAAAGAAGAGTATAGTAGAGAAGAGCGGTGCATAGCAGAATTGAGCAGAGCATAGTAGAAGAGTGAAGTAGAGCAGAGTGGAGCAGAGCAAAGCAAACATAGAGTGGAGTAGAGCAGAGTAGAGCAAGATTAGGGTGGGTAAGGCTAGGTTTCAGTAGAGTAGAGTATAGTAGAGTAGAGTAGAATAGAGCAAGGTTAGGCTAGGCAAAACAAGACTATATTTGAGTAGACTATAGTAGAGAAGATTAGCATAGAGTAGAGTATAGTAAAGTAGAGAGAGGTTGGGCCATGCAAGCCTAGGCTAAGATAGACTAGTGTATAATAGAGTTGAGTAGAGAAGTGCAATGCAAAGTAAAGCAGAGCAGAGCTTGGTTTGGCTAGGCTAGGCTAAGCTAGGCTATTGTAGAGTAGACTAGAGCTTGGTTAGGCTAGGCTAGACTAGAGTAGAGTAAAGCAGAGTAGAGTAGAGTAGAGTATATTATAGTAGAGTAAAATAGTGCAGAGTAGAGTAGAGTTAGGTTAGGCTAGGTTAGGCAGGGCTAGGCTAGGCTAGAGTGGAGTAGAGTAGAGTAGAGTAAAGCTTAGTTAGGCTAGGCTAAGAATAGTTAGGCTAGAACAGAGTAGATGGAGTTGAGTAGAGTTGAGTAAACTAGAGTAGACTAGAGTATAGTAAAGTAGAGTAGAGTTAAGCTATGTAAGGCAAGGATAGGCAAGGCTAGGTTAAGCCTTACTAGCAAGGCTAGGTTAGAATAGAGTAGAGTAGTGTAGAGTAGAGCTAGTTAAGGTTTGTCTAGAGTAATATAGAGTAGAGTAGAGTTAAGAAGAGTAAAGCAGAATTGAGTAAAGTAGAGCATAGCAAAGCAAAGCAGAGTAGAGTATAGTAGAACAGAGTAGAGCAGAGTAGAGAGAAGCAAAGCAGAGTAGAGTAGAGTAGAGACAAGTTTGGCTAAGCTAGGCTTGAGTAGTGTAAAGTAGAGCTAAGTTAGGCTAAGTTAGGCTATGTAGGCTAGGCTAGGCTTGGTTGGAATAGAGTAGAGTAGAGTAGAGTAGAGTGGAGTAAAGTAGAATAGAGTATACTAGAGTAGAGTAGAGTAGACTAGTCCTAGGTCAGGCTAGGCTAGGCAAGGCTAGGCTAAGTTAGGCTAGAGTAGAGTGGAGTAAAGTAGAGCAAGGTTAGGTTAGACTAGGCTAGGTTTGGCCAAGCTAAACTATAGTAATGTAGAGTTGAGTAGAGAAGAGCAAGGTAGAGCTTAGTGCAGCAGAGCAGAGCATAGTAGAATAGAGTAAACCGAAGTGGAGCAAAGAAGAGCATAGTAGCATAGAGTAGAGCAGAATAGAACAAAGAAAAGTAAGGTAGAGCAGAGCAAGGTTAAGCTAAGCTAAGCTAGGCTAGGCTCTGTTAGGCTAGGCTAGGCTAGAGTAGAGTAAAGTAAAGTAGATTAGAGCAGAGTACAGTAGAGTAGAGAAGCATAGAGTAGAGAAGAGCAGAGCAAAGTAGAGTAGAGAAGAGTATAGCAAAGCTGAGCTAAGGTAGGCTAGGCTTGGCATGGCTAAAGTATAGTAGAGTTGAGTGGAGTAGAGTAGTGCTAGGTTAGGCTAGGCTAGGCTAGGTTAGGAAAAGTTAGAGTATACTACAATAAAATATGATAAATTAGAGTAGTGTAGAGTAGAGTAAAAGAAGAGTAGAGCTAGGTTAGGCTAGCCATGTTTTTGCTAGGATAGGCTAGAGTAGGCTAGGCAAGGGTAAAGTAAAGTAGAGTATAATATAGTAGAGCTAGGTTAGGCTAGGCTAGGCTAAAATAGGCTAGAGTGGAGTAGAGTTGAGTAGAATAGAGTAGAGTAGAGTAGGGTAGAGCAAAGAAAAGCAAAACAAAGTAGAGCATAGTAGAGCAAAGAAGTGTAGAGAGTCGTGGAGCAAAGCATAGTACAGCAAAGCAGAGCAGAGTAGAGTAGAGTAGACCTAGGTTAGGCAAAGCCAGGCAAGGCTATGTTTGAGTAGAGTAGAGTGGAGTAGATTGTAGTGGAGTAGATTGTAGTAGAATAGAGTAAGACAGAGCAAAGTGGAGTAGAGTACATTTGAGCTAGGATAGGCTAGGCAAGGCAAACGTAGAGTAGAGTAGAGGAAAGTAGAGCATAATAGATCGAGGTTTTGGTAAGCTAGGGTAGAGTACAAGCAGAATAGAGTAGACTAAACCAGAGTAGAGTAGAGCAGAGTAAAGTAGATTAGAGCAGGGCAAAGAAGAGTATAATAGAACGATGTAGAGTAAAGCTAAGTTAGGCTAGGCTAGAGTAGAGAACAGTAGAGTAAAGTAGGGCTAGGTTTGGGGAGGCTAAGCTAGGCTAAATTGGAGTAGAGTGGAATACAATAGATTAGAGTAGAGTTGAGTAGTGTATTGTAAAGTAGCATGGAGCTAGGTCAGGCATGGCTAGGCTAGGTTAGACTAGAATAGGCTGAGCTAGGTTAGGCAAGGCTATGTTAGAGTAGAGTAGATTAGTGTATAGTAAAGCTAGGTTAGGCTAGACTAGGCTAGGTTTGGCTAAACTAGGCTAGATTAGAGTAGAGTAGAGTAGAGTATAGTAGAGTAAAGAAGAGTAGAGCATAGTAGAGTAGAGTAGAGTAGAGTAGAGTAGAGCAAAGCAAAGCACAATAGAGTAAAGTAGAGCAAAGTAGAGCAGAGCATAGCATAGAAGAGTAAAGCAAAGTAGAGTAGAGCAGAGAAAAGTAGAGTTAGGTTAGGCTAGGCTAAGATAAAGCAAAGGAGAGTAGATTAGAGTAGAGTATAGCTAGGTTAGGCTAGGATAGGCTAGGCTAGAGTAGAATACGATAGAGTAGAGTAGAGTATAGCAAAGTTAGGCTAGGCTAAGCTAAAGTATAATAGTGCAAATTAGAGCGGAGCAGAGTAGAGTAGAGTAGAGTAAAGTAGAGCTGAGTAGAGCAGAGCAGAGTCGAGTATAGTTAGGTTAGGCTAGGCTAGAGAACAGTAGAATGGAGTAGAGTAGAGCTAGGTTATGCTAGGCTAGTCTAGGCTAAGTTAGAGTAGAGTAGAGTTGAGTAGAGTAGATCAGAGTAGAGTATAGTAGAGTAGAGTAAAGTTGAGTCGAGCTTTGCTACGATAGGCTAAGTTAGCCTAATGCTAAACATGGCTAGAGTAGATAAGACTAGAGTAGAGTAGAGTCGAGTAGAGAAGAATAGAGTAGAATAATGTAGAGCAACATTGAGAAGAGTAGAGCAGAGCAAAGTAGAGTAGAGTAGAGAAGATCAGAGCATAGCAAAGTAGAGAAAAGCAGAGCATAGTAGAGTAGAGTAGAGTAAAGCTAGGTTAGGTTAAGCTAGGCAAAGCTATGCTAGAGTAGAGCATAGTAGAGTAGAGGTAGGTTGGGCTTGGCAAGGTTTGAGTAGAGTAGAGTTGAGTAAAGTAGAGTAGAGGAGAGGAGAGTAGAGTAGAGCTAGGTTTGGATAGGCTAGGTTAGGCATGGCTAGGGTAGCTAGGAAAGGCAAGACTAGGTTAAAGTAGAGTAGAGTAAACTAGAGCTAAGTTAAGCATGGCAAGGCTAGGCTAGGCAAGAGAAGAGAAGAGTAGAGTAGAGTAGAGTAGAGCAGTGTAGTGCACAACTAATTAGAAAAGAATAGAGTAGAGTAATGTAGAGGATAATAGAGTTGAGTTGAGTAGTGCATAGTAGAGTAGAGCAGAGAAGAGTAGAGTAGAACTAGGTTTAGTTAGGCTAGGATAGACTAAGCTAGGCAAGGGTAAAGTAAAGTAGAGTGGAGCTAGGTCAGGCTAGGCTATGCTAGGCTAGGTTAGAGTAGAGTAGAGAAGAGTATAGTAGAGTAAAGTAGAGTAGAGTAGAGTAGAGCAGAGCAGAGTAGAGTATAGCTAGATTACGATAGGCTTGGCTAAGCCAGGCTATACTACAATAGAGTAGAACTAAGTTAGGTTAGGTTTGGCTAGGCTATGTTAGAGTAGAGTAAAGTAGAGTAGAGTAGTATAGAGTAGACAATATTAGAGCTAGGTTAGGCTAGGCTAAGTTAGGCCAAATTAGGCTAAGATAGGCTAGTGTAAAGTAGGGTGGAGTTGAGCAGAGTAAAGTAGTGTGGAGAATAACTAGATTTTTCTAAGTTAGTGTATGGTAGAGTCTAATATAGTAGAGTAGAGTAGAGTATAGTAGAGTAGAGCAGAGTAGAGAGTAACAGTGTAGGGTAAAGAATAGTAGAGTAAAGCAGAGCATTGCAAGCTAACTTTAGTTAGGCCAGGGAAGGCTAAGCTAGGTAGAGTAGAGTAGAGTATAGTAGAGCTAGGTTAGGCTTTGCTAGGCTAGGTGAGGCTAGAGTAGAGTGAAGAAGAGTAGAGTAGAGTAGAGTAGAGCTAGTTTAGGTTAGGTTAGGCTTTGCTATGGTGGGCTAGGCTAAGTAAGGCTAGAGTAGAGTAGAGTAGAGCTCAGTTTGGCTTGGCTACGCTTGGCTAAGCTAGAGTAGAGTGGAGCAGAGTAGATTAGAGTAGATTAGAGTAGAGTAGAGTAAGGCAAAGCAGAGTAGAGAAAAGTACAGCATAGTAGAGATGAGTAGAGTAGAGAAGAAAAGAGAAGGGAAGAGAAGAGTTGAGTCGAGAAGAGTAGAGCAGAGCAGAAAAGAGCAAAGACAAGCAGAGCCTAATTGAGGCTTGGCAAGACAAGGCTAGGCAAGAGTAGAGTAGAGTTGAGTAGGTCAAAGTTGAGTGGAGTAGAGTGGAGTGGAGTAGAGTATGGTATAGCATAGTATAGTATAGTATAGCATAGTAGAGTTGAGTAGAGTAGAGTAGAGCTAGGTTAGGCTAGGCTAAGGTAGAGTATAGTAGAGTGGAGTAGAGCAAAAAAAAGTAGAGAAAAGCATGGTAGACTATAGTAGAGTATAGTACAAAAGAGCAGAGCGAAGTAGTGTAGAGAAGAGCAAAGTAAAGTAGAGTATAGGAAAATAGGCTAGAGAAGAGTAGGACAGAGCAGAGTAGAGCAGAGTAGAGCTAGCTTTTGTTGAGCTATGTAGTCTTTTCTAGGCTAGGCTATGCTAGAGGTAGAGTAGAGTAGACTAAAATATAGTGGAGTGGAGTAGAGTAGAGCAGAGTAGAGTATAATAGAGTAGTGTAGAGCAGAACAGAGTAGAGGAAAGCAGAGCAAAGTAGAGCCGAGCAGACCACAATAGACCTAGTTAGGCTATGCTAGGTTAGATTAGGCTAGAGTAGATTAAAAGTAGGTTGGGTTAGGCTAGGTTTTGTTGGGTTTAATAAAGTATAGTAGAGTAAAGAAGAGTAGAGTAGAGCTAGGTTACGCTAAGCTAGGTTAAGTAAGGCTAGAGTAGGATAGGCAAGGCTAGACTAGGCTAAAGTGAAGTTAAGTGGAGTCGAGTAGAGAAGGGTCGAGAAGTGTAAAGTAGAGTAAAGTAGAGAGTCAAGCATAGAAAGGCTAGGGTAGGCTAGAGTAGAGTAGAGTAGATTGGAGTAGTGTAGTGCACAACTAAGTAGAGTAGAGTAGAGTAGAGCAGAGTAGAATAGAGTAGAACTAGGTTTTGCTAAGCTAGACTAAACAAGGCTAAGCTAGGCTAGAGCAGAGTAGAGTGGACCTAGGTGCAGCTACGCTAGGCTAGGCTAGGTTAGAGTAGAGTAGAGAAGAGTACATTTTAGTAAATTAAAATAGAGAAGACAGAGTTGAGTAGAGTAGAAAAGAGTAGAGCAAAGTAGAGCAAGATTATGATAGACTAGGATAAGCAAGGCTACACTATTGTAGGGTATAACAATGTTAAGTCAGGTTTGCTTAGGTTAAGTTAAAGTAAAGTAGAGTAGAGCAGAGTAGAGTAGAGTAGTGTAGAGTAGACTAAAGTAGAGCAATGTTAGGCTAGGCAAAGCTAGGCCAAATTAGGCTAGGATAGGATAGGCTAGAGTAGAGTATAGTAGAGTTCAATAGAGAATAGCTAGATTAGGCTTTTCTAGAGTTAAGCAGTGCAGAGTAGAGCAGAGCAGAGAAGAAAAGAGAAGATTAGAGTCGAGAGGAGAAGAGCAGAGTAGAAAAGAACAAAGTAGAGTAGAACCTAGGTGAGGCTTGACTAGGCAAGGCTAGTCAATAGTAGAGTAGAATAGAGTACGTTAATTTATAGTATATAAAGGCAAGGCTAGGCTAGGCCAGGCTAAGCTAGGCTGGGCTAGGTTAGGCTAGATTAGAGTAGAGTAGAGTAGCATAGAACTAAGCTAGGTTAGGTTAGGATAGGTAAGCCTAGGTTAGGCTAGGCTAGTCTAAGATAGGCTAGGCTAGACAAGGCTAGCATAAGTTAGGCTAGGCCAGGCAAGGTTATGCTAGAGTTGAGTAGAGTAGGGTTGAGTAAAGTTGAGTGGAGTAGAGTATAGTAAAGTTGGGTAAGGCTAGGCATGCTTAGGCTAGACTAGGCTGGGCTATGCTAGGATAGGCTAGAGTAGAGTAATGTTGAGTGGTATAAAGCTAAGTAAGGCTTAGTTAGGCTAAAGTAGAATAAAATAGAGTAGAGTAGAGTAAGGCTTCGATCGTCTAGGCAAGGTTAAGCAAGGTTAGGCTAGGCTAGAGTAGAGTAGACTGGAGTAGGGTGGAGTATAGAATAGTATGATTGGGCTAAGTTTGGCTAGGTTAGACTAAGTTATGTTAGGGAAAGCTAAGTTAGCTTAGGGTAGAGTAGAGTAGAGCAGCATAGAGCTAAGATTGGCTTAGCTAGGCTAGAGTTGAATAAAGTATGGTTGATTAGAGTTGACTAATGTAAGGCTTTGCTAGGCAAGTTTAAGTTTGGCTTGGCTAGGCTAAGGTAGAGTACAGTAGAGTAGAATGGAGTTAGGTAGAGTATAATAAGGCTTGACTAGGCCAGCTAGGTTAGGTTAAGCAAGAGTGGAGTAAAAAGTACATAGAGAAGCATAGAGTTAGGTTAAGCTTAGCTAGGCTAGGCTAGAATAAAATAGGGTAGAGTATAGTAGAGTAGAGTAAGCTAGAGAAGAGTAAGGCTAAGTTAAGCTAGGCAAGGTTAGGTTATGATAGGTTAGACTAGGCTAGGCGAAGTTACGCTTGGCTATACTCGGCTAAGCTAAGCTAGGCTAGGATAGGCTAGGTTAAGCAAGAGTAGAGTAGAGTATAGTATAGTAAGGTTGGGTAAGGCTATGCTAGGCTATGTTAGGTTATGTTATACTAGAGTAGAGTAGAGTAACATAAAGCTAAGTTAGGATTAGCTAGGCTAGAATAGAATAAAATAGAGTAGAGTAGATTAGAGTAAGGCTAGGCTAGGCTCGCTAGGCTATGGTAGAGTTGGATAGGTTAGAGTAGAGAAGGGAATTATATAGTAGAGTAGAGCAGCATAGAGTGTAGTAGAGTGATGTAGAGTAGAACAGAGTAGACAAGAGCAGAGTAGAGCAGAACAAAAAAGAGCAAAGCATAATAGAGCAAAGTATAATAGAATAAAGTAGGGAAAGCACAACATAGTAGAGTAGAGCAAAGCTGTGCAGAGTAGATCAGAGCAGAGTAAAGCAGAGTTGAGCATAGTAAAATACAGCAGAGTAAAGCAACGTTGAGTAAAGCCTCTGTGAGTTTAGGCTAGACTAGGCTAAGTCAGGCAAGGTTAGGCAAGGCTAGAGTAAAATGATGTAGAGTAGGATGGAGTAGAGTATAGTAAGGCTAGGATAGGCTAGGTTAGAATAGAGTAGAGTAGAGTAACATAGAGATAGGTTAGGCTTAGCTAGGCTAGAGAAGAATAAAAGATAGTAAAGTAGAGTCGAGTAGAGTAGAGTAGTGTGGATAAGAGTATAGCAAAGGTGAGGTTAGGCTAGGCTAGAGTAGAGTAGAGTTGGGTAATGTAGAGTATAGTATGGCTAGGTTAGGCTAGGCTAGGTTTGGTTAGAGTAGAGTAGAGCATAGTAGAGTAGAGTGGAGTAGCATAGAGTTATGTTAGGCTTAGTTTGAGTAGTGTAAAATAGAGCAAGGTAGAGTAGAGTAGAGTAGAGTAAGGCTAGGCCAGGCTAGGTAGGGTTTGGCTAAGATAGGTTAGGTTAAGCTAGGCTATGCTAGACGAGGCTAGGCTAAGAAAAGTTAGAGTAGAGAAAAGTAGAGTAAAGTTCAGTAAAGTATAGAAGAGTAGAGTAGAGTATTTAAAGGTTGGGTAGGGCTAAGGTTAGGCTCGAATAGGCAGGCAAGGTTAGGCAAGAGAAGAGTAGGGTAGAGTAGAGTAGTATAAAACTAGGTTAGGCTTAGCTAGGTTTGTGTATAACAAAATATATTAGAGTGGAGTAGAGTAGAGTATGGCTAGGCTAGGCTTGGCAAGATTAGGTTAGGCAAGCATAGGTTAGGCTAGGCTAGTTTGAGTAGGGTAGGGTAGGGTAGAGTAGAGTAGAGTAGAGTAGAGTAGAGTAGTGTATCGTATAATTTAGTAGAAGTGAGAAGATTAGAGTAGAGTAGAGTAGTGTAGAGTAAAGGAGATTAGAGTAGAGTAGAGTAAAGTAGGATAAAGCTATGTTAAGCTTAGCTAGGTTAAAGGAAAATAAAATAGCACAGAGTATAGTAGAGAAAGGCTATGCTAAGACAGACTAGGCTAGGCTAAAGTATACTAGAGTAGGGTAAAGTAGAGTATAGTATGGTTGGGCTAGGCTAGGCTACATTATGTTAGGCTAGGCTAGGTTAGGCTAGAGTAGAAAAGAGTAGAGTAGTATAGTGCTAAATATGATTAGCTAGAACAGAGCAGAGCATAGTAGAGTAGAACAAGGTTAGGCTAGACTAGATGATGTTAGGTTAAGCTAAGCTAGGTTATAATAGGGTAGACTAAGGTGGAGTAGAGTATAGTAATGCTGGGTTAGGACAAGGCTAGGCTAGGTTAGGATAGGTTATGTTAGGCTAACATAGAATAGAGTAGCATAGAGCTAAGTTAGACTTAGCTATGCTAGAGAATAATAAAATAGAGTATAGTAGAGTGGAGTAGAGTAGAGTAAGGCTAGGTTAGGCTAGGCAAGCTTAGGTTAGGATAGGTTAGGCTTGGCTAACCTAGGCGAGGCTAGACTGGGTAAGAGTATAGTAAAGTAGAATAGAGTAAAGTAAAGTAGCATAGGGCTAAGTTAGGTTTAACTAGGCTAGAATAGGATAAAATACAATAGAGTAGAGTAGAGTAGAGCAAGACTTGGCTAAGCTAGATGAGGTTAGATTAGGTCACGCTAAAATTGGCTAGGCTAGGCTAGTTTTGAGTTGGGTATGGTAGTGTGGAGTAGAGTACAGCAGAGCAGAGCATAATAGAGCGAAGTAGAGTAGAGCAGAGCTAGGTTTGGTTAGGCTAGGCTAGGTTAGGTGAGGCTAAGCTAGAGTCAAGTAAAGTGTAGTAGAGGTAAGTTAAGCTAGGTTAGGTTAGAGTAGAGTAGGGTAGAGTACATTAAAGTAGAGTAGAGTAAGGTCAGGCTAAGCTAGGCTAGGCTAGTCTAGGCAAGAGCAGAGTAGAGTTGAGAAGAGTGGAGTAGAGTACATTAGAGCTGGATTAGGCTAGGCTAGAGTAGTATAGAGTAGAGCAAAGAAGAGAAGAGTACAGTTGAGCAGAGTATAGTAGAGTATAATGTTAGTAGAGTAGAGTAGAGTAGAGCAGAGCAGAGTAGAACTAAGTTTGGCTGGGCTAGGCTAGGATCGAGCAGAGTAACGTAGAGCTAGGATAGGAAAGGCTTTGCTAAGATAAGTTAGAGTAGAGTAACGTACATCAGAGTAGAGTATAGCATAGCAGAGTAGAACAGAATAGAGTAGAGCTAGGTTAGGTTAGGCTAGATAAGAGTAGAGTTTGGAAGGCTAGGCTAAGTTAGAGTAGAGTAGAGTAGAGTAGAGTATTATAGTGTAGAACTGGGTTATGCTAGGCTAGGGTAGGCTAAGCTAGAGTTTAGTAGAATAGAATAGAGTTGAGTAGAGTAGTGTAGAGCTTAGTTAGGCTAGGCTATGCTAAGCTAGACTAGAGTCAAGTAGAGTAGAGTTGAGCAGAGTAGAGAAGAGGAAAGCAAAGCAGAGCAGAATAGAGCAGAGAAGAGGAAAATAGAGCAGAGCAGAGCAAAACAAAATAGAGTAGTATGGAGAAGAATAGAGTAGAGTAGAGTAGAGTTGAGCTAAGTTAGGCTAAGCTAAGTAAGGATATGTAAAGCTAGGCCTGGTTAGAGTAGAGTAGAGTAGAGTATAGTAGAGTAGAGTAGAGTAGAGTAGGGAAGAGTAGAGTAAGGTTAATCTAGGCTACTATGGCTAGGTTAAGTTAGGCTGGGCTAGATTTGAGTAGAGCAGAGTAGAGTAGAGTGGAAGAGAGCTATGTTAAGTTAGGCTATGCTAGGCTAAAGTAAAGTAGAGTAGAGTTAAGTAGAGTAGAATAGAGCAGAGAACAATACAATAGAGTAGAGTAAAAAATAGCATAGTAGAGCAGAGTGAGGTGGAGTAATGTATAGTAGAGTAGAGTAGAGAAGAGTAGACTAGACCTGAGAAATGTAGGGCAAAGAAGAGTAGAACTAAGTTAGGCTAGGCTAGGCTATGTTTGGGTAAGCTAGGCCAGGGTATGCTAGGTTAGAGTAGAGTGGAGTAGAGTAGTGTAGAATAGAGTAGAGTAGAGTTGAGCTATGCTCGACTAGGCAATGCTAAGGTAGACTTGGCAAGGCTAGGCTAGACTAGAGTGTAGTAGAGTATAGTAAAGTAGATTAGAGTAGAGTAGAGCTAAGTTAGGCTGGCTAGGCTAGGGCACTATAAAGCAAAGTAGAGTAGAGTAGAGTTGAGTAGGGTAGAGCAGAGTAAAGTAGAGTAAAGCAGAGTAGAGAAGAGTAGAATAGAGTAGAGCAAAGTTGAGATAGGTTAGGCTAGGCTAGGTTTGGCTAAGCTTGGCTAAGCTAGGCTAGGATAGAGAAGAGTAGAGTAGAGTAGAGTAGAGCTATGTTAGGCTAGGTTGGGCTAGGCAAAGTTAGAGCAGATTATAATAGAGTAGAGTATAGAATAGTAGAGCTAAATTACTGTATGATAGGCTATGCTAGAGTAGAAAAGAGTAGAGTAAAGCAAAGTAGAGAAGAGTAGAGAAGAGCTAGGTAAGATTAGGTTAGGCAAGGCTAGGCATGGCTAAACTATGCTAAAGTAGATCAGAGTAGAGTAAAATAGAGTAGAGTAGAGTAGAGTAGAACAGAGTAGAGTAGAGCAGAGTAGAGAAGAGTTAAGTTAGGCTAAACTAGGCTAGGTTACACTAGGCTAAAGTATAGTAGAGTAGAATAGAATAGAATGGAGTGGAATAGAGTAGAGTTAGGTTAGGCTAAGCAAGACTAGAGTAGAGTGCAATAGAGTAGAGAATAGTAAAGTAGGGTAGAATAGAGTTAGGTTAGGCTAGGCTAGGCTACGCAAGGCTAAACTAGGCTAGAGTATAGTAGAGTAGAGTAGAGTAGAGAAGAGCAGAATAGAGTAGAGCATAACAAAGCTGAGCATAGCAGAGCAGAGTAGGGCAAAATTTAGTAGAGCAGAGCAAAGCAAAGTGAGAAGAGTTGAGCAGAGCAAAGCAGAGCAAAGCAAAATGGAGTTGAGCAAAGTAAAGAAGAGCAGAGCTAGGTTAGGCTAAGCTAGGCTTGAGTAGAGTAGAATAGAGTTGAGTAGTGTTAGATTAGGTTAGGCAAAGCTAGGCTAGATAATGCTAAGCTAGGCTAGGCAAGAGCAGAGTAGAGTAGAGTAGAGCTAGGTTAGGCTAAGCTAGGCAAGGTTAGAGTAGAGTAAAGTAGAGTAGAGTATAATGGATTCAAGTAGAGCAAAGTTAGTCTAAGCTAGGCTAGGTTATGCTAAAATAGGCCAGGTTAGGCTAGGGTAGAGTAGAGTAGAGTGTAGTAGTGTAGAGCTTGGTTTGACTAGGATAGAATAGAGAAGAGTAGAGTTGAGCAAAGTAGAGTGGAGCAAAGGAGTAGAGTAGAGAAGAGTAGAGCTGAGCATAGTAGGGCAAAACAAAGCTAGGTTAGGCTCACCTAGGCCATGTTAGCCTAGGTTTTAGTGGAGTAGAGTATAGTAAATTAGATTAGAGTAGAGTAGAGTAGAGTATAGTGTAGTTAGTATAGTAGAATAGAGTATAGTAGAGTAGAGTGAGGTTAAGCTAGGCTACGTTAGGCTAGGCAAGAGTAGAGCAGAGTAGAGATGTGTAGAGTAGAGTAGATTAGTGTAAGGTTAGGTTAGGCTTGGCTAAGCCAAGAGAGTAGAGAAGAGCAGAGTATAGCAGAGTAGCGCAAAGAGGAGCAGAGTAGAGTGGAGCAAAGCAAAGCAGAGCCAAGTCAATCAATTCTAGGTTTGGCTAGGCTAAGCTAGGTAATGTTAGGCAAGAGTCAAGTAGAGTAAAGTAGAGCTAGGTTAGGCTAGGCTAAAGTAGAGTAGAGTAAAGTAAGGCAGAGCAAAGAAGAGTAGAGCAGAGTTGAGTAAGGTAGTGTGGAGTGTAGTAGAGTAGAGTAGAGTAGAGTAGAGCAGAGCAAAGCTAGGTTTTGCTAGGCTATGTGAGAGTATAGTAGATTAGAGTAGAGAATAGTAAAGCCTTTTTAGGCTAAGGTAGGCTATGCTAGGGCAAACTATTTTAGAGGTTAATAGGGTAGGGTAGAGTAGTATAGAGTAGAGCATAATAGAGTAAAGAAGAGTAAAGTAGTAGAACAGAGGAGAGTAGAGAAGAGTAAAGTAAAGTAGAGTAGAATAGAGTAGAAGAGAGAAGAGCAGACTAGAGAAGGGCAATGTAGAGTAGAGCAAAGCAGAGTAGAGTAGAGTAGAGTTAGGCTTGGCTAAACTAGGTTAGGCAATAGTACAGTAGAGCTAGGATAAGCTTTGCTACATTAGGCTAGGTTAGAGTAGAGTAGAGTAGAGTAGAGCAGAATAAAGTAGAGTAGAGTTTAGTACAGTAGAGTTTGGTAGAGTAGAGTGAGGTTAGGCTATGCTAGGGTAGGCGAGGCAAGCTAGGGTAGGCTAGGCCAAAATAAAGTAGACTAGAGTAGAGTAGAGAAGAGCATAGTAGAGTTGAGTAGAGCTCAGTTAGGCTAAGCTAGAGTAGAGTAGAGTAGAGTAGAGCAGAGCAAAGCAGAGTAGAGTAGAGTAGAGATGAGTTTTGCAGAGTAGAGTAGACAGAGTAGAGCAGATTAGAACAGAGCAAAGTAAAGCAGAGCATAATAGAACTAGGTTATCTTAAGCTATGCTAGGCTAGGTAAGGCTAATCTAGGATAGAGTAGAGTAGAGTACAATATAGTGGAGTATAGTAGAATAGAGTAGAGTAAATAGAGTGGAGCGAAGTACAGTAGAGTTGAGTAGAATAGAGCTTTGTTAGGCTAGGCTAGGTTGGGTTAGGCTAGGTTAGCCTAGGCTAGAGTAGAGTAGAGCAGAAAAGAGTAGAGTCATGTAGAGTAGAGTAGTAAAGAGCAGAGTAGAGCAGGATAGAGTAAAATATAGTTGAGTAGAGCAAAGTAGTGCAAAGTGTTGTAGTGTAGAGCAGAGCATACTTGAACTATGTCAGGCAAAGTTATGCTAGGCTAGGCAAGGCCAGGCTAGGTTAGAGTAGAAATAGAGTATAGTAGAATAGAGTAGAGCAGAATAGAGTAGAGCAAAGTAGAGTAGAGCAGAGTATAGTAGAGTAGACCTTGGTTCGGCAAGGCTTAGCTAGGCGAGTCTAGGTTAGGCTAGGCTAAGCAAGAGTAGATGAGAGTAGAATTAAGTAGAGTAGAGTAGAGTACATTAAAGCTCGGTTAGGTTAGACTAGGCTACCTATGCTAAAGTTGAGTAGAATAGAGTAGAGCAGAGCAAAGTAAAGAAGAGAGTAGAGCAGAGTGAAGTAGAATAGAGAAAAATATAGTAGAGTGGAGTAGAGTAGAGCATAGCAAAGTAGAGTAAAGCAAAGTAAAGTAGAGCTAGGTTATGCTAGGCTAGGCTAGAGTGGAGTAGAGTAGAGTAGAGCTTGATTAGGCTAGGCTAGGTTAAGTTAGTTAGAGTGGTGTAGAGTAGTGCAGAGTAGAGTAGACTAGAGTAGAGCAAAGGAGAGGAGAGCAGAGCAAAGGAGAGCACAACAAAGCAGAGTAGAATAAAGTAAAATAGAGCAAAAAAAGTAGATTAGAGTAGAACAAAGAATAATAGAGTGGTGTAGAGTAGAGTGAGGTTAGGCTAGGCTAGGCTAGGGTAGGCTAGTGTATAGTAGAGATGAGTACAGTAGAGGAGAGCAGAGAAGAGTCGAGCAGAGTTAGATTAAGCGATGTAGGGCTAAGATAACTAAGGTTATGCTATACTAGGCCAAGCTAGGCTAGAGTAAACAAGATTAGAGTAGAGCTAGGTTAAGTTAGGCTTGGCTAAGCTAGGATAGAGTATAGTAAAGAAGAGTAGAGTAGAGTATAATAGAGTAGAGTGTAGTAAAGCTAACTTAGCCTGGGCTAAGTAAGGCTAGGCTAGGCTAGAGAAGAGTAGATTAGAGTAAAGTAGAGCTTGATTAGGCTATTCTAGGCCTGGCTAGTGCAGAGTAGAGTAGCATAGATTAGAGCAGAGTAGAGCAGAGTGGAGTAGAGCATAGTAAAGTAGAGAAGAATAGAGTAGAGCAGAGTAGAGCAGAGCATAGCAGAGTAGTGTTGAGTAAAGTAGAGTATAGTATAGCAGAGCTAGGATAGGCTAAGCTAGGCAAGTTCTGGTTAGGCTAGAGTAGAGTAGAGAAGAGTATAGTATTGTAGAATAGAGTAGAGCTTGGTTAGGCTAGGCTAGGCTAAGGAAAGCTAGGTTAGGCTAGCTAGAGAAGATTAAAATAGAGTGGAGTAGAACTAGGTTAGGTGAGGCTAGGCTAAGTTAGGCTTTGCTAAAATAGAGTAGATATAACAAAGCAGAGTAGTGTAGAGTTGAGCAAAGTAGATCAAAGCAGAGAAGAGTAGAGAATTATAGAGTAGAGTAGAGTATAGCTAGGTTAGGATAAGCTAGAATATGCTTGGGTAAAGTAGAGTAGAGTAGAGCTGAGTAGAACAGAATAGAATAGAGTAGAGTAGGGGAAAGCAGAGTAGAGTAGAGGAGAGTAGAGTAGAGTAGAGTAGAGTACAGTAGAGTAGAAAGTAGAGTAGAGTTTAGTGAGGTTAGGTTAGGCTAGGCTAGGCTAGAGTAGCATAGAGTAGAGTAGAGTAGAGTATAATTAAGTAGATTAGAGTAGAGTAGAGTCGAGTAGAGTGGAGTATAGTAGAGCAGAATAGAGTAAAGGATAGCAGAGGAGAGTAGAGTAGAGTAATGTAGAGAGCAAAGTAGAAGAGTAGAGTAGAGTAGAGTAGAGTAGAGTAGAATAGAGTGGAGTATATTAAAGCAGTGTAGAGTAAAGTAGAGTAGAGAAGATTAGAGTAGAATATAGCTGAGCTAGGTTAGGCTCGGCAAAACTATGTTAGACTTGGCTAAGATTGAGTAGAGCAGGGTAGACTAGAGTAGAATAGAGTAGAGTAAAGTATAGTGTAGAGTAGAGTTGGGTCTGGGTAGGCTTGGTTAGCCTAGGGAAGGCTATGCTAGGGATGTTTAAGCTTAGTTAGGCGAGTAGAGTAGAGTAGAGTACAGTATAGCAAAGTAGAGAATAGCTAGACTTGGTTAGGCTAGGCTAGAGTAGAGTAGACTAATGTAGAGTATAATAGAATAGAGTAGTGTAGAGAAGAGTAGATTATTCTAGAGTGTTGTAGAGTGGGGTAGAGTAGAGTAGAGGAGGGAGGAGGAGACAAGAGGAGAGAAGAAGAGAGCAGAGTAGAGTGGAATAGAGCATAATAAAGAGTAGAGCAAAGCTGAATAAAGTCGAGTATAGCAATGCAGAGTAGAGCAGAGCAGCATATAGTAGAGTAGGGTAGAGTTAAGAGGAGAGTACAGCGTAGCAGAGGAAAGAAGAGCAGAGTAGAGCAAAGGTAGATTAGGTTAGGCTAGAGTAGAGTAGATCAAAGTAGAGTAGAGTAGGGTAGAGTTCACTAGAGCTAGGTTAGGCAAGGTTAGGGTATAATAGAGTAAAGTAGAGTTGAGTAGAGCTAGGTTAGGTTGGGCTATGCTAGGCTAGATTAGGTAAGGGTAGGATAGAGTAGAGTAGAGTATTGTAGAGTAGAGCAAAGTAGAGTAGAGTAGAGCTAAATAGAGCAAAATAGAGCAGAGCAAAGCAGTGTAAAGACGAGCAAAGAAGAGCAGAGTAGAGTAGGTTAGGTTAGGCTAGGCTAGAGTAGAGTATAGTAGAGTAGAGTAGAGCTTGGTTAGGAAAGGTTGCTTTAGGTTAGGATAGAGTAGAGTAGAATTGGGTAGAGTAGACTAAATTAGATTATAGTAGTGTAGAGTAAAGTGAAATAGAGTAGAGTAGAGTAAAGTCTATGCTAAAGTATTATTAAGTAGAGTAGTGTACAGAAGAATAGGATAGAGAAGAGTATAATGGAGAAGAGTAGAGTAGCACTTGGCTAGGCTAGGCTAAAGAAAAGCAAATTAGAGAGAGTAGATTAGAGTAATATGGAGTAGAGTAGATTAAAGTAGAGTAGAGTAGATTAGAGTAGTCTAGGTTTGGCTAGGCTAAAGAAGAGCAGAGCAGAGTAGAGTAGAATAGAGTAGAGTAGAGTAGAGTAGAATATAGTATAGTAGAGTAGAGTAGAGTAGAGTAGAGTAGAGTATAGTAGAGTAAAGTGGAGTAGAGCTAGCTTAGCCTAAGCTAGGTTAGGTAAACTAGGTTAGGTTAGGATACGATTGAGTATAGTAGAGTAGAGTAGAGATGAGCAGAGTAGATTAGAGTAGAGCAAAGTAGAGCTGAGCTAAGTTGAGGAATGTATAGTTGAGAAGATCTGAGTAAAGGAGAGAAGAGCAGAGCAGCAAAAAATAGAGAAGAGCAAAGAAAGTTGAAGCAGAGTATAGTAGTGCTAGGATAGGCTAGAGTAGAGTATAGTAGAGTATAGCAGAGCTAGGCTAATCTAGGTTTGGCTAGGCTAGGTTAAGAGTAGAGTATAGTGAAGTAAAGTAAAGTAGAGTAGGGTAGAGTAGAGCTGGGTAAGGTTGGGCTAAGTTAGGCTATGCACGACTAGTCTAAGGTAGGCTAGGCTAGGCTAGAGTAAAGTAGCGTAGAGCAGAGTAGGATAGAGTATAGTAGAGAAGAGTAAAGTAGTGTCAAGTTAGGCTAGGCTAAGTTAGAGTAGAGTAGAATAGAGCTAAGTTGAGTGGAGCAGAGTAGGGTAGAAAAGAGCAGAGTAGAGTAGAGTAGAGTAGAGTATAGAAGAGCTAGTTAGGCTAGGCTAGGATATGCTAGGCTAGGCTAGAGTAGAATAGAGCTTAGTAGAGTATATTAGAGTAGAGTATAGTAGAGTAAAGTAGAGTAGAGTAGAGCAGAGCGAGTATAATAGAGGAGAGGAGATGATAGGAGAGCATAGCAGAGCATAGTAGATTTGAGTAGAATAAACAAGAGCAAAGAATAGAAAAGCATAATAAAGGAAAGTAAAGTAGAGCAAAGTAGAAAAAAGTAAAGCTAGGTTAGGCTAAGTAAGAATAAGCTAGGCTAGGCAAGGGTAGTCTAGGCTAGGCTATGCTAAAGTAGAGTAGAGTGGAGTTGGGATAGGCTTGGTTAAGCTATAGTATAGTAGAGCATAGTAAAGTAGAGTAGGGTAGAGCAGGGCAGAGTAGAGTAGACTAGGGAAGAGTAAAGTAGAGTAGAGCAAAGTAGAGTAGAGTAGACCAGAGTAGAGTAGAGTAGAGAAGAGATGAGTAGTGTAGAGCAAAGTAAAGTAGAATAGAGGAGAGCAGAGCTACATTTCGCTAGGTTAAGGTAGGCTAGAGTAAGGTGGAGGAGAGTAGAATAGAGTAGATTAGAGTTGAGTTGAGTAGAGTAGAGTAGAGCTAGTTTAGGCTAGGATAAGCTATGTTAGGTGAGGCTAAGCAAGGCTATGCTAGCCTAGATTAGAGTAGATTAGGGCAAGGTTAGGCTAAGCTTGGGTAGGCTAGGATCGAGTATTGTATGGTGGAGTAGAGTAGAGTAGAGTATAGTAGAGCTTGGTTAGGCTAGACTAGCTTAGGCTAATGTAGAGTAGAATATAGTAAAGCAGAGAAGAGTAGAGAAGAGTAAAGTAGAGTAGAGCAAAGTAGAGTAGAGCAGAGTTGAGTAGAGTAGAGTGGAGTTGAGCTAGGTTTGGCTAAGCTAAGCTAGGCCAGGCTAGGTTAGAGTATAGTAGAGTGAAATAGAGTATAGTATATTAGAGTAGAGTAGAGTAAAGTTTGGCTAGGCTAGGAAATGGTAGGCTAGGATAGGCTTTGTGAGGCTATGTTAAAATAGAGTAGATTAGAAAAGAGTAGAGTAGAGTGGGGTAGTGTAGCATAGACTAAAGCAGAGCAGAGTAGAGTAGAGCAGATCAGAGTAGAGCAAATAAGAGTGGAGCAGAGCAGAGCAGATTAAAGTAGTGTAGAGTAGAGTAGAGTAGAGCAAAGAAGAGTAATGGATTAAGTTGGGTTTGGCTAGGTTAGAGTTGAGAAGAGTAGAGTATAGTAGGGTACAGCTTCATTAAGCTAGGGTAGGCTAGGTTAAGAGAGGCTAGGTTATAGTAAATTATAGTAAAGTGGAGTAGAGTAGAGTAGAGTTTTGTTAGGCTAAGCTAGGCTAGGGTAGAGTAGAATAGAGTATAATAGACCTAGGTTAGGTTAGGCAAAACTAGAGTATGATAGAGGAGAGTAAAGTAGAATAGAGTAGAGTTTAGTATAATAGAGTAAAGCAGAGCATAGTAAAGTAGATCAAAGATGAGCCACGCATAGTAGAAAAGAGAAGAGTAAAGCTTGGTTAGGCTAGGCTAGGCTATAGTAGAGTAGAGTAGAGCAGAGTAAACTAGGGTAGAGTAGAGTCGATTAGAGTAGATTATAGCTAGGTTAAATTAGGCTTAGCTATGCAAGGTAAAATTAGGAATAAGTAGAGTATAATAGAGTAGAGTATAGTAGAGTAGAGTAGAGCTAGGATAAGTTAGGCTGAGCTAAGCTAAACTAGACTATAACAGACTAGAGTAGAGTAGAGTATAGTAGAATAGAATCGAGTAGAGTAAAGAATAGAAGAGCAAAGCATAGTAGAGCAAAGCATAGTAGGGTAGAGTAGACTAGAGTAGAGTAAAAGAGAGCATAGTAGAATGGAGCTTAGCAAGGTTTGGCTAGGCTATAGTAGAGTAGAGTAGAGCTACGCTAGGTTAGGTTATGCTATGCAAGGCTTGGCTAGGCTAGAGTAAAGCATAGTAGAGCAAAGTAAAGCAGAGTGGAGTAGAGTATAGTAGAGTGGAGTAGAGTAGGATAAAGCAAAGTAGAGTAGTATAGAGTAGAGCAGTAAAGAGGAGAGTAGAGCAAAGTAGAGGGGAGCAGAGTAGGTAAGACAAAAGTAGAGTAGAGTAGAATAGAGTATAGTAAAGCTAAGTTAGGCTAACCTAGAATAGAGTAGAGTAGAGTAGAGTTGAATAAAGTAGAGTAGAGCCAAGTTAGGCTAGGCTATGATAGGGTAGGCTTGGTTAGGCTCAGGTAAGGTAGGTTAGGTTAGAGTAGAGTACACTAGAGTAGAGTAGAGTAGAGCTAGTTTAAGCTTGGCTAGGCTAGGCTAGGCTAAACATGGCTACAGTAGAGTAGAGTAGAGCAAAGCAGTGTAGTATTGAATAGAGTAGAATAGAGTAGAGAAGAGCTAAGTTAGGCTAAGTTAGACAAGGCTAAGTTAGAGTAGATCAATGTAGAGTAGAGTAGATTATAATGGAGTAGTGTAAACTAGAGTAGAGGATAATTGAGTAGAGCTAGGTTAGGCAAGGCTATGCTACTTTAGAGTAGAGTAGAGTATAATAGAGTAGAGTAGAGAAGAGTAGAGTAGTGTTGAGTAAACTATAAACCTAAGTTAGGCTAGGCTAGGCTAACTTAGAGTGGAGTCTAGTGGAGTAGATTGGAGAAGAGTATGGAAGAGTAAAGAAAGCATAGGCTAGGATAGGCAAGGCTAAAATAGGCTAGAGTAGAGTAGAGTAAAGTAAAGTAGAGTAGAATATTATAAAACTAGGTTAGGCTAGGCTAGGCTTGGTTTGGCTAGGCTAGAGTAGAGTAGAGTAGAGTAGAGTAGAATAGAGTAGAATAGAGTAGAGTAGAGTAGAGTAGGGCATAGTACAATAGAGTAGAGTAGAGGAAAGCTAGGTTAAGCAAAACTAAGCTGGGCTAGGCTAGAGTAGAGTAGAGTAATGTAAGGTTGAGTAGAGTAGAGTATAGTAGAGTAGAGTAAAGTAGAGTAGAGCACAGTATAGTAAAGCATAGTAGAGCAGAGTGGAGCTAGGTTAGGCTAGGCTAGGTTAGAGTAGAGGAGAGCAGAATGGAGTAGATCTAGGTTTGACTAGTTTAGGATTCGCTAACTTAGAGTAAAGTAGAGCAGAGTAGAGTAGATTAGAGTAGAGTAGCGCAAGATTAGGCTAGACTAGGCTAGAGTATAATAGAGTAAGATAAAGTAGAGTAGAGTAGAGAATAATAGAGAATAGTATAACAATGCAGGGGAGAGTAGAGAATAGTAGAGTAGAGTATAGTAGAGTTTGGTTAGGCAAAGCAAGGCTAGGCTGAGTTTGAGCATAGTAGAGTAGAGTAGAGTATATTAGAGTAGAGTAAAGCAAGGTTAGGTTAGGCTGGGCTAGGCTAGGCTATAGTAGAGTATAGTAGAGTAGAATAGAATATAGCAGAATAGAGTAAAGTAGAGCAAAGTAGAGCAGAGTGAAGTATAGTGCAGTAGGGTACAGCAAAGCAGAGCTAAATTGAGCAAGGATTTGTTTGGCTAAGCTTGGCTAGGAGAGGGTAAAGTTGAACAAAGTAGAGTATAGTAGGGGAGAGTAGAGTAGAGCAAGCTTAGGCTAAGCAAAGAAAGGCTATGTTAGAGTAGAGTAGAGTAGAGTAGAGTAGAGCAGAGTAGAGTAGAGTAGAGTATAATAGAGTAAGATAGAGTAGAGTATAATAGGATTGAGATAGGTTAGGCTAGGATAGGGTAAGCTAGGCTATGTTAGAGTGGAGTAGAGTAGAGTAGAGCATAATAGAGTAGAGTAGAGCTAGGTTAGGCTCAGCTAGATTAGAGTAAAGTAGAGCAAAGTAGAGTATAGTAGAGTAGAACATAATAGAGTAGAGTAGAGTAGAGCATAGTAGAGTAGAATAGAGCAGAGCAAAGAAGGGTAGAGAAGAGAAGAGTACTGCTAGGTTAGGTTAGGCCAGGCTATGTTAGGTTAAGAGTAGACTAAAGTAGAGTAGAGTACTGGGAAGTAGATCTTGGTTAGGCTATGCTAAACTAGGTTAGAGTAGATTAGAGTAGAGTAGAGCAAAATAGAGAAGAGCAAAGCAAAGAATGGTAGTGCAGAGTAGAGCATTATAGTGTAGAGCAAAGTAGAGTACAACAAAGCTAGGTTAGGCTAAGCTACACTAGGCTAGAGTAGAGTAGAGTTGAGTAACCTGTGCTAGGTTACGTTAGGCTCGGCTAAGCTAGGTTAGGCTAAACTAAAGTAGTCTAGTAGAGTAGAGCTAGGTTTTGCTAGGTTAGGGTATGCTTGAGTATAGTAGATTAGAGTATAGTAGAGTAGAGTAGAGTAGAGCAAAGTATAGCAGAATAGAGTAAAGTAGAGCAAGGTAGAGTAGAGCAGAGCAATATTGAACAGAGTCGGGTAAAGAAGGGCAGAGCATAACAAAGGAGAGTAAAGCAGAGAAGAGAAAACTAGAGTAGAGTAAAGTGGAGTAGAGTGGAGTAGAGCAAGGTTAGGCTAGGCTAGAGTTAAGTAGAGTATAACAAAGTATAATAAAGTGGAGCTAGGTTAGGCTAGGATAGGCTTGGTTAGTTGAGGCTTGGTTAGAGCAGAGTAGAGTATAATGGAGTAGAGTAGAGTAGAGAAGAGTAGAGTAGAGTAGGGTAGAGTAGAGTGGAGAAGAGTAGAGCTAAGTAAGGTTAGGCTAGGCTAAGCTAGGATAGGGTAGGTTATGCCTAGGCTAGAGTAGAGTAGAGTAGATTAGATTAGAGTTGAGTAGAGTTAAGTAGTGTAGAGTAGAGTAGATCTAAGTTATGATAGGATAGGCTAAGCTAGGTTAGAGTAAAGTAAAATTAAGTAGAGCAGTGCAAAGTAGAGTAGAACTGAGTAGAGCAAAGAAGAGCAAAGCTGAGAAAACCACAGTGGAGCAGAGTAGAGCAGAACCAACCAGAGCTACGTTAGGCTAGGCTAGGCTTAGCTAGGCTAGGCTATGGTAGGCTAGGCTTGGCTAGTCTAGGTTAGAGTAGAGTATACTAGAGTATAGTAGAGTAGAGCTAGGTTAGGCTAGGCTAAGCTAGGCAAGGCTAGGCTACGGTTGGCTTGGCTTGAGTGGAGTAGAGTAGAATAGAGTAGAGCAGAGAAGAGCAAAGCAAAGTAAAGCATAACATAACATAGTAGAGCAAAGCAGAGCAGAGCTAGGTTAGGCTAAGCTATGCTAGGCTAGGCAAGGCTGGAGTAGAGTAAAGTAGAGTAGAGTAGAGCTTGGTTAAGCTAGGCTAGGCTACAATAGAAAAGTGTAGAGTGAAGTAGGGTACAGTAGAGTAGTGTACTGTAGAGTAGAGTAGAGTAGAGCTGACTAGAGTAGAGTAGAGATAACTAGAGTAGAGTAAAGTAGAGTAGAGAAGAGCAAAGTAGAGTAGAGCATAGTAGAGTAGAGTAGAGCAGAGTATAGTAACGTTAGGCAAGACTAGGTTAGGCTAGGCTAGGTTAGAGTAGTGTAGAGAATAGCTAGGTTAGGCTAGGTTATATTTGGTTAGGTTAGAGAAGAGTAGAGTAGAGTAGATCAGAATGGAGTAGAGTAGAGTAGAGTAGAGTTAAGTTAGGGTAGGCTAGGTGAATCTATGCTATTCTAGAGTGGAGTAAAGTAAACTAGAGTAGAGTAGAGTAGATTTTAGCTAGGCTAAGCTAGGCTCGGCTAAAGTACAATAGAGTAGAGTATGGTTGAGTACAACAGAGCAAAGAATACTCGACTGGAGTAGAGCAGAGTAGAACTGAGTAGAGGATAATAGAGTAGGGTATAGTAAAGTAGAGTAGAGGAGAGCAAAGCTAGGTTAAGCTAAGCTAGGATAGGTTAACCTTGGCCAAGCTAAGCTAGAGTACAATAGAGTGGAGTAGGCTAGAGTAGAGGAGAGCGAAGCCGAGCTAGGTAGGCTAGGCTTGGCTAGTTTGGAGTAGAGTAGAGTAGAATCGAGTTGAGTTGAGTAGAGTAGAGTATAGTAGAGTAGGCTAGAGTAGAGTAGAGCGGAGCCGAGCTTGGTAGGCTTGGCTAGTTTGGAGTAGAGTAGAGTAGAGTCGAGTTGAGTTGAGTAGAGTAGAGTATAATAGAGTAGACTGGAGTAGAGTAAAGCTAAGTTAGGCTTCGCTCGACTAAGCTAGGCTAAGACAGGCTAGGTTTGGCTACTGTAGAGTACAGTAGAGAAGACTAGAGTAGTATAGAGTAAAGTGGAGTAGAGGAGAGCTCAGTTAGGCTAGGTTAGGCGAGAGGAGGCTATAGTAAAGTAGAGAAGAGTAGAGTATAGCAGAGAAGAGCAGAACAGAGCAGTTAGAAATATAACATAGCAGAGAGGAGCAGTACTGAGCAGAGTAGTGCAGAGAAGAGCAAAATTGAGCAGAGCTTGTTGGAGTAGAGTAGAGAAAAGTGGATTAGAGCTAAGGTAGGCTAAGCAAGTCTAGGCTAGGTTGGAGTATGGTAAAGCAGACTAGAGTAGAGTAGAGTAGAGTAGAGTAGAGAAGAGTATAGTAGAGTAGAGTATAATATGGTATGGTATAGTTGAGTAGAGTAGAGTTGAGCTTGGTTAGGCTAGGTTCGACGAGGCTAGGTTAGGCTAAGCTAGAGAAGAGTGGAGTATTGTATTGTAGAGTGGAGCATTGTTAGATTAGGCTAGGTTAGGCTAGGCTCGAGTAAAGCAAAGTAGAGTAGAGTAGAGTAGAGCAGTGAATCGCAGAGCAGAGCAGTACAGAGTAGAGTAGAGCAGAGAAGAGCAATGTAGAGCTTGGTTAGGCTAGGTTAGGCGAGGCAATGCTATAGCAGACAAGAGTGGAGTAGAGTAGTGTAGAGCTAGGTTAGGCTAGGTTAGGTTGGTTTAGGTTAGAGTATAGTAGAGTAGAGTAAAGTAGAGTAAGGTTAGGCAAGGGTAGGCTAGATTAGGCGAAGCTAGTTTAGACTAGAGTAAAGTAGAGTAGAATAGAGAAGAGTAGAGCATGAGAAAGCTAAGTAGAGTAGAAGAGAGCAAAGTAGAATAGAGTAGGTTAGGTCTAGTTAGGCGAGGCTAAGCTTGGTTAGAGCAGACTAGAGTAGAGTAGTATAGAGTAGAGTAGAATAGAGTAGAGTAGACAGAGTAGAACAAGGTAGAATAGAGTAGAGAAAAGTAGAGCTAGGTTAGGCTAGCCTAGGTTTGAGTAGAGTAGAGTAGTGTAGAGTTTTGTAGAGTAAAATAAAGTAGAGTAGAGTAGAGGAGAGGAGAGGAGAGGAGAGTAGAACAGAGTAGAGTAGAGAAAAGTAGAGTAGATCATAGAAGAGCAAAGTAGAGTAAAGTAGAGTTAGGTTAGGCTAAGTTAGGTTAGGTTAGGTTAGGCTAGGCTAGAGAAGAGTAAAGTAGAGTAGAGTAGAGTGTAGTAGAGTAGAGCTATGTTAGGTTAGGCTAGGCTATATTATAGTAGACCAGAGCATAGTATAGTAGAGAAGAGCATAACAAAGTGAAGTGAAGTAGAGTAGAGCAAAGAAGAGTAGAGCATAGTAGAGTATTGTGGAGAAGAGCATAGCTTGGTTAGGTTAGGATAGGCTAGGCAAGAGAGGATTAGAGTAGAGTAGAGTAGAGAAGGGTTATGCTAGTTTAGGCTAGGCTTGGTTATAGTAGAGTAGAGTAGAGTAGATTAGAGTAGAGTAGAATAGAGTATAGTAGAGTAAAGTAGAGCTAGGCTTGGTTAGGGTAGGCTAAGCAAGGCTAGAATAGAGTGTAGTAGAGTAGGGTAAGGTAAAGTAGAGTAGAGTAGAGCTCTGTTAGGCTACTCTAGAGTTTAGTAGAGTAGAGTATAGTTGAGTAGAGTAGAGTATATCAAAGAAGAGCATAGTAGGGAAGAGCAGAGTAGTGCAGAGAAGTGTAGAGTAGAGTAGAGTAAAGCTGAGTTGAGCAGTGTAGAGCATAATCGAGTAGAGTAGGGCAGAGTAGAACAGAGTAGAGCAGAGCAGAGTAAAGTAGAGCTAATTAGGCCAAGCCTGGTTAGGTTAGGCTATGGTAAGCTAGGTTGGAGCAGAGTAGTGAAGAGTAGAGTAGAGTAGAGTCGTGTAAAATATATTATAGTAAAGAGGAGAGCTAGGTTAGGTTATGCAAAGAAAGGCTAGGATAGGTTTAGCGAGGCTAGGGTTTTCTTGAGTAGAATAGAGTAGAGTAGAGTAGAGTAAAGTAGAGTATAGTTAGGTTAAGCTAGTTAGCGAAGAGTATAGTAGAGCAAAGTATAGTAGAGTAGAGTGTAACTTGCTTAGGATGGGATAAGCTAGGGTAAGCTGTGCTAGGCTAGAGTATAGTAGAGTAGCGTAGAGTATAGCAGTGTAGAGGTTAGCAAAGTTAAGCTAGCCTAGACTAAGATAGCATATGCTAGGCTAGAGAAGAGTAGAGCAGACAAGAGGAGTGCAAAGTACAGTAGAGTAGAGAAGAGCCAGGTAGAGCAGAGTAAAGAGGAGCAGTATAGAGCTAAGTTTGGCTTGGTTAAGCTAAGCTAGGTTAATTTTTGTTATGGTAGGCTAGAGTAGAGTAGAGAAGAGTAATGTAGTGTAATTTGGAGTGGAGTAGAGTAGAGTAGAGTAGAGCTAGGATATTTTAGGCTTGGCTAGGCAAGCCTATAGTAAAGTAGAGTAGAATAGAGCAGAGCAAAGATGAGTAAAGAAGAGTAGAGCAGAATAAAGCAAAGTAGGGTAGAGTTGATCATACAAAGTAGAGCAGAGTAGATTAGATTAGAGCTGAGCAACATACAGCCAAGTTAGGTAAGGCTAAGCTAGAGAAGAGTATAGTGGAGTAGAGTAAAATAGAGTTTAGTTAGGCTTGGCCAGGCTAGGCTAGTTTTTAGTTGAGTAGAGTAGAGTAGAGCTAAGCTAGGTTAGGCTTGGCATGTGTATAATAGAGTATAGTAGAGCTAGATTAGGCGAGGCTAGGCGAGGTCATAGTAGAGTAGAGTAGAGTTTAGTAGAGTAGGGTGGAGTAGAGTAGAGTACAACTAGATTCAGTTTGCCTGGGCTTGGTTAAAGTAGTGTATAGTCGAGTAGAGTGGAGCATAGAAGAGTAGGGCATAGCAAAACATACCAGAGTAGAGCATAGTAGAGCAAAGCATAGTGGAGTGGAGTAGAGAAGAGTACAACAGAGCTAGGTTAGGCTAGGCTATGCTAGGATAGAGTAGAGTAAAGTGAGGTTCGTTCAGGCGAAGCTAGGCTAGGCTTTAGTATAGTGGAGTAGAGTAGAGTAAAGTAAAGCATGGTTAGGCTAGGCAAGGCATGGCAAGGCTAGGATATGATAGGTTAAAGTAAAGTAGAATATAGTAAAGAATAGTAGAACAAAGTAAAGTAGTGTAGTGTAGTGCTAGGTTAAGCTAGGTAAGGCTAAAGTAGAGTAGAGTAGAGTAGGGTAGAGTAGTGTTGAGCAGAGCAGAGCAAAGCAGAGTAGAGTAGAGCAGAGCAGAGCAAAGCTTGGTTAGGCTAGGCTAGGCTATAGCAGAGTAGGGCAGAGTTAAGATAGGCTTGGCTAGGTTATGTTAGAGTATAGTAGAGTAGAGTATAGTAGAGTGTAATATAGAGAGTAGAGAAGAGTAGAGATAGGTTAGGCTATGCTAGGCTAAGCAACAGAAGAGTGGAGTAGGGTAGAGTAGAGCTTAGTTAGGCTTGCCAATGCTAGATTAGGCTAGAGTAGAGTATAGTGGAGTTGATTAGAGTAAAGTAGAGTAGAGTAGAGCTAAGTTAGGCAAGGCTAAAGAAGAGTAGAGTAGAGTTGAGTAGAGTAAAGTAGAATAGAGCAAGGTTATCCTAAGATAGATTACAATAGAGTAGACTAGGGAATAGTAAAGTGGAGTAGAGCTGAGTTAAGCATAGTAGAGCATAGCAGAGTAGGGTAGAGCAGAGAAGAACAGAGCTAGGTTTGGCTAAGCTAAGCTAGGTTAGGGTAGGCTAGGCTAGGCTAGAGTAGAGTAGAGTAGAGTAAAGCTAGGATAAGCTAAGCCAGGTGAGCCTAGGTTAGAGTAAAGTAGACTAGAGTGGAGTAGAGCAAAGTAGAGTAAAGTAAACAAGAGAAGAGTATAGTAGAGTAGCATTGAGCTCAATTAGGCTATGCTAAGCTAGATTAGTCTAAAGTAGAGTAGAATAGAGTTGAGTAGAGTAAAAAGAGCAAAGCATATTAGAGCAGAGAAGTCTAGAGTAAAGTAGTGCATAGAAGAGTACAGCAAAATAGAACAGAGCAAAGCAGAGCAGAGAAGAGTAGAGTAAAGCAGAGCAGAGTTTGGTTAGGCTAAGTTAGGCTATGTTAAGGTAAAGTAGAGCAGAGTTGAGTATAGTTGAGTAGAGTATAGTAGAGTAGAGTAAAGTAGAGTAAAGCTAGGTTAGGCTAGGCTAGGCGAGGCTAGGCTATGCTTGGCTATGTTAGGCTAGGCTAGAGTAGAGTACAGTAGTATAGAGCTAGGTTAGGCTATGTTAGGCTAGGTAAGGCTAGGGTAAAATAGATTAGAGTAGAACAAAGTAGAGTTGAGTAGAGCAGAGTAAAGCAAACCATAATAGAGTGGAGCAGAGCAGAGTAGAGTAGAGCAGCACAGAGCATAGCAGAGTAGTGTAGAGCAGAGTAGAGCAAAGCAGCAAAGATCCGAGCTAGGTTAGGCTACGTAGGGCTTGGTTAGGCCAGAGTACAGTTGAGTAGAGTAGAGCAGAGTAGAGCTAGGTTAGGCTAAGCTAGGTTAGAGTAGCGTAGAGTATCGTACAAGAGAGTAGAGTATAGCTAGGTTAGACTAAGGTATGCTAGGATAGGCTTGGCTAGGCTAGGTAAGGGTAGAGTAGAGTACAACACTGTATAATATATTAGATTAGAGCTTGGTTAGGTTAGTTTAGGCTAGAGTAAAGTAGAGTAGAATAGAGCAGAGTAGAGTAAAGTAGACTTGAGCATAACAAAGTAGAGTAGAACAGAGTAGAGTAGAAAAGAGTATACTATAGCTTAGTAGAGTAGAGCTAGGTTAAGCTAGGCAAAGCTAACCAAGACTAGAGAAGAGTATAGTAGAGTAGAGTAGAGCTAGGACAAGCTAAGCTTGGCTAAGCTAAGTTAAACTAGAGTACAGTAGAATATAGTAGATTAGAGTAAAGTAGAGTTAAGTTAGGTTAGGCATGGTTAGGTTGGGCTAGGCTAGGCTAGAGTAGAGTAGAGTAGAGAAGCATAGATTAGAGAAGAGTAGAGTGGAGCTAGGTTAGGCTAGGCTAGGCTATGCTGAACTAGGCTAGAGTAGAGAAGATTTGAGTAGAGTAGAGTAGAGTGGAGAATAGTAGAGTATAGTAGAGTAGAGTTGAATAGAGTAGAGCAGAGCTGAACAGAGTAGAGCAGAGCAGTGTAGAGTAGAGTAGAGTAGAGTAGAGCAAAGCGAGGTTAAGCTAGGCTAGGCAATGCTTGAGTAGAGTAGAGCTTCGTAAGTTTGGTTAGACTAGAGAAGAGTAGAGTAGAGTAGAGTTGTGTAAAGTATAGTAAAGTCGAGGAGAGGAGAGGGGACAAGAGGAGAGAAAAAGAGAGGAGAGAAGAACATATTAGTGCAAAGTAGAGCAAAGTAGAGTAAAGTAGAGTAGAGCAAAAAAGAGTAGAGAAGAGTAGAGCAGAGTAGAGGAGAGAAAAGTAGAGTAGAGCAATGTAGAGTAGAGCTAAGATTGTCTTGGCTAGTCTTGGCTATGCTAAAGTTTGGTAATAGAGTAGAGTATTGTAGAGTAGAGTAGTGTAGAGTAGAGTAAAGTAGAGGGGAGAGGAGGAGAAGAGAGCAAAAGAGTGGAGAGAAGAACATATTAGTGTAGAGAATAGCAAAGCAAAGTAGAGTAAAGTAGAGTAGAGTAGAGTAGAGTAGAGGAGAGAAGAGTATAATAGAGTAAAGCTAGGTTTGGCTAAGCTAGGCTAGGCTATGATAAAGTTCAGTAATGGAGTATAGTAGAGTAGAGGTAGGTTAGGCTAGGTTGTGCTACTTTAGAGTAGAGTAGAGTACAGTAAAGAAGAGTAGAGTAGTATGTAGTAAAGTATATAGAGCTAGGTTGGGCTAGGGTAGACTAGGCCAGGCTAAGCTAGAGAAGAGTTGAGTGCAGTAGATTGGAATGTGGTAGAGTAGACTATGGCAAGTTTAGGCTAGGGTAGGCAAGGCTAAAATAGGCTAGAGTAGAGTAGGACAGAGTATAGTAGAGTAGAGTAGAGTAGAGTTGAGCAGAGTAGAGCAGAGTAGAGTAGAGGAGAGTAGAGAAGAGCTGAGAAGAGCAGAGTAGAGTAGAGCTTTATAGAGTAGACTAAAGTAGAGCAGAGCGAGGTTAGGCTAGGCTAGGCAAGGCTTGAGTAGAGTAGAGGAGAGTAGAGCTAGGTTATGTTTGGTTAGACTAGACAAGAGTAGAGTAGAGTAGGGTAGAGTTGTATAGAGTAGAGTATAGTAAAGTAGAGGAGAGGATAAAAGAGGAGGGAGAGCAAAAGAGAGGAGAGAAGAACAGATTAGTGTAGAGTAGAGTAGAGCAAAGAAGAGTAAAGTAGAGTAGAGCAAAAAAAAGGAGAGAATAATATAATAGAGTAGAGAAGAGAAGAGCAGAGTAGAGCAAAGCTAGGATTGGCTTGGCTAGGCTCAGCTAGGCTAAAGTTTGGCAATAGAGTAGAGTATAGAAGAGTAGAGCTAGGTTCGGATAGGTTAGGCAAAACTTGGCTAAGCTACGCGGGAGTAGAGTAGAGTAGAGTAGATTATAGCTTAATAGAGTAGAGAAAAGAAGACTAGAGCAGCATAACGCAGGGCAGACAAGTGTAAAGATAGGAAGAGTAGAGTGGAGTAGAGTAGACAGAGGAAAGCTAGATTAGACAAGGCTAGGCTAGAATAGGTTAGGATAGGCTTCGCTAGAGTAGAATAGAGTAGAGTAAAGTAGAGTAGAGTAGAGTAGAGTAGTGTAGAGCTAGGTTAGGTTAAGTTAGGCTAGGCTTGGCCAAGCTAAGCTAGTCTAGGTTAAGCTAGGCTAGGCTAGGTTATGGTTGGCTAGGCTAAAGTGGAATAGTTGAGTGGAGATGAGCTAGGTTAGGCTAGCCAAGGTAAGGCTAGCGTAGGATAGGCTAGAGTAGTGTAGAGTAAAATAGATTAAATTAGAGATGAGCGGAGTTGACCAGAGTAGAGTAGAGCAGAGCAGAGTAGAGTAGAGTAGAACAGATCAGAGTATTGCAGGATAGAACTGAGTATTTTAAGGCAAAGGAGAGCAGAGTAGCGGAGAGCAAAATAAAGCAGAGTAGTGCAAAGTAGAGCAGAGCTATGTTAGGCTTGGCTAGAGTATAGTTGAGTATAGTAGAGTAGAGTAGAGTAGAGTAGAGGGAGGTCAGGCAAGGCTAGGCCAGGATATGCTAGAGTATAAAAGAGTAGAGTATAATAGAGTAGAATAGAGTAGAGTAGAGAAGAGAAGAGTGAAGTAGAACATCGTAGATTAGAGAAGTGTAGAGCAGAGCAAAGCAAAGTAGAGCTTAGTAGAGTAGCGCAGAGCAGAGTAGAGTAGTATTGAGTTGTGTGGAGTAGAGCAAACTAAAGGAGAGCAGAGTAGAGAATAAAAAAGTAGAGCTTGATAGAGTAGAAAATAGTAGAGTAGAGTAGAGTAGAACTTGGTTAGGCTAGGCTAAGCTGAGCTAGGCTAGAGTAGAGTAGATTAGTGTAGAGCAGAGTAGAGTAGGGAAGAGTAGAGTTAGATTTGGCTAGGTTAGAGTAGAGTAGAGTAGAGTAAACTAGAGTAGAATAGAGTAAAGTAAGGTAGAGTAGAGGTTAATAGAGTAGAGTAAAGCAAGGTTGGCTTGGGCTAAGTTAGGCTAAGGTAGGCTAGGCTTGCAAGAGTTGAGGAGAATATAATAGAGTAGAGTAGAGTAGACTAAAGTAGAGTTGAGTTAGGTTAGGCTAAGAAAGGCTAGGCTAGGTTAGGTAAGGCTAGAGTAGAGTAGAGTAGAGTAGAATATAGTTGAGCAAAGATGAGTAGAGTACAGCCAAGTAGAGTAGAGAAGTGATAATAGAGCTAAGTTAGGATAGGCTTGGCTAGGCTAGGCTAGGTTTGGTTAGGCTAAGCTAGTCTAGGTTATAATAGAGTAGAGTAGAGCCTAGTAAAGAAGAGCAGAGTGGAGTATAGTTTAGTAACGTAGAGCAAGGGTAGGATAGGCTAGGCTTGGCTATAATAGAGTAGAGCAGAGTAAAGCTTAGTTTGTCCTGGATATGCTTGGCTAGTCTAGAGTACAGAGTAGAGCAGAGTAGAGTAGAGTAGACCAGACCAGAGTAGTGTAGTGTAGAGAGTCAAGCATAGAAAGGCTAGGGTAGGCTAGAGTAGAGTAGAGTAGATTGGAGTAGTGTAGTGCACACCTACGTAGAGTAGAGTAGAGTAGAGCAGAGTAGAATAGAGTAGAACTAGGTTTTGCTAAGCTAGACTAAACTAGGCTAAGCTAGGCTAGAGCAGAGTAGAGTGGACCTAGGTGCAGCTACGCTAGGCTAGGCTAGGTTAGAGTAGAGTAGAGAAGAGTACATTTTAGTAAATTAAAATAGAGAAGACTAGAGTTGAGTAGAGTAGAAAAGAGTAGAGCAAAGTAGAGCAAGATTATGATAGACTAGGATAAGCAAGGCTACACTATTGTAGGGTATAACAATGTTAAGTCAGGTTTGCCTAGGTTAGGTTAGAGTAAAGTAGAGTAGAGCAGAGTAGAATAGAGTAGTGTAGAGTAGACTAAAGTAGAGCAATGTTAGGCTAGGCAAAGCTAGGCCAAATTAGGCTAGGATAGGATAGGCTAGAGTAGAGTATAGTAGTGTTCAATAGAGAATAACTAGATTAGGCTTTTCTAGAGTTAAGCAGTGCAGAGTAGAGCAGAGCAGAGAAGAAAAGAGAAGATTAGAGTCGAGAGGAGCAGAGCAGAGTAGAAAAGAACAAAGTAGAGTAGAACCTAGGTGAGGCTTGACTAGGCAAGGCTAGTCAAGAGTAGAGTAGAATAGAGTACATTAATTTATAGTATATAAAGGCAAGGCTAGTCCAGGCTAAGCTAGGCTGGGCTAGGTTAGGCTAGATTAGAGTAGAGTAGAGTAGCATAGAACTAAGCTAGGTTAGGTTAGGATAGGTAAGCCTAGGTTAGGCTAGGCTAGTCTAAGATAGGCTAGGCTAGACTAGGCTAGCATAAGTTAGGCTAGGCCAGGCAAGGTTATGCTAGAGTTGAGTAGAGTAGGGTTGAGTAAAGTTGAGTGGAGTAGAGTATAGTAAAGTTGGGTAAGGCTAGGCATGCTTAGGCTAGACTAGGCTGGGCTATGCTAGGATAGGCTAGAGTAGAGTAATGTTGAGTGGTATAAAGCTAAGTAAGGCTTAGTTAGGCTAAAGTAGAATAAAATAGAGTAGAGTAGAGTAAGGCTTCGATCGTCTAGGCAAGGTTAAGCAAGGCTAGGCTAGGCTAGAGTAGAGTAGACTGGAGTAGGGTGGAGTATAGAATAGTATGATTGGGCTAAGTTTGGCTAGGTTAGACTAAGTTATGTTAGGGAAAGCTAAGTTAGCTTAGGGTAGAGTAGAGTAGAGCAGCATAGAGCTAAGATTGGCTTAGCTAGGCTAGAGTTGAATAAAGTATGGTTGATTAGAGTTGACTAATGTAAGGCTTTGCTAGGCAAGTTTAAGTTTGGCTTGGCTAGGCTAAGGTAGAGTACAGTAGAGTAGAATGGAGTTAGGTAGAGTATAATAAGGCTTGACTAGGCCAGCTAGGTTAGGTTAAGCAAGAGTGGAGTAAAAAGTACATAGAGAAGCATAGAGTTAGGTTAGGCTTAGCTAGGCTAGGCTAGAATAAAATAGGGTAGAGTATAGTAGAGTAGAGTAAGCTAGAGAAGAGTAAGGCTAAGTTAAGCTAGGCAAGGTTAGGTTATGATAGGTTAGACTAGGCTAGGCGAAGTTACGCTTGGCTATACTCGGCTAAGCTAAGCTAGGCTAGGATAGGCTAGGTTAAGCAAGAGTAGAGTAGAGTATAGTATAGTAAGGTTGGGTAAGGCTATGCTAGGCTATGTTAGGTTATGTTATACAAGAGTAGAGTAGAGTAACATAAAGCTAAGTTAGGATTAGCTAGGCTAGAATAGAATAAAATAGAGTAGAGTAGATTAGAGTAAGGCTAGGCTAGGCTCGCTAGGCTATGGTAGAGTTGGATAGGTTAGAGTAGAGAAGGGAATTATATAGTAGAGTAGAGCAGCATAGAGTGTAGTAGAGTGATGTAGAGTAGAACAGAGTAGACAAGAGCAGAGTAGAGCAGAACAAAAAAGAGCAAAGCATAATAGAGCAAAGTATAATAGAATAAAGTAGGGAAAGCACAACATAGTAGAGTAGAGCAAAGCTGTGCAGAGTAGATCAGAGCAGAGTAAAGCAAAGTTGAGCATAGTAAAATACAGCAGAGTAAAGCAACGTTGAGTAAAGCCTCTGTGAGTTTAGGCTAGACTAGGCTAAGTCAGGCAAGGTTAGGCAAGGCTAAAGTAAAATGATGTAGAGTAGGATGGAGTAGAGTATAGTAAGGCTAGGATAGGCTAGGTTAGAATAGAGTAGAGTAGAGTAACATAGAGATAGGTTAGGCTTAGCTAGGCTAGAGAAGAATAAAAGATAGTAAAGTAGAGTCGAGTAGAGTAGAGTAGTGTGGATAAGAGTATAGCAAAGGTGAGGTTAGGCTAGGCTAGAGTAGAGTAGAGTTGGGTAATGTAGAGTATAGTATGGCTAGGTTAGGCTAGGCTAGGTTTGGTTAGAGTAGAGTAGAGCATAGTAGAGTAGAGTGGAGTAGCATAGAGTTATGTTAGGCTTAGTTTGAGTAGTGTAAAATAGAGCAAGGTAGAGTAGAGTAGAGTAGAGTAAGGCTAGGCCAGGCTAGGTAGGGTTTGGCTAAGATAGGTTAGGTTAAGCTAGGCTATGCTAGACGAGGCTAGGCTAAGAAAAGTTAGAGTAGAGAAAAGTAGAGTAAAGTTCAGTAAAGTATAGAAGAGTAGAGTAGAGTATTTAAAGGTTGGGTAGGGCTAAGGTTAGGCTCGAATAGGCAGGCAAGGTTAGGCAAGAGAAGAGTAGGGTAGAGTAGAGTAGTATAAAACTAGGTTAGGCTTAGCTAGGTTTGTGTATAACAAAATATATTAGAGTGGAGTAGAGTAGAGTATGGCTAGGCTAGGCTTGGCAAGATTAGGTTAGGCAAGCATAGGTTAGGCTAGGCTAGTTTGAGTAGGGTAGGGTAGGGTAGAGTAGAGTAGAGTAGAGTAGAGTAGAGTAGTGTATCGTATAATTTAGTAGAAGTGAGAAGATTAGAGTAGAGTAGAGTAGTGTAGAGTAAAGGAGATTAGAGTAGAGTAGAGTAAAGTAGGATAAAGCTATGTTAAGCTTAGCTAGGTTAAAGGAAAATAAAATAGCACAGAGTATAGTAGAGAAAGGCTATGCTAAGATAGACTAGGCTAGGCTAAAGTAGACTAGAGTAGGGTAAAGTAGAGTATAGTATGGTTGGGCTAGGCTAGGCTACATTATGTTAGGCTAGGCTAGGTTAGGCTAGAGTAGAAAAGAGTAGAGTAGTATAGTGCTAAATATGATTAGCTAGAACAGAGCAGAGCATAGTAGAGTAGAACAAGGTTAGGCTAGACTAGATGATGTTAGGTTAAGCTAAGCTAGGTTATAATAGGGTAGACTAAGGTGGAGTAGAGTATAGTAATGCTGGGTTAGGACTAGGCTAGGCTAGGTTAAGATAGGTTATGTTAGGCTAACATAGAATAGAGTAGCATAGAGCTAAGTTAGACTTAGCTATGCTAGAGAACAATAAAATAGAGTATAGTAGAGTGGAGTAGAGTAGAGTAAGGCTAGGTTAGGCTAGGCAAGCTTAGGTTAGGATAGGTTAGGCTTGGCTAACCTAGGCGAGGCTAGACTGGGTAAGAGTATAGTAAAGTAGAATAGAGTAAAGTAAAGTAGCATAGGGCTAAGTTAGGTTTAACTAGGCTAGAATAGGATAAAATACAATAGAGTAGAGTAGAGTAGAGCAAGACTTGGCTAAGCTAGGTGAGGTTAGATTAGGTCACGCTAAAATTGGCTAGGCTAGGCTAGTTTTGAGTTGGGTATGGTAGTGTAGAGTAGAGTACAACAGAGCAGAGCATAATAGAGCGAAGTAGAGTAGAGCAGAGCTAGGTTTGGTTAGGCTAGGCTAGGTTAGGTGAGGCTAAGCTAGAGTTAAGTAAAGTGTAGTAGAGGTAAGTTAAGCTAGGTTAGGTTAGAGTAGAGTAGGGTAGAGTACATTAAAGTAGAGTAGAGTAAGGTCAGGCTAAGCTAGGCTAGGCTAGTCTAGGCAAGAGCAGAGTAGAGTTGAGAAGAGTGGAGTAGAGTACATTAGAGCTGGATTAGGCTAGGCTAGAGTAGTATAGAGTAGAGCAAAGAAGAGAAGAGTACAGTTGAGCAGAGTATAGTAGAGTATAATGTTAGTAGAGTAGAGTAGAGTAGAGCAGAGCAGAGTAGAACTAAGTTTGGCTGAGCTAGGCTAGGCTCGAGCAGAGTAACGTAGAGCTAGGATAGGAAAGGCTTTGCTAAGCTAAGTTAGAGTAGAGTAACGTACATCAGAGTAGAGTATAGCATAGCAGAGTAGAACAGAATAGAGTAGAGCTAGGTTAGGTTAGGCTAGACAAGAGTAGAGTTTGGAAGGCTAGGCTAAGTTAGAGTAGAGTAGAGTAGAGTAGAGTATTATAGTGTAGAACTGGGTTATGCTAGGCTAGGGTAGGCTAAGCTAGAGTTTAGTAGAATAGAATAGAGTTGAGTAGAGTAGTGTAGAGCTTAGTTAGGCTAGGCTATGCTAAGCTAGACTAGAGTCAAGTAGAGTAGAGTTGAGCAGAGTAGAGAAGAGGAAAGCAAAGCAGAGCAGAATAGAGCAGAGAAGAGGAAAATAGAGCAGAGCAAAGCAAAACAAAATAGAGTAGTATGGAGAAGAATAGAGTAGAGTAGAGTAGAGTTGAGCTAAGTTAGGCTAAGCTAAGTAAGGATATGTAAAGCTAGGCCTGGTTAGAGTAGAGTAGAGTAGAGTATAGTAGAGTAGAGTAGAGTAGAGTAGGGAAGAGTAGAGTAAGGTTAATCTAGGCTACTATGGCTAGGTTAAGTTAGGCTGGGCTAGATTTGAGTAGAGCAGAGTAGAGTAGAGTGGAAGAGAGCTATGTTAAGTTAGGCTATGCTAGGCTAAAGTAAAGTAGAGTAGAGTTAAGTAGAGTAGAATAGAGCAGAGAACAATACAATAGAGTAGAGTAAAAAATAGCATAGTAGAGCAGAGTGAGGTGGAGTAATGTATAGTAGAGTAGAGTAGAGAAGAGTAGACTAGACCTGAGAAATGTAGGGCAAAGAAGAGTAGAACTAAGTTAGGCTAGGCTAGGCTATGTTTGGGTAAGCTAGGCCAGGGTATGCTAGGTTAGAGTAGAGTGGAGTAGAGTAGTGTAGAATAGAGTAGAGTAGAGTGGAGCTATGCTCGACTAGGCAATGCTAAGGTAGACTTGGCAAGGCTAGGCTAGACTAGAGTGTAGTAGAGTATAGTAAAGTAGATTAGAGTAGAGTAGAGCTAAGTTAGGCTGGCTAGGCTAGGGCACTATAAAGCAAAGAAGAGTAGAGTAGAGTTGAGTAGGGTAGAGCAGAGTAAAGTAGAGTAAAGCAGAGTAGAGAAGAGTAGAATAGAGTAGAGCAAAGTTGAGATAGGTTAGGCTAGGCTAGGTTTGGCTAAGCTTGGCTAAGCTAGGCTAGGATAGAGAAGAGTAGAGTAGAGTAGAGTAGAGCTATGTTAGGCTAGGTTGGGCTAGGCAAAGTTAGAGCAGATTATAATAGAGTAGAGTATAGAATAGTAGAGCTAAATTACTGTATGATAGGCTATGCTAGAGTAGAAAAGAGTAGAGTAAAGCAAAGTAGAGAAGAGTAGAGAAGAGCTAGGTAAGATTAGGTTAGGCAAGGCTAGGCATGGCTAAACTATGCTAAAGTAGATCAGAGTAGAGTAAAATAGAGTAGAGTAGAGTAGAGTAGAACAGAGTAGAATAGAGCAGAGTAGAGAAGAGTTAAGTTAGGCTAAACTAGGCTAGGTTACACTAGGCTAAAGTATAGTAGAGTAGAATAGAATAGAATGGAGTGGAATAGAGTAGAGTTAGGTTAGGCTAAGCAAGACTAGAGTAGAGTGCAATAGAGTAGAGAATAGTAAAGTAGGGTAGAATAGAGTTAGGTTAGGCTAGGCTAGGCTACGCAAGGCTAAACTAGGCTAGAGTATAGTAGAGTAGAGTAGAGTAGAGAAGAGCAGAATAGAGTAGAGCATAACAAAGCTGAGCATAGCAGAGCAGAGTAGGGCAAAATTTAGTAGAGCAGAGCAAAGCAAAGTGAGAAGAGTTGAGCAGAGCAAAGCAGAGCAAAGTAAGCAAAATGGAGTTGAGCAAAGTAAAGAAGAGCAGAGCTAGGTTAGGCTAAGCTAGGCTTGAGTAGAGTAGAATAGAGTTGAGTAATGTTAGATTAGGTTAGGCAAAGCTAGGCTAGATAATGCTAAGCTAGGCTAGGCAAGAGTAGAGTAGAGTAGAGTAGAGTAGAGTAGAGCTAGGTTAGGCTAGGCTAGGCAAGGTTAGAGTAGAGTAAAGTAGAGTAGAGTATAATGGATTCAAGTAGAGCAAAGTTAGTCTAAGCTAGGCTAGGTTATGCTAAAATAGGCCAGGTTAGGCTAGGGTAGAGTAAAGTAGAGTGTAGTAGTGTAGAGCTTGGTTCGGCTAGGATAGAATAGAGAAGAGTAGAGTTGAGCAAAGTAGAGTGGAGCAAAGGAGTAGAGTAGAGAAGAGTAGAGCTGAGCATAGTAGGGCAAAACAAAGCTAGGTTAGGCTCACCTAGGCCATGTTAGCCTAGGTTTTAGTGGAGTAGAGTATAGTAAATTAGATTAGAGTAGAGTAGAGTAGAGTATAGTGTAGTTAGTATAGTAGAATAGAGTATAGTAGAGTAGAGTGAGGTTAAGCTAGGCTACGTTAGGCTAGGCAAGAGTAGAGCAGAGTAGAGATGTGTAGAGTAGAGTAGATTAGTGTAAGGTTAGGTTAGGCTTGGCTAAGCCAAGAGAGTAGAGAAGAGCAGAGTAGAGCAGAGTAGCGCAAAGAGGAGCAGAGTAGAGTGGAGCAAAGCAAAGCAGAGCCAAGTCAGTCAATTCTAGGTTTGGCTAGGCTAAGCTAGGTAATGTTAGGCAAGAGTCAAGTAGAGTAAAGTAGAGCTAGGTTAGGCTAGGCTAAAGTAGAGTAGAGTAAAGTAAGGCAGAGCAAAGAAGAGTAGAGCAGAGTTGAGTAAGGTAGTGTGGAGTGTAGTAGAGTAGAGTAGAGTAGAGTAGAGCAGAGCAAAGCTAGGTTTTGCTAGGCTATGTAAGAGTATAGTAGATTAGAGTAGAGAATAGTAAAGCCTTTTTAGGCTAAGGTAGGCTATGCTAGGGCAAACTATTTTAGAGGTTAATAGGGTAGGGTAGAGTAGTATAGAGTAGAGCATAATAGAGTAAAGAAGAGTAAAGTAGTAGAACAGAAGAGAGTAGAGAAGAGTAAAGTAAAGTAGAGTAGAATAGAGTAGAAGAGAGAAGAGCAGACCAGAGAAGGGCAATGTAGAGTAGAGCAAAGCAGAGTAGAGTAGAGTAGAGTTAGGCTTGGCTAAACTAGGTTAGGCAATAGTACAGTAGAGCTAGGATAAGCTTTGCTACATTAGGCTAGGTTAGAGTAGAGTAGAGTAGAGTAGAGCAGAATAAAGTAGAGTAGAGTTTAGTACAGTAGAGTTTGGTAGAGTAGAGTGAGGTTAGGCTATGCTAGGGTAGGCGAGGCAAGCTAGGGTAGGCTAGGCCAAAATAAAGTAGACTAGAGTAGAGTAGAGAAGAGCATAGTAGAGTTGAGTAGAGCTCAGTTAGGCTAAGCTAGAGTAGAGTAGAGTAGAGTAGAGCAGAGCAAAGCAGAGTAGAGTAGAGTAGAGATGAGTTTTGTAGAGTAGAGTAGACAGAGTAGAGCAGATTAGAACAGAGCAAAGTAAAGCAGAGCATAATAGAACTAGGTTATCTTAAGCTATGCTAGGCTAGGTAAGGCTAATCTAGGATAGAGTAGAGTAGAGTACAATATAGTGGAGTATAGTAGAATAGAGTAGAGTAAATAGAGTGGAGCGAAGTACAGTAGAGTTGAGTAGAATAGAGCTTGGTTAGGTTAGGCTAGGTTGGGTTAGGCTAGGTTAGCCTAGGCTAGAGTAGAGTAGAGCAGAAAAGAGTAGAGTCATGTAGAGTAGAGTAGTAGAGAGCAGAGTAGAGCAGGATAGAGTAAAATATAGTTGAGTAGAGCAAAGTAGAGCAAAGTGTTGTAGTGTAGAGCAGAGCATACTTGAACTATGTCAGGCAAAGTTATGCTAGGCTAGGCAAGGCCAGGCTAGGTTAGAGTAGAAATAGAGTATAGTAGAATAGAGTAGAGCAGAATAGAGTAGAGCAAAGTAGAGTAGAGCAGAGTATAGTAGAGTAGACCTTGGTTCAGCAAGGCTTAGCTAGGCGAGTCTAGGTTAGGCTAGGCTAAGCAAGAGTAGATGAGAGTAGAATTAAGTAGAGTAGAGTAGAGTACATTAAAGCTCGGTTAGGTTAGACTAGGCTACCTACGCTAAAGTTGAGTAGAATAGAGTAGAGCAGAGCAAAGTAAAGAAGAGAGTAGAGCAGAGTGAAGTAGAATAGAGAAAAATATAGTAGAGTGGAGTAGAGTAGAGCAGAGCAAAGTAGAGTAAAGCAAAGCAAAGCAGAGCTAGGTTATGCTAGGCTAGGCTAGAGTGGAGTAGAGTAGAGTAGAGTAGAGCTTGATTAGGCTAGGCTAGGTTAAGTTAGTTAGAGTGGTGTAGAGTAGTGCAGAGTAGAGTAGACTAGAGTAGAGCAAAGGAGAGGAGAGCAGAGCAAAGGAGAGCACAACAAAGCAGAGTAGAATAAAGTAAAATAGAGCAAAAAAAGTAGATTAGAGTAGAACAAAGAATAACAGAGTGGTGTAGAGTAGAGTGAGGTTAGGCTAGGCTAGGATAAGCCAGGGTATGCTTGGCTTGGTAAGGCTAGGCTAGAGTGGAGTAGAGTTCAGTGGAGTAGATTAGAGTAGAGTACAATTGAGTAGAGCTAGGTTAGGTTAGGCTAGGCAAGGCTATGTTAGAGTATTATATAGTAAAGTAGAGTAGAGTATAGTGAAGTAAAGCAAGGATAGTCTAGGCTAAGCTTGGCTAGAGTAAAGTAGAGTAGAGTAGAGTATAATAGAGTGAATAGTGCTAGGATAGGCTAGGGTAGGCTAGTGTATAGTAGAGATGAGTACAGTAGAGGAGAGCAAAGAAGAGTCGAGCAGAGTTAGATTAGGCGATGTAGGGCTAAGATAACTAAGGTTATGCTATACTAGGCCAAGCTAGGCTAGAGTAAACAAGATTAGAGTAGAGCTAGGTTAAGTTAGGCTTGGCTAAGCTAGGATAGAGTATAGTAGAGAAGAGTAGAGTAGAGTATAATAGAGTAGAGTGTAGTAAAGCTAACTTAGCCTGGGCTAAGCAAGGCTAGGCTAGGCTAGATAAGAGTAGATTAGAGTAAAGTAGAGCTTGATTAGGCTATTCTAGGCCTGGCTAGTGCAGAGTAGAGTAGCATAGATTAGAGCAGAGTAGAGTAGAGTGGAGCAGAGCATAGTAAAGTAGAGAAGAATAGAGTAGAGCAGAGTAGAGCAGAGCAGAGCAGAGTAGTGTTGAGTAAAGTAGAGTATAGTATAGCAGAGCTAGGATAGGCTAAGCTAGGCAAGGTCTGGTTAGGCTAGAGTAGAGTAGAGAAGAGTATAGTATTGTAGAGTAGAGTAGAGCTTGGTTAGGCTAGGCTAGGCTAAGGAAAGCTAGGTTAGGCTAGCTAGAGAAGATTAAAATAGAGTGGAGTAGAACTAGGTTAGGTGAGGCTAGGCTAGGTTAGGCTTTGCTAAAATAGAGTAGATATAACAAAGCAGAGTAGTGTAGAGTTGAGTAAAGTAGATCAGAGCAGAGAAGAGTAGAGAATTATAGAGTAGAGTATAGCTAGGTTAGGATAGGCTAGAATATGCTTGGGTAAAGTAGAGTAGAGTAGAGCTGAGTAGAACAGAATAGAATAGAGTAGAGTAGGGGAAAGCAGAGTAGAGTAGAGGAGAGTAGAGTAGAGTAGAATAGAGTACAGTAGAGTAGAAAGTAGAGTAGAGTTTAGTGAGGTTATGTTAGGCTAGGCTAGGCTAGAGTAGCATAGAGTAGAGTAGAGTAGAGTATAATTAAGTAGATTAGAGTAGAGTAGAGTCGAGTAGAGTGGAGTATAGTAGAGCAGAATAGAGTAAAGGATAGCAGAGGAGAGTAGAGTAGAGTAATGTAGAGAGCAGAGTAGAAGAGTAGAGTAGAGTAGAGTAGAGTAGAGTAGAATAGAGTGGAGTATATTAGAGCAGTGTAGAGTAAAGTAGAGTAGAGAAGATTAGAGTAGAATATAGCTGAGCTAGGTTAGGCTCGACAAAACTATGTTAGACTTGGCTAAGATTGAGTAGAGCAGGGTAGACTAGAGTAGAATAGAGTAGAGTAAAGTATAGTGTAGAGTAGAGTTGGGTCTGGGTAGGCTTGGTTAGCCTAGGGAAGGCTATGCTAGGGATGTTTAAGCTTTGTTAGGCGAGTAGAGTAGAGTAGAGTACAGTATAGCAAAGTAGAGAATAGCTAGACTTGGTTAGGCTAGGCTAGAGTAGAGTAGACTAATGTAGAGTATAATAGAATAGAGTAGTGTAGAGAAGAGTAGATTATTCTAGAGTGTTGTAGAGTGGGGTAGAGTAGAGTAGAGGAGGGAGGAGGAGACAAGAGGAGAGAAGAAGAGAGCAGAGTAGAGTGGAATAGAGCATAATAAAGAGTAGAGCAAAGCTGAATAAAGTAGAGTATAGCAATGCAGAGTAGAGCAGAGCAGCATATAGCAGAGTAGGGTAGAGTTAAGAGGATAGTACAGCGTAGCAGAGTAGAGCAAAGGTAGATTAGGTTAGGCTAGAGTAGAGTAGATCAAAGTAGAGTAGAGTAGGGTAGAGTTCACTAGAGCTAGGTTAGGCAAGGTTAGAGTATAATAGAGTAAAGTAGAGTTGAGTAGAGCTAGGTTAGGTTGGGCTATGCTAGGCTAGATTAGGTAAGGGTAGGATAGAGTAGAGTAGAGTATTGTAGAGTAGAGTAAAGTAGAGTAGAGTAGAGCTAAATAGAGCAAAATAGAGCAGAGCAAAGCAGTGTAAAGACGAGCAAAGAAGAGCAGAGTAGAGTAGAGCATAGTAGAGTAGAGTAGGTTAGGTTAGGCTAGGCTAGAGTAGAGTATAGTAGAGTAGAGTAGAGCTTGGTTAGGAAAGGTTGCTTTAGGTTAGGGTAGAGTAGAGTACAGTTGGGTAGAGTAGACTAAATTAGATTAGAGTAGTGTAGAGTAAAGTGAAATAGAGTAGAGTAGAGTAAAGTCTATGCTAAAGTATTATTAAGTAGAGTAGTGTAGAGAAGAATAGGATAGAGAAGAGTATAATGGAGAAGAGTAGAGTAGCACTTGGCTAGGCTAGGCTAGAGAAAAGCAAATTAGAGAGAGTAGATTAGAGTAATGTGGAGTAGAGTAGATTAAAGTAGAGTAGAGTAGATTAGAGTAGTCTAGGTTTGGCTAGGCTAAAGAAGAGCAGAGCAGAGTAGAGTAGAATAGAGTAGAGTAGAGTAGAGTAGAATATAGTATAGTAGAGTAGAGTAGAGTAGAGTAGAGTATAGTAGAGTAAAGTGGAGTAGAGCTAGCTTAGCCTAAGCTAGGTTAGGTAAACTAGGTTAGGTTAGGATACGATTGAGTATAGTAGAGTAGAGTAGAGATGAGTAGAGTAGATTAGAATAGAGCAAAGTAGAGCTGAGCTAAGTTGAGGAAAGTATAGTTGAGAAGATCTGAGTAAAAGAGAGAAGAGTAGAGCAGCAAAAAATAGAGAAGAGCAAAGAAAGTTGAAGCAGAGTATAGTAGTGCTAGGATAGGCTAGAGTAGAGTATAGTAGAGTATAGCAGAGCTAGGCTAATCTAGGTTTGGCTAGGCTAGGTTAAGAGTAGAGTATAGTGAAGTAGAGTAAAGTAGAGTAGGGTAGAGTAGAGCTGGGTAAGGTTGGGCTAAGTTAGGCTATGCACGACTAGTCTAAGGTAGGCTAGGCTAGGCTAGAGTAAAGTAGCGTAGAGCAGAGTAGGATAGAGTATAGTAGAGAAGAGTAAAGTAGTGTCAAGTTAGGCTAGGCTAAGTTAGAGTAGAGTATAATAGAGCTAAGTTGAGTGGAGCAGAGTAGGGCAGAAAAGAGCAGAGTAGAGTAGAGTAGAGTAGAGTAGAGTAGAGAAGAGCTAGTTAGGCTAGGCTAGGATATGCTAGGCTAGAGTAGAGTAGAGTAGAGCTTAGTAGAGTATATTAGAGTAGAGTATAGTAGAGTAGAGTAGAGTAGAGTAGAGTAGAGCAGAGCGAGTAGAGTAAAGAATAGAAGAGCAAAGCATAGTAGAGCAAAGCATAGTAGAGCAAAGCATAGTAGAGCAAAGCATAGTAGAGCAAAGCATAGTAGAATAGAATCGAGTAGAGTAAAGAATAGAAGAGCAAAGCATAGTAGAGCAAAGCATAGTAGGGTAGAGTAGACTAGAGTAGAGTAAAAGAGAGCATAGTAGAATGGAGCTTAGCAAGGTTTGGCTAGGCTATAGTAGAGTAGAGTAGAGCTACGCTAGGTTAGGTTATGCTATGCAAGGCTTGGCTAGGCTAGAGTAAAGCATAGTAGAGCAAAGTAAAGCAGAGTGGAGTAGAGTATAGTAGAGTGGAGTAGAGTAGGATAAAGCAAAGTAGAGTAGTATAGAGTAGAGCAGTAAAGAGGAGAGTAGAGCAAAGTAGAGGGGAGTAGAGTAGGTAAGACAAAAGTAGAGTAGAGTAGAATAGAGTATAGTAAAGCTAAGTTAGGCTAACCTAGAATAGAGTAGAGTAGAGTAGAGTTGAATAAAGTAGAGTAGAGCCAAGTTAGGCTAGGCTATGATAGGGTAGGCTTGGTTAGGCTCAGGTAAGGTAGGTTAGGTTAGAGTAGAGTACACTAGAGTAGAGTAGAGTAGAGCTTGTTTAAGCTTGGCTAGGCTAGGCTAGGCTAAACATGGCTACAGTATAGTAGAGTAGAGCAAAGCAGTGTAGTATTGAATAGAGTAGAATAGAGTAGAGAAGAGCTAAGTTAGGCTAAGTTAGACAAGGCTAAGTTAGAGTAGATCAATGTAGAGTAGAGTAGATTATAATGGAGTAGTGTAAACTAGAGTAGAGGATAATTGAGTAGAGCTAGGTTAGGCAAGGCTATGCTACTTTAGAGTAGAGTAGAGTATAATAGAGTAGAGTAGAGAAGAGTAGAGTAGTGTTGAGTAAACTATAAACCTAAGTTAGGCTAGGCTAGGCTAACTTAGAGTGGAGTCTAGTGGAGTAGATTGGAGAAGAGTATGGAAGAGTAAAGAAAGCATAGGCTAGGATAGGCAAGGCTAAAATAGGCTAGAGTAGAGTAGAGTAAAGTAAAGTAGAGTAGAATATTATAAAACTAGGTTAGGCTAGGCTAGGCTTGGTTTGGCTAGGCTAGAGTAGAGTAGAGTAGAGTAGAGTAGAATAGAGTAGAATAGAGTAGAGTAGAGTAGAGTAGGGCATAGTACAATAGAGTAGAGTAGAGGAAAGCTAGGTTAAGCAAAACTAAGCTGGGCTAGGCTAGAGTAGAGTTGAGTAATGTAAGGTTGAGTAGAGTAGAGTATAGTAGAGTAGAGTAAAGTAGAGTAGAGCACAGTATAGTAAAGCATAGTAGAGCAGAGTGGAGCTAGGTTAGGCTAGGCTAGGTTAGAGTAGAGGAGAGCAGAATAGAGTAGATCTAGGTTTGACTAGTTTAGGATTCGCTAACTTAGAGTAAAGTAGAGCAGAGTAGAGTAGATTAGAGTAGAGTAGCGCAAGATTAGGCTAGACTAGGCTAGAGTATAATAGAGTAAGATAAAGTAGAGTAGAGTAGAGAATAATAGAGAATAGTATAGCAATGCAGGGGAGAGTAGAGAATAGTAGAGTAGAGTATAGTAGAGTTTGGTTAGGCAAAGCAAGGCTAGGCTGAGTTTGAGCATAGTAGAGTAGAGTAGAGTATATTAGAGTAGAGTAAAGCAAGGTTAGGTTAGGCTGGGCCAGGCTAGGCTATAGTAGAGTATAGTAGAGTAGAATAGAATATAGCAGAATAGAGTAAAGTAGAGCAGAGTAGAGCAAAGTGAAGTATAGTGCAGTAGGGTACAGCAAAGCAGAGCTAAATTGAGCAAGGATTGTTTTGGCTAAGCTTGGCTAGGAGAGGGTAAAGTTGAACAAAGTAGAGTATAGTAGGGGAGAGTAGAGTAGAGCAAGCTTAGGCTAAGCAAAGAAAGGCTAGGTTAGAGTAGAGTAGAGTAGAGTAGAGCAGAGTAGAGTAGAGTAGAGTATAATAGAGTAAGATAGAGTAGAGTATAATAGGATTGAGATAGGTTAGGCTAGGATAGGGTAAGCTAGGCTATGTTAGAGTGGAGTAGAGTAGAGTAGAGTGTAATAGAGTAGAGTAGAGCTAGGTTAGGCTCGGCTAGATTAGAGTAAAGTAGAGCAAAGTAGAGTATAGTAGAGTAGAACATAGTAGAGTAGAGTAGAGTAGAGCATAGTAGAGTAGAATAGAGCAGAGCAAAGAAGGGTAGAGAAGAGAAGAGTACTGCTAGGTTAGGTTACGCCAGGCTATGTTAGGTTAAGAGTAGACTAAAGTAGAGTAGAGTACTGGGAAGTAGATCTTGGTTAGGCTATGCTAAACTAGGTTAGAGTAGATTAGAGTAGAGTAGAGCAAAATAGAGAAGAGCAAAGCAAAGAATGGTAGTGTAGAGTAGAGCATTATAGTGTAGAGCAAAGTAGAGTACAACAAAGCTAGGTTAGGCTAGGCTACGCTAGGCTAGAGTAGAGTAGAGTTGAGTAACCTGTGCTAGGTTACGTTAGGCTCGGCTAAGCTAGGTTAGGCTAAACTAAAGTAGTCTAGTAGAGTAGAGCTAGGTTTTGCTAGGCTAGGGTATGCTTGAGTATAGTAGATTAGAGTATAGTAGAGTAGAGTAGAGTAGAGCAAAGTATAGCAGAATAGAGTAGAGTAGAGCAAGGTAGAGTAGAGTAGAGCAATATTGAACAGAGTCGGGTAAAGAAGGGCAGAGCATAACAAAGGAGAGTAAAGCAGAGAAGAGAAAACTAGAGTAGAGTAAAGTGGAGTAGAGTGGAGTAGAGCAAGGTTAGGCTAGGCTAGAGTTAAGTAGAGTATAACAAAGTATAATAAAGTGGAGCTAGGTTAGGCTAGGATAGGCTTGGTTAGTTGAGGCTTGGTTAGAGCAGAGTAGAGTATAATGGAGTAGAGTAGAGTAGAGAAGAGTAGAGTAGAGTAGGGTAGAGTAGAGTGGAGAAGAGTAGAGCTAAGTAAGATTAGGCTAGGCTAAGCTAGGATAGGGTAGGTTATGCCTAGGCTAGAGTAGAGTAGAGTAGATTAGATTAGAGTTGAGTAGAGTTAAGTAGTGTAGAGTAGAGTAGATCTAAGTTATGATAGGATAGGCTAAGCTAGGTTAGAGTAAAGTAAAATTAAGTAGAGCAGTGCAAAGTAGAGTAGAACTGAGTAGAGCAAAGAAGAGCAAAGCTGAGAAAACCACAGTGGAGCAGAGTAGAGCAGAACCAACCAGAGCTACGTTAGGTTAGGCTAGGCTTAGCTAGGCTAGGCTATGGTAGGCTAGGCTTAGCTAGTCTAGGTTAGAGTAGAGTATACTAGAGTATAGTAGAGTAGAGCTAGGTTAGGCTAGGCTAAGCTAGGCAAGGCTAGGCTACGGTTGGCTTGGCTAGAGTGGAGTAGAGTAGAATAGAGTAGAGCAGAGAAGAGCAAAGCAAAGTAAAGCATAACATAACATAGTAGAGCAAAGCAGAGCAGAGCTAGGTTAGGCTAGGCTATGCTAGGCTAGGCAAGGCTAGAGTAGAGTAAAGTAGAGTAGAGTAGAGCTTGGTTAAGCTAGGCTAGGATACAATAGAAAAGTGTAGAGTGAAGTAGGGTACAGTAGAGTAGTGTACTGTAGAGTAGAGTAGAGTAGAGCTGACTAGAGTAGAGTAGAGCTAACTAGAGTAGAGTAGAGTAGAGTAGAGAAGAGCAAAGTAGAGTAGAGCATAGTAGAGTAGAGTAGAGCAGAGTATAGTAACGTTAGGCAAGACTAGGTTAGGCTAGGCTAGGTTAGAGTAGAGTAGAGAATAGCTAGGTTAGGCTAGGTTATATTTGGTTAGGTTAGAGAAGAGTAGAGTAGAGTAGATCAGAATGGAGTAGAGTAGAGTAGAGTAGAGTTAAGTTAGGGTAGGCTAGGTGAATCTACGCTATTCTAGAGTGGAGTAAAGTAAACTAGAGTAGAGAAGAGTAGATTTGAGCTAGGCTAAGCTAGGCTCGGCTAAAGTACAATAGAGTAGAGTATGGTTGAGTACAACAGAGCAAAGAATACTCGACTGGAGTAGAGCAGAGTAGAACTGAGTAGAGGATAATAGAGTAGGGTATAGTAAAGTAGAGTAGAGGAGAGCAAAGCTAGGTTAAGCTAAGCTAGGATAGGTTAACCTTGGCCAAGCTAAGCTAGAGTACAATAGAGTGGAGTAGGCTAGAGTAGAGGAGAGCGAAGCAGAGCTAGGTAGGCTAGGCTTGGCTAGTTTGGAGTAGAGTAGAGTAGAATCGAGTTGAGTTGAGTAGAGTAGAGTATAGTAGAGTAGGCTAGAGTAGAGTAGAGCGGAGCCGAGCTTGGTAGGCTTGGCTAGTTTGGAGTAGAGTAGAGTAGAGTCGAGTTGAGTTGAGTAGAGTAGAGTATAATAGAGTAGACTGGAGTAGAGTAAAGCTAAGTTAGGCTTCGCTCGACGAAGCTAGGCTAAGACAGGCTAGGTTTGGCTACTGTAGAGTACAGTAGAGAAGACTAGAGTAGTATAGAGTAAAGTGGAGTAGAGGAGAGCTCAGTTAGGCTAGGTTAGGCGAGAGGAGGCTATCGTAAAGTAGAGAAGAGTAGAGTATAGCAGAGAAGAGCAGAATAGAGCAGTTAGAAATATAACATAGCAGAGAGGAGCAGTACTGAGCAGAGTAGTGCAGAGAAGAGCAAAATTGAGCAGAGCTTGTTGGAGTAGAGTAGAGAAAAGTGGATTAGAGCTAAGGTAGGCTAAGCAAGGCTAGGCTAGGTTGGAGTATGGTAAAGCAGACTAGAGTAGAGTAGGGTAGAGTAGAGAAGAGTATAGTAGAGTAGAGTATAATATGGTATGGTATAGTTGAGTAGAGTAGAGTTGAGCTTGGTTAGGCTAGGTTCGACGAGGCTAGGTTAGGCTAAGCTAGAGAAGAGTAGAGTATTGTATTGTAGAGTGGAGCATGGTTAGATTAGGCTAGGTTAGGCTAGGCTCGAGTAAAGCAGAGTAGAGTAGAGTAGAGTAGAGCAATGCATAGCAGAGCAGAGCAGTACAGAGTAGAGTAGAGTAGAGAAGAGCAATGTAGAGCGTGGTTAGGCTAGGTTAGGCGAGGCAATGCTACAGTAGACAAGAGTGGAGTAGAGTAGTGTAGAGCTAGGTTAGGCTAGGTTAGGTTGGTTTAGGTTAGAGTATAGTAGAGTAGAGTAAAGTAGAGCAAGGTTAGGCAAGGGTAGGCTAGATTAGGCGAAGCTAGTTTAGACTAGAGTAAAGTAGAGTAGAATAGAGAAGAGTAGAGCACGAGAAAGCTAAGTAGAGTAGAAGAGAGCAAAGTAGAATAGAGTAGGTTAGGTCTAGTTAGGAGAGGCTAAGCTTGGTTAGAGCAGACTAGAGTAGAGTAGTATAGAGTAGAGTAGAATAGAGTAGAGTAGACAGAGTAGAACAAGGTAGAATAGAGTAGAGAAAAGTAGAGCTAGGTAAGGCTAGCCTAGGTTTGAGTAGAGTAGAGTAGTGTAGAGTTTTGTAGAGTAAAATAAAGTAGAGTGGAGTAGAGGAGAGGAGAGGAGAGGAGAGTAGAACAGAGTAGAGTAGAGAAAAGTAGAGTAGATCATAAAAGAGCAAAGTAGAGTAAAGTAGAGTTAGGTTAGGCTAAGTTAGGTTAGGTTAGGTTAGGCTAGGCTAGAGAAGAGTAAAGTAGAGTAGAGTAGAGTGTAGTAGAGTAGAGCTATGTTAGGTTAGGCTAGGCTATATTATAGTAGACCAGAGCATAGTATAGTAGAGAAGAGCATAACAAAGTGAAGTGAAGTAGAGTAGAGCAAAGAAGAGTAGAGCATAGTAGAGTAGAGTGGAGAAGAGCATAGCTTGGTTAGGTTAGGATAGGCTAGACTAGGCTAGGCAAGAGAAGATTAGAGTAGAGTAGAGTAGAGAAGGGTTATGCTAGTTGAGGCTAGGCTTGGTTATAGTAGAGTAGAGTAGAGTAGATTAGAGTAGAGTAGAATAAAGTATAGTAGAGTAAAGTAGAGCTAGGCTTGGTTAGGGTAGGCTAAGCAAGGCTAGAATAGAGTGGAGTAGAGTAGGGTAAGGTAAAGTAGAGTAGAGTAGAGCTCTGTTAGGCTACTCTAGAGTTTAGTAGAGTAGAGTATAATTGAGTAGAGTAGAGTATATCAAAGAAGAGCATAGTAGGGAAGAGCAGAGTAGTGCAGAGAAGTGTAGAGTAGAGTAGAGTAGAGCTGAGTTGAGTAGAGTAGAGCATAATCGAGTAGAGTAGGGCAGAGTAGAACAGAGTAGAGCAGAGCAGAGTAAAGTAGAGCTAATTAGGCCAAGCCTTGTTAGGTTAGGCTATGGTAAGCTAGATTGGAGCAGAGTAGTGAAGAGTAGAGTAGAGTAGAGTCGTGTAAAATATATTATAGTAAAGAGGAGAGCTAGGTTAGGTTATGCAAAGAAAGGCTAGGATAGGTTTAGCGAGGCTAGGGTTTTCTTGAGTAGAATAGAGTAGAGTAGAGTAGAGTAAAGTAGAGTATAGTTAGGTTAAGCTAGTTAGCGAAGAGTATAGTAGAGCAAAGTGTAGTAGAGTAGAGTGTAACTTGCTTAGGATGGGATAAGCTAGGGTAAGCTGGGCTAGGCTAGAGTATAGTAGAGTAGCGTAGAGTATAGCAGAGTAGAGGTTAGCAAAGTTAAGCTAGCCTAGACTTAGATAGCATATGCTAGGCTAGAGAAGAGTAGAGCAGACAAGAGGAGTGCAAAGTACAGTAGAGTAGAGAAGAGCCAGGTAGAGCAGAGTAAAGAGGAGCAGTATAGAGCTAAGTTAGGCTTGGTTAAGCTAAGCTAGGTTAATTTTTGTTATGGTAGGCTAGAGTAGAGTAGAGAAGAGTAATGTAGTATAATTTGGAGTGGAGTAGAGTAGAGTAGAGTAGAGCTAGGATATTTTAGGCTAGGCTAAGCAAGCCTATAGTAAAGTAGAGTAGAATAGAGCAGAGCAAAGATGAGTAAAGAAGAGTAGAGCAGAATAAAGCAAAGTAGGGTAGAGTTGAGCATACAAAGTAGAGCAGAGTAGATTAGATTAGAGCTGAGCAACATACAACCAAGTTAGGTAAGGCTAAGCTAGAGAAGAGTATAGTGGAGTAGAGTAAAATAGAGTTTAGTTAGGCTTGGCCAGGCTAGGCTAGTTTTTAGTTGAGTAGAGTAGAGTAGAGCTAAGCTAGGTTAGGCTTGGCATGTGTATAATAGAGTATAGTAGAGCTAGATTAGGCGAGGCTAGGCGAGGTCATAGTAGAGTAGAGTAGAGTTTAGTAGAGTAGGATGGAGTAGAGTAGAGTACAACTAGATTCAGTTTGCCTGGGCTTGGTTAAAGTAGTGTATAGTCGAGTAGAGTGGAGCAAAGAAGAGTAGGGCATAGCAAAACATACCAGAGTAGAGCATAGTAGAGCGAAGCATAGTGGAGTGGAGTAGAGAAGAGTACAACAGAGCTAGGTTAGGCTAGGCTATGCTAGGATAGAGTAGAGTAAAGTGAGGTTCGTTCAGGCGAAGCTAGGCTAGGCTTTAGTATAGTGGAGTAGAGTAGAGTAAAGTAAAGCATGGTTAGGCTAGGCAAGGCATGGCAAGGCTAGGATATGATAGGTTAAAGTAAAGTAGAATATAGTAAAGAATAGTAGAACAAAGTAAAGTAGTGTAGTGTAGTGCTAGGTTAAGCTAGGTAAGGCTAAAGTAGAGTAGAGTAGAGTAGGGTAGAGTAGTGTTGAGCAGAGCAGAGCAAAGCAGAGTAGAGTAGAGCAGAGCAGAGCAAAGCTTGGTTAGGCTAGGCTAGGCTATAGCAGAGTAGGGCAGAGTTAAGATAGGCTTAGCTAGGTTATGTTAGAGTATAGTAGAGTAGAGTATAGTAGAGTGTAATATAGAGAGTAGAGAAGAGTAGAGATAGGTTAGGCTATGCTAGGCTAAGCAACAGAAGAGTGGAGTAGGGTAGAGTAGAGCTTAGTTAGGCTTGCCTATGCTAGATTAGGCTAGAGTAGAGTATAGTGGAGTTGATTAGAGTAAAGTAGAGTAGAGTAGAGCTAAGTTAGGCAAGGCTAAAGAAGAGTAGAGTAGAGTTGAGTAGAGTAAAGTAGAATAGAGCAAGGTTATCCTAAGATAGATTACAATAGAGTAGACTAGGGAATAGTAAAGTGGAGTAGAGCTGAGTTAAGCATAGTAGAGCATAGCAGAGTAGGGTAGAGCAGAGAAGAACAGAGCTAGGTTTGGCTAAGCTAAGCTAGGTTAGGGTAGGCTAGGCTAGGCTAGAGTAGAGTAGAGTAGAGTAAAGCTAGGATAAGCTAAGCCAGGTGAGCCTAGGTTAGAGTAAAGTAGACTAGAGTGGAGTAGAGCAAAGTAAAGTAAACAAGAGAAGAGTATAGTAGAGTAGCATTGAGCTCAGTTAGGCTATGGTAAGCTAGATTAGACTAAAGTAGAGTAGAATAGAGTTGAGTAGAGTAAAAAGAGCAAAGCATATTAGAGCAGAGAAGTCTAGAGTAAAGTAGTGCAAGAAGAGTACAGCAAAATAGAACAGAGCAAAGCAGAGCAGAGAAGAGTAGAGTAAAGCAGAGCAGAGTTTGGTTAGGCTAAGTTAGGCTATGTTAAGGTAAAGTAGAGCAGAGTTGAGTATAGTTGAGTAGAGTATAGTAGAGTAGAGTAAAGTAGAGTAAAGCTAGGTTAGGCTAGGCTAGGCGAGGCTAGGCTATGCTTGGCTATGTTAGGCTAGGCTAGAGTAGAGTACAGTAGTATAGAGCTAGGTTAGGCTATGTTAGGCTAGGTAAGGCTAGGGTAAAATAGATTAGAGTAGAACAAAGTAGAGTTGAGTAGAGCATAGTAAAGCAAACCATAATAGAGTGGAGCAGAGCAGAGTAGAGTAGAGCAGCACAGAGCATAGCAGAGTAGTGTAGAGCAGAGTAGAGCAAAGCAGCAAAGATCCGAGCTAGGTTAGGCTACGTAGGGCTTGGTTAGGCCAGAGTACAGTTGAGTAGAGTAGAACAAAGTAGAGCTAGGTTAGGCTAAGCTAGGTTAGAGTAGCGTAGAGTATCGTACAAGAGAGTAGAGTATAGCTAGGTTAGACTAAGGTATGCTAGGATAGGCTTGGCTAGGCTAGGTAAGGGTAGAGTAGAGTACAACAGTGTATAGTATATTAGATTAGAGCTTGGTTAGGTTAGTTTAGGCTAGAGTAAAGTAGAGTAGAATAGAGCAGAGTAGAGTAAAGTAGACTTGAGCATAACAAAGTAGAGTAGAACAGAGTAGAGTAGAGAAGAGTATACTATAGCTTAGTAGAGTAGAGCTAGGTTAAGCTAGGCAAAGCTAACCAAGACTAGAGAAGAGTATAGTAGAGTAGAGTAGAGCTAGGACAAGCTAAGCTTGGCTAAGCTAAGTTAAACTAGAGTACAGTAGAATATAGTAGATTAGAGTAAAGTAGAGTTAAGTTAGGTTAGGCATGGTTAGGTTGGGCTAGGCTAGGCTAGAGTAGAGTAGAGTAGAGAAGCATAGATTAGAGAAGAGTAGAGTGGAGCTAGGTTAGGCTAGGCTAGGCTATGCTGAACTAGGCTAGAGTAGAGAAGATTTGAGTAGAGTAGAGTAGAGTGGAGAATAGTAGAGTATAGTAGAGTAGAGTTGAATAGAGTAGAGCAGAGCTGAACAGAGTAGAGCAGAGCAGTGTAGAGTAGAGTAGAGTAGAGCAAAGCGAGGTTAAGCTAGGCTAGGCAATGCTTGAGTAGAGTAGAGCTTCGTAAGTTAGGTTAGACTAGAGAAGAGTAGAGTAGAGTAGAGTTGTGTAAAGTATAGTAAAGTCGAGGAGAGGAGAGGGGACAAGAGGAGAGAAAAAGAGAGGTGAGAAGAACATATTAGTGCAAAGTAGAGCAAAGTAGAGTAAAGTAGAGTAGAGCAAAAAAGAGTAGAGAAGAGTAGAGTAGAGTAGAGGAGAGAAAAGTGGAGTAGAGCAATGTAGAGTAGAGCTAAGATTGTCTTGGCTAGTCTTGGCTATGCTAAAGTTTGGTAATAGAGTAGAGTATTGTAGAGTAGAGTAGTGTAGAGTAGAGTAAAGTAGAGGGGAGAGGAGGAGAAGAGAGCAAAAGAGTGGAGAGAAGAACATATTAGTGTAGAGAATAGCAAAGCAAAGTAGAGTAAAGTAGAGTAGAGTAGAGTAGAGTAGAGGAGAGAAGAGTATAATAGAGTAAAGCTAGGTTTGGCTAAGCTAGGCTAGGCTATGATAAAGTTCAGTAATGGAGTATAGTAGAGTAGAGGTAGGTTAGGCTAGGTTGTGCTACTTTAGAGTAGAGTAGAGTACAGTAAAGAAGAGTAGAGTAGTATGTAGTAAAGTATATAGAGCTAGGTTGGGCTAGGGTAGACTAGGCCAGGCTAAGCTAGAGAAGAGTCGAGTGCAGTAGATTGGAATGTGGTAGAGTAGACTATGGCAAGTTTAGGCTAGGGTAGGCAAGGCTAAAATAGGCTAGAGTAGAGTAGGACAGAGTATAGTAGAGTAGAGTAGAGTAGAGTTGAGCAGAGTAGAGCAGAGTAGAGTAGAGGAGAGTAGAGAAGAGCTGAGAAGAGCAGAGTAGAGTAGAGCTTTATAGAGTAGACTAAAGTAGAGCAGAGCGAGGTTAGGCTAGGCTAGGCAAGGCTTAAGTAGAGTAGAGGAGAGTAGAGCTAGGTTATGTTTGGTTAGACTACAGAAGAGTAGAGTAGAGTAGGGTAGAGTTGTATAGAGTAGAGTATAGTAAAGTAGAGGAGAGGATAAAAGAGGGGGGAGAGCAAAAGAGAGGAGAGAAGAACAGATTAGTGTAGAGTAGAGTAGAGCAAAGAAGAGTAAAGTAGAGTAGAGCAAAAAAAAGGAGAGAATAATATGGTAGAGTAGAGAAGAGAAGAGCAGAGTAGAGCAAAGCTAGTATTGGCTTGGCTAGGCTCAGCTAGGCTAAAGTTTGGCAATAGAGTAGAGTATAGAAGAGTAGAGCTAGGTTTGGATAGGTTAGGCAAAACTTGGCTAAGCTACGCGGGAGTAGAGTAGAGTAGAGTAGATTATAGCTTAATAGAGTAGAGAAAAGAAGACTAGAGCAGCATAACGCAGGGCAGACAAGTGTAAAGATAGGAAGAGTAGAGTGGAGTAGAGTAGACAGAGGAAAGCTAGATTAGACAAGGCTAGGCTAGAATAGGTTAGGATAGGCTTTACTAGAGTAGAATTGAGTAGAGTAAAGTAGAGTAGAGTAGAGTAGAGTAGTGTAGAGCTAGGTTAGGTTAAGTTAGGCTAGGCTTGGCCAAGCTAAGCTAGTCTAGGTTAAGCTAGGCTAAGCTAGGCTAGGCTAGGTTATGGTTGGCTAGGCTAAAGTGGAATAGTTGAGTGGAGATGAGCTAGGTTAGGCTAGCCAAGGTAAGGCTAGCGTAGGATAGGCTAGAGTAGTGTAGAGTAAAATAGATTAAATTAGAGATGAGCGGAGTTGACCAGAGTAGAGTAGAGCAGAGCAGAGTAGAGTAAAGTAGAACAGATCAGAGTATTGCAGGACAGAACTGAGTATTTTAGAGCAAAGGAGAGCAGAGTAGCGGAGAGCAAAATAAAGCAGAGTAGTGCAAAGTAGAGCAGAGCTATGTTAGGCTTGGCTAGAGTATAGTTGAGTATAGTAGAGTAGAGTAGAGTAGAGTAGAGGGAGGTCAGGCAAGGCTAGGCCAGGATATGCTAGAGTATAAAAGAGTAGAGTATAATAGAGTAGAATAGAGTAGAGTAGAGAAGAGCAGAGTGAAGTAGAACATCGTAGATTAGAGAAGTGCAGAGCAGAGCAAAGCAAAGTAGAGCTTAGTAGAGTAGCGCAGAGCAGAGTAGAGTAGTATTGAGTTGTGTGGAGTAGAGCAAACTAAAGGAGAGCAGAGTAGAGAATAAAAAAGTAGAGCTTGATAGAGTAGAAAATAGTAGAGTAGAGTAGAGTAGAACTTGGTTAGGCTAGGCTAAGCTGAGCTAGGCTAGAGTAGAGTAGATTAGTGTAGAGCAGAGTAGAGTAGGGAAGAGTAGAGTTAGATTTGGCTAGGTTAGAGTAGAGTAGAGTAGAGTAAACTAGAGTAGAATAGAGTAAAGTAAGGTAGAGCAGAGGTTAATAGAGTAGAGTAAAGCAAGGTTGGCTTGGGCTAAGTTAGGCTAAGGTAGGCTAGGCTTGCAAGAGTTGAGGAGAATATAATAGAGTAGAGTAGAGTAGACTAAAGTATAGTTGAGTTAGGTTAGGCTAAGTAAGGCTAGGCTAGGTTAGGTAAGGCTAGAGTAGACTAGAGTAGAGTAGAATATAGTTGAGCAAAGATGAGTAGAGTACAGCCAAGTAGAGTAGAGAAATGATAATAGAGCTAAGTTAGGATAGGCTTGGCTAGGCTAGGCTAGGTTTGGCTAGGCTAAGCTAGGCTAGGTTATAATAGAGTAGAGTAGAGCCTAGTAAAGAAGAGCAGAGTAGAGTATAGTTTAGTAACGTAGAGCAAGGGTAGGATAGGCTAGGCTTGGCTATAATAGAGTAAAGCTTAGTTTGGCCTGGATAAGCTTGGCTAGTCTAGAGTACAGAGTAGAGCAGAGTAGAGTAGAGTAGACCAGACCAGAGTAGTGTAGAGAAGAGCAGAGTATAGCTTAGTAAAGTAGAATATAGTAGAGAAGAGCTAGCTTAGGCTAGGCTAGGCTAAGATAGGCTAGGTAATGCTAGGCTTGAGTAGAGTAGAGTGGAGTAGAGCAGAGTATAGTAGAGCTTTGTTTGGCTAGGCTATGCTAAATCAAAGTAGAGTAAAGCTTGGTTAGGCTAAACTAGGATAAGCTAGAGTAGGCTAAGGCAGGCTACCCTAAGCAAAGCTCTACTAGAGTATAGTAGAGTAGAATAAATTATAGTAGAGCTTGGTTAAGCTAGGCTAGGAAAGAATGAAGTATGACAGAGTAGAGTAGGGTAGATCGGAGTAGAGTAGGCCATAATAGAGTAGAATGGAAGATAGCAGAGGTGACTAGAGTATAGTAGAGTAGAGCAAAGTAAAATAACATAATAGAGTAGAGTAAAAATAGTGGAGCAAAGAGTAGTAGTGTAGAACAAAGTAGAGTAGAGAAGAGTAGAGTAGAGCAAAGCAAGGTTAGGTGAGTATAGGCTAGGTTAGGCTACACTAAGCTTGGTTAGCATAGTGTAGAGTAGAATATAGTAGAGGAGCATAGGGTAGAATAGAGCTAGGTTAGGCTAAGCTAGCTAGGATATTCAATAGTAGAGTAGAGTAGAGCTCCGTTAGGCTAGGCTAGAGTTGAATAGAATAGAGTAGAGTAGGGTAAAGTAGAGTAGAGCAGACTAGAGCAGAAAAAATCAGAGCAATGTAAAGTAGAGCAGAGTAAACAAGAGTAGTGCAGAGTAGAATAAAGAAGAGCACAGTAGAGCATAATAGATTAGAGTAGAGCTAGGTTAGACTAAGCTAAGCTAGGCTAGGCTAAGTTAGAGTGGAGTAGAGTAGAGTAAAGTAAAGCATAATAGAGTAGAGTATAGTATAGTAAAGTAGAGTAAGGAAGGGTTAGGCTAGGATCGACAAGGTTCGGTTAGGCTAGGCTAGGTTAGGCTAGGCTAGAGTAGAGTAGAGTAGAGCATAGTAGAGTAGAAAAGTGTAGAATGAGGCAAAATGGAGTAGGGCAAAGTAGAGTAGAGAAGAGTAGAGTAGAGTAGAGCATAGCTAAGTTAGGCTAAGCTAAGTGAGATAGAGTTGGATAGAGTTGTGTAGAGTAGAGTAGAGTAGTGCAAATTTAGGTTAGGCTAGGCTTGTCTAGGCTGGGTTAGAGTAGAGTAGAGTGGAGTAGAGTAGAGTAGAGTAGAATAGAGTAGAGTAGAGTAGATTAAAGTATAGTAGTTCTTGGTTAGGCTAGCTTAAGCTAGGCTAGGATAGGGTATGTGAAGCTAGTTAGAGTAGAATAGATGTTAGTAGAGTAGAGCTAGGTTGGGTTAGGCTAGGCTATAGTACGATAGAGCAGAGTAGAGTAGAGTAGAGCACAACAAAATAGAGAAGAGTAGAGTGGAGTAAAGCATAGCATTATTGAGTGGAGAAGTGTAGGATAGAGTAGAGCAAACCTAATATAGGCTATGCTGGGCTAACTTAGGCTAGGCTAGAGTAGAGTAGAGCAGAGTAGAGTAGAGTAGAGTAGAGTATAACAGAGCCGAGTAGAGCAGAATAGAGTAGAGCAATGTAGAGCTAGGTTAGGTTAGGTTAGATAAGACTAGGCTTGGCTAGAGTAAAGAATAATAGAGTAAAGTTTAGTAGAGCTAAGCTAAGTTAGGTTTGGCTTGGCTAGGTTAAGCTAAGGTATGTTATCTTAGAGTAACACAATAGAATAGAGTAGAGTAGAGTAGAGCTACTTTAGGCTAGGCTAGGCTAGGTTAAGCAATGTTAAGCTAGGCTAGAGTATGGTAGAGTAGAGTAGAGAACAGTAGAGCGGAGAAGAGAAGTAGAGGAGAGGAAAGGAGAGGAGAGTGGAGGAGGCGAGAGGAGATTAGTGTAGAGTATAGTAGAGCTGAGCAGAGCAGAGCAAACAAGAGCAAAGCTAGCTAGGCTAGGCTAGAGAGTAGAGTAGAATAGTGTAAAGTAGAGCAGAGTAGAGTAGAGCTAGGTTTGAATAGGCTTAGTTACACTAAGTTAGAGTAGAGTAGAGTAGAGTAGAGTGGAGTATAGTAGAGTAGAGCAGAGTTTAGTAGAAGAGAGCAGAGTAGAGTAGAGTAGAGTAGATTAGAGTAAAGCAGAGCTAAGAAGAGTAGAGCTAAGTTAGGCAAGGCTAGGCTAAAGTAGAGTAGAGCAGAGTAAAGCTAGGTTAGGCTAAGCTAGGTAAGGCTAAGTTAGAGTAGGGTACAATAGAGTAGAGTAGAGTGGAGTAGTGTAGAGTATATTATAATAGAGTAGAGTAGAGTAGAGTAGAGTATAGTAGAGTTCGGTTTCACTAGGCTAGGTTAAGCTAAGAAAGGCTTGAGCAGAGCAGAGTAGAGTAGAGTAGCATAAAGAAGAGTTGAATAGAGCAGAGCTTTGTTAGGCTAGGCTAGTCTAGGCTAGGCTAGGTTAGGATAGAGTAGAGTAGTATGGAGTAGACCAGAGTAGAGTATAGCAGAGTAGAGTAGAGCAAAGCTCAGTGCAGCAGAGTAGAGCAGAGCATAGCAAAGCAAAGTAGAGCTAGGTTAGTTTAAGCAATGTTATGTTAAGCTAGGCTAGGCTAGGTTCGAGTAGAGCAAAGTAGCATAGGATAGAATAAAGTAGAGTTTAGTAAGGTAGAGTAGAGTTGTGTATAGTATAATTGAGTAGAGTAGAGTATAATAGTGCTAGATTTGGCTATGCTATGTTAGGTAAGGCTAGGCTATACTAGGTTAGGCTATGTTAGAGTAGAGTAGAGCTAGTTAGGTTAGGCTAAGCAAGGCTAAAGCAAAGTAGAGTATAGTAGAGTAGAGTAGAGTACAGTAGAGCAGTGTAAAGCAGAGCAGAGTAGTATAAAGTAGAGTAGACTAGAGTAGAGTTAAGTTTGGATAGGCTAGGCAAGGATAGGTTAAGTTAGGTAAGAGTAGAGTACAGTAGAGCCATAAAAAGGATAGGTTAGGTTAGGTTAGGCTAGGCTATGCTAAGCTATGGTAGGCTCGGCTAGGCCAGAGTAGAGTAGAGTAGAGTAAAGTAGAGTAGAGTAGAGTAGAGTAGAGTAGATTAGAGTAGGGCTAAATTAAGCTAGGCTAAGTAAGGCTAGGCTAGAGTATAGAGTAGAGTAAAGAAGAGCAGAGTAGAGAAAAGTACAGCAGAGCAGATCAGAGAACAGTAGAGCAGAGCATAGCATTGCATAGTAGAGAAGAGCGGAGCTGAGTAAAGCAAAGCTAAGTTAGGCTAGGCTAGGCTAAAGTAGAGTAATGTAGAGTAAAGAAAAGGAGAGCTTGGTTAGGCTAGGCTAAGCTAGGTTAGAGTATAGTAGAGTAGAGCTTTTTTAGGCTTGGCTAGGCTACACTAGGCTAGATTAGAGTAAAGCAGAGTAGAGTAGAGTAAAGCTAGGTTTAGCTTGGCTAGGCTAGCATTGGCTACGCTAGAGTATAGTAGAGTAGAGTAGAGTAGAATAGAGTAGAGTAGAGTAGAGTAGATTGGAGTAGAGTGGAGTAGAAGAGAGTAGAACAGAGCATAGTAGAGTATAGTAGAGTACAGTAGACTAAAGCTAAGGTAGGTTAAGTTAAGCAAAAGATGAATAGAGTAGGTAAAGAAGAGTAGAGCCAGGTTAGGTTAAGCTAGGGTAGGTTAGGCTAGGCTAGAGTAGAGTAATGTAGAGTAAAGAAAAGTAGAGCTTGGTTAGGCTAGGCTAAGCTAGGTTAGAGTATAGTAGAGTAGAGCTTTTTTAGGCTTGGCTAGGCTACACTATGCTAGATTAGAGTAAAGCAGAGTAGAGTAGAGTAAAGCTAGGTTTAGCTTGGCTAGGCTAGCATAGGCTAGGCTAGAGTATAGTAGAGTAGAGTAGAGTAGAGTAGAGTAGATTAGAGTAGAGTGGAGTAGAAGAGAGTAGAATAGAGCATAGTAGAGTATAGTAGAGTACAGTAGACTAGAGCTAAGGTTGGTTAAGTTAAGCAAAAGATGAGTAGAGCAGGTAAAGAAAAGTAGAGCTAGGTTAGGTTAAGCTAGGGTAGGTTAGGCTAGGCTAGAGTAGAGTAGAGTAGAGTAAGGGTGAGTAGAGTAGAGCATATCAAAGCAGAGTAAAGTAGAATAGAGAAGAAAAGAGCAGAGTAGATCAGAGTATAGTAGAGTAGAGAAGATTAGAGCAGAGTAGAGTAGAGCAGAGCTAGGTTAGAGACGGCTAGGCTACTGTAGAGTGAAGAATAGCTAGGTTCGATTATGCTAGGTTAGGCTAAGTAAGAGTAGAGTATAATATAATATAGTAGATAAGAGTAAAGTAGAGTTGAGTAAAATAGAGTAGAGCTATGTTAGGCTAGGCTAAGATAGACTTGAGTAGGCTTGGTGAAGCAAGGCTAGGCTATATTAAAGTAGAGTAGAGTAGAGGAGAATATAGCTAGGTTATGCTATGCATGTCTAAGCTAGGCTAAACAAAGTTGGAGCAGAGTAGAGTAGAGTAGAAAAAAAGAGAGTAGCATAAAGCAGAGCAAAGTAGAGTGGACCAGAGTAGAGCAGAGTAGAGTAGAGCAGAGAAGAGTAGAGTAGAGTAGAGCCAAGCAAAGTAGAGCAGAGCATAATAGAGTAGAGTAGAGTAGAGTAGAGTAGAGTAGAGTAGTGCTATGTATAATAGAGTTATGTTAGGCTAAGCAAGGCTAGACTAGGATAAAGAAGAGTAGAGTAGAATAGAGTAGAGTGATGTAATGTAGAGTAGAGTCGAGTATAATAGAGTAGAGTAGAGTAGAGTAGAGCTAGGTTATGCTAGGCTAGGCTAGAGTACAATAGAGTAGAGTAGAGCAGAGTAGAGTAGAGTCGAGTTGAGTAGAGTAGAGCAGAGCTAAGTTAGACAAGGCTATGCTAGGCTAGGCCTGACTAGGCCAGTCTAGGCTAAAGTAGAGCATAATAGAGTAGAGTAGAGTGGAGTAGAGCTTGGTTATGCTAAGCTAGGTTTGAGTAGAGTAGAGTTGAAGAGGTTGGAGTAGAGTAGAGCAGAGTGATATAGATGAGAGCTAGGTTAGACAAGGCTAGGCTAGGATAGGCTAGGCAAGGCTAAGCTAGGTTAGAGTAGAGCAGAGTAAAGAATAATAGGGTAGAGCAAGCTAGGCTAGGCTAAGTTGGGCTAGGTTAGCCTAAGTTATAGTAGAGTAGAGTAGAGTAGAGTAAAGTGGAGTAAAGTAGAGCTAAGTTAGTATAAGATAGGTTAAGCTAGGCTAAGGTAGGCTAGGCAAGGTTTTGCTAGGCTAAAGTAAAGTAAAGTAGAGTAGAGTAGTGTAGAGTAATGCTAGGTTAGGTTAGACTAGGCTTGGATAGGCTAGAATAGAGTAGAGTAGAGGAGAAAAGAGGAGAAGAGAGAAGAAGAGAGTAGAGTAGAGTAGAGTAGAGCAAGTAAAGCTTGGTTAGGTTAGGCTAGGCTAAAATACAATAGAGTGGAGTAAAGTAAACTTAGATTAGGCTAGACTAGGCTAGGTTGGAGCAGAGTAGAGTAGAGTAAAGTATAATAGAGTAGAGTATAGTAGAGTAGAGTAGAGTAGATTAGAGGAGTGAGGATGAGAAGAGTGGAGAGGAGATTAAAGCATAGTAGAGTAGTGATTGAAGTAGAGCAGGGTAGAACAGAGCAAAGCAGTGCAGACCAGAGCAGAGCAAAGCTAAATTAGGCTAGGTTAGCATCGGGTAGAGTAGACAGAGTAGAGAAAAGTGGAGTATAGTTTAGTAGAGCTGAGCTAAGCTATGTTAGGTAAGGTTAGGATAGGCTAGGCTAGAGTAGAGTAGTAGAGTAGAGTAGAGTAGAGTTAGCTAGGTTAAATGAGGTTAGGTTAGGATAGCCAAGGGTAGAGTAGAGTAGAGTAGAGCAGAGCAAGGAAGATTAGAGCAGATTATGGTAAAGCAAAGTAGAGTGGAGCCGAGCAGAGTAGAGAAAAATAAAGTAGAGTAGAACTGAGCAATGCAAACCAGTGAGCAAAATAGTGTAGTAGAGTATAGCATAGTAGAAATGAGAAGAGCAGAGGAGTGTAGAGTACAGAAAAGAAAAGTAGAGCAAAGCAGAGTAGAAAAGAGTATAGCAGAGTAGAGTAGAGCTATGTCAGGATAAGTTAGGCTAGGCTAGAGTAGAGTTGAGTTGAGTAGACTTAGTTTGGCTAGGCTTTATGCAGCTTGGTTAGAATAGCATAGAGTAGAGTAGAGTAGAGTAAAGTAGAGTAGAGTTGAGTAGAGTAGATTAGAGCTATGTTTGTTTAGGCTAAGCTAAGATAAGTTAAGCAAGGCTAGGCAAGGGTAGGCTAGGCTAGGCTAGAGTAGAGTATTATAGAGTATAATAGAGTAGAGTTAGGTTAGGCTAAGCAAAGCTAGGCTAGGCAAGGCAAGGCTAGAGTAGAATAGAATAGAGTAGTGTAGAGCAGTGTAGAGCCAAGCAGAGTAGAGTAGAGTAGAGATAAGCAGAGCAAAGTACAGCAAACAAAGTAGAGTAGAGCAGAGCTATGTTAAGCTAGGTTAGAGTCGTGTTCAGCAGAGTGGAGTACAGTAGAGCAGGGCAGAGTAGAGTGGAGTAGAGTATAGGTTGGTGAGGCTAGGCAAAGTTAAGTAAGACTAGGGTAGGCAAGGCTAGGCGAGGAAAAGCTGGAGTAGAGTAGAGTAGAGCTAAGTTAGGCTAGGCTAAGCTTGGCCTTGCTAGAGCACAAAGAAGAGTAGAGTATAACAGAGCAAAAAAGAATCTGAGCTGAGCAGAGTAAAGCATAGCAAAGTAGAGTAGAGTATTGTAGAGAAAACTTAGGCAAGACAAGGCTAAGCGAGGCTAGGCAAGGCAAGGCAAGGTTAGGCAAGAGTAGAGTAGAGTATAGTAGAGCTTGGTTAGGCTCAGCTAGGCTAGGTTAGAGTGGAGTAGAGTATAATAGAGTAGAGTATAGTAGAACAGAATAGAGTTAGTAGGGTAGAGCTAGGGTATAGTAGAGTAGAGTAGAGTAGAGCTTGGTTAGACTATGTTATGCTAGGATAGGCTAGGTTAGACTAGGCTAGAGTTGAGTAGAGTGGAGTAGATTAGAGTATGGTAGAGTAGAGTAGAGCATAGAAAAGTAGAGTAAAAAAGATTAAAGTAGGGTGGAGTAGAGCAGAGCAGAGCAGAGTAGAGTAGAGTAGAGTAATGTAGAGCTAGATAGGCTAGTCTAGGCTAACCTATGCTAGATTAATGTAGAGTAGAGTAGAGTAGAGTAGAGTAGAATATAATAGAGTAGAGTAGAGTATATTAGAGTAGAGTTTAGTAGAATAGAGTAGACTAGAGTAGAGTAGAGTATAGTAGAGTAAAATGGAGTAGTGCTAGCTTATCCTAAGCTAGGCTAGGCTAAGCTAGGTAAACTAGGTTAGGTTAGGATAGGCTAGAGTAGAGTAGAGTAGAGTAGAGATGAGAAGAGTTGAGTAGAGCAGAGCATAGTAGAGTAGAACTAAGCTGAGCAAATTATAACTGAGAAAATCTGTGTAAAGGAGAGAAGAGCAAAGCAGTAAAAAATAGAGAAGAGCAAAGCAAATCGAAGCAAAGTAGAGTAGTGTTAGGATAGGCTGAAGTAGAGTAGAGTAGAGCAGAGCTAGGCTAAGCTAAGTTTGGCTAGGCTAGGTTAAGAGTAGAGTAGAGTGAAGTAGGGTTTCGTAGAGTAGAGTTGAGTAGAGCTAGGTAAGGTTGGGCTAAGCTAGGCTATACACGATTAGTCTAAGTTAGGCAAGGCTAGACTGGAATAAGGTAGAGTAGAGTAGAGTAAGATAGAGTACAGTAGAGTAGAGTAGAGTAAAGTAGAGTCAAGTTAGGCTAGGCTAGGTTAGAGTAGAGTAGAATAGAGCTGAGTTGAGTAGAGCAGAATAGGGTAGAGAAGAGCAGAGTATAGTAAAGCAGAGTAGAGCAGAGTAGAGTAGGGTCGAGCTGAACAGAGCGAGTTTGGGCTTGCAAGGTTGGGCTAGGTTAGAGTAAGGTAGAGTAGAGTAGAGTAGAGTAAAGAAGAGCTTGTTAGGATAGGCTAAGATATGCTAGGCTAAGTTAGAGTAGAGTAGAGTTTAGTGGAGTAGATTAGAGTAGAGTACAGAAGAGTAGAGAAGAGTATAGTAGAGTAGAGCAGAGTAGAATTAAGGAGAGGAGATAAGAGGTGAGCATAGTAGAGCAGAGCAGAGTAGATTTGAGCATAATAAACTAGAGTAGAGAATAGAAAAGCACAATAGAGTTAAGTAAAGTTGAGCAAAGTAGAACAAAGTAGAGTTAAGTTAGGCTAAGCACGACTAAGCTAGGCTGCAAGGGTAGTCTAGGCTAGGCTAGGCTAGAGTAGTGTAAAGTGGAGTTGGGATAGGCTTGGCTAAGCTATAGTATAGTAGAGCATAGTAAAGTAAAGTAGGGTAGAGTAGAGTAGAGTAGACTAGAAGAGTAGGGTAGAGTAGAGAAAAGTAGAGTAGAGTAGAGTAGAGTATAGCAGAGAAGAGATTAGTAGTGTAGAACAATGTAAAGTAGAATAGAGCAAAGCAGAGCTACATTAGGCTAGGCTAAGCTAGGCTAGAGTAAAGTGGAGGAGAGTAGAATATAGTAGATTAGAGTTTAGTTGAGTAGAGTAGGGCAAAGCTAGTTTAGGCTAGGATAAACTATGTTATGCTAGGCTAGCTTAGAGTAAAGTAGAGTAGAGTAGGGCAAGGTTAGGCTAAGCTTGGGTAGGCTAGGATAGAGTACAATATAGTGGAGTAGAGCAGAGTAGAGTATAGTAGAGCTTTGTTAGGCTAGTGTAGAGTAGAATATAGTAAATTAAAAAGTAGAGCAGAGCAAAGTGGAGAAGAGAAGTGTTGAGCAGAGTATAATTGAGTTGAGCTAGGTTATGCTAGGCTAGGCCAGGCTAGGTTAGAGTAAAGTAGAGTAAAATAGAGTATAGTATATTAGAGTAGAGTAAGGTTAGGCTAGGCTAAGCTAAGTAAGGCTATGTTAGTGTAGAGTAGAGTAGAGTAGAGTAGATTAGAAAAGAGTAGAGTAGAGTGGAGTAGTGTAGAGTAGACTAGAGAAAAACAAAGTAGAAGAGAGCAGATCAGAGTAGAGCAAACAAGAGTGGAGCAGAGTAGATAAGACAAAAGTAGAGTAGAGTAGAGCAGAGTATAGTAAAGCTTGTTAGGCTAAGCTAGAATAGAGTAGAGTAGAGTTAAATAAAGTAGAGTAGAGCCAAGTTAGGCAATGCTAAGCTAGGGTAGGCTAGGTTAGGCTCAGGTAGGCTAGGCTAGGTTAGAGTAGAGTAGACTAGTGTAGAGTGAGTAGAGCTAGTTTAAGCTTGGCTAGGCTAGGGTAGGCTAAACTTGGCTAGAGTAGAGTAGAGCAAAGTAAAGCAGAGCAAAGTAGAGCAGTGATGAGTAGAGTAGAACAGAGCAGAGCAGAGTTAGATTATGCTAAGTTAGAGTAGAGCAAAATAGAGTAGAGTATAGTAGAGTAGATTATAATAGAGTAGTGTAAACAAAAGTAGAGTATAATAGAGTAGAGCTAGGTTAGGCAAGGCTATGCTTCTTTAGAGTATAGTAGATTAGAGAAGTGTAGAGTAGTGTTGAGTAAAGTATATAGAGCTAGGTTAGGCTTGGGTAGGCTAGGTTAGGCTAACCTAGAGTGGAGTCAAGTGGAGTAGATTGGAGTAGAGTAGAGTAGAGCAAGTTTAGGCTAGGTATGGCAAGCCTAAAATAGGCGAGAGTAGAGTAGAGTAGAGCCTAGTATTGTAGAGTAGAGTGCAATAGAGTAGAGCAGAGCTGAGCAGAGTAGAGTAGAGGAGAGTGAAGCAGAGCGAGGATAGCCAAGGTTAAGCATTGCTAGAGTAGAGTTCAGCTAGGTCAGGCAAGGTTAGGTTAGACTAGACTAGAATAGAGAAGAGTAGAGTAGAGTAGAGCAGTGTAGAGTATAGTAAAGGAGAGGAGAGGAGAGGAGAGGGGACGAAAGGAGAGCAAAAGAGAGGAGAGAGAAAAAATTAGTGTAGAGCAGTGCAAAGTAGAGTAGAGCAAGAAGAGCATAGCAGATTAGAGTAGAGTAGAGGAGAAAAGAGCAGAGCAAAGCAAAGCAGAGCAAAGCAGAGCAAAGCTGGGATTGATTAGGTTAGGGTCGACAAGGCTAAAGTTTAGAAATAGAGTAGAGTATAGTAGAGTAGAGCCAGTTTAGGATAAGTTAGGCTAAACTTGGCTAAGATAGGCTGGAGTATAGTAGAGTACAATAGAGTAGAGAAGAGAAGACTAGAGTAGCATAGAGTAGAGCAGACAAGAGTAAAGTAGAGCAAAGCAAAGCTAGATTAGGCAAGGCTAAGCTAGACTAGGTTAGGATAGGCTTGGCAAGAGTAGAATAGAGTAGAGTAGAGTAAAGTAGGGTATAGTAGAGTAGAGATGAGCTAGGTTAGGCTAAGAGAGGCTAGGCTTGGCCAAGCTAAGCTAATCTTGGTTTAGCTAGGCTAGGCTTGAGTAGAATAGTATAGTAGAGACTAGCTAGGTTAGGTTAGGACAGGTAAGGCTAGGCTAGAGTAGAGTAGAGTAAAATAGAGTAAAGTTGAGTAGAGCAGAACTGAGCAGAGTAGACTAGATCAAAGTTGAGTAAAGCATCGCAGAGAAGAGTAGGGTAGTGCAGAGCAGGGCAGAGTATCGTAGAGCAGAGGAGAGCAGAGTAAAGTAGAGAAAAATAAAGCAGAGTAGTGCAAAGTAGAGCAAAGCTATGTTAGGCTTGGTTAGAGTATAGTAGAGTAAAGCAGAGTAGAGTAGAGTATAGCGAGGTTAGGCTAGGCTAGGCCAGGATAAGCTAGAGTATAGTGGAGTAGAGCACAGTAGAGTAGAGAAGAGCAGAGTAGAGCACGACATAGTAGAGTAGAGCAGTGTAGAGTAGAGCAAAGCAAAGCAGAGCATAGTTGAGTAGTACAAAAAAGAGTGGAGTAATATAGAGCAGAGCAAAGTAAAGTAGAGTAGAGTAGACTAGAGAATAAAAAAGCAGAGCTTGGCAGAGAAAAGAATAATAGAGTGGAGTAGAGCATAGTTAGGTTATGCTAAGCTAAGCTAGGCTAGAGTAGAGTAGATTAGTGGAGAGCTGATAGAGTACAGCAAAGCAGAGTAGAGCTAAGATTGTCTAGGTTAGGATTGCCTTGGTTAGAGTAGAGTGGAGTAGAGTTTAGTAGGATAAAGTAAACTATAGTAGAATAGAGTAAAGTAGGGTAGAGCATCGTTTAGTAGAGCGAAGTAAAGCAAGGTTAGCTTGGGCTATGTTAGGCTAGGCTAGGCTAGGGTAGGCTAGGATTTGCTAAAGTTGAGGAGAATAGTAGAGTAGACTAGAGTAGAGCTAAGCTAGGTTAGGCTAAGCAAGGCCAGGCTAGGTTAGATAAAGCTATAGTACAGTAGAGTAGAGTAGAGCAGAGTAGAATAGAGTAGAGCAAAGTAGAGTAGAGAAGAGATAACAAAGCTATGTTAGGTTAGGCTAGGCTAGGCAAAGTTAGGCTAGGTTATGGTAGAGTAGAGTAGATCATAGTAGAGAAGAGAAGAGTAGAGTAGAGTTGAGTAACATAGAGCAAGGGTAGGCTAGGCTAGGCTAGGGTAAGCTTGACTAGCTTGGCTATACTAGAGTAGAGCAAAGTAAAGCTATGTTTTGCCTGGCTAAGCTTTGCTAGGCTAGAGTACAGAGTAGAGTAGAGTAGAGTAGAGCAGAGATGATGAGAGCATAGTAGTGAAGAATAGAGCATAGTAAAGTTGAGTAGAGCAAAGAAGAGCTAGCATAGGCTAGGCTAGAGTAGGATAGGCTAGGCTAGAGTAGAGTAGAGTGGAGTAGAGTAGAGAATAATAGAGCCTGGTTTTACTAGGCTAGGCTAAATCAGAGTAGAGTAAAGCTTGGTTAGGCTAAATTAAGCTAGGCTGGAGTAGGCCAGAGAAGGCTAGCCTAGGCTAAGCTATACTAAAGTATAGTAGAGTATAGTAAAGTAGAGCTTAGTTAGGTTAGGCTAGCTAAAGTAAAGTATGGCAGAGTAGAGTAGAGTAAAATAGAGTAGAGTAGAGTAGAGTGAAGTATTGTAGGCCATAATAGAGTAGAGTAGAGTAGAAGACAGTAGAAGAGACTAGAGCATAGTAGAGTAGAGCAAAGTAGAAGAGCAAAGTAGAGTAGAGTAAAATGAGTGGAGCAAAGAAGAGTAGTGTAGAACAAAGAAGAATAAAGAAGGGTAGAGTAGAGCAAAGCAAGGTTAGGTGAATCTAGGCTAGGCTAGACTAGGCTTGGTTATAGTAGAGTAGAGTAGAATATAGAAGAGTAGGGTAGAGTGGAGTTAGGTTAGGCTAGGGTAAGCTAAGCTAGGCTAGGGTACAGTAAAGTAAAGTAGAGCTTAGTTGGGCTAGGCTAGAGTAGAGAGGAGTAAAGCAGAGCAGAGTAGAGTAGAGCAGAGAAAAGTAGAGCAAAATAATGTAGAGCAGAGTGAAGTAAAGTAGAGTAGAATAGAGCAGAGCAGAGTAGAGCATAACAGATGAGAGTAGAGCTAGTTTAGACAAAGCAAGGCTAGACTAGGCTAAGTTATAGTAGAGTAGATTAGAGTATAATAGAGTAGAGTAAAGTAGAGAAAAGTTAGGCTGGGCTAGGCTAGAGTAGAGTAGAGTATAGCAGAGTAGACCAGAGTAGAATATAGTAGAGCATAGTAGAGTAGAAAAGAGCAGAGTATATCAGAGCTAAATTAAGCTAGGCAAAGTGAGATAGAGTTGGGCATAGCTGAGTAGAGTAGAGTATAGTAGAGTAGAGCTAGGTTAGGCTAGGTTCGAGTATAGTATAGTGGAGTAGAGTATAGTAGAGTAGAGTATAATAGAGTGGAGTAGAGTAATGTATAGTAGTTCTAGGTTATGCTAGCTTAGGCTAGGCTAGGATAAGGTAAGTTAGGCTAGGTTAGAGTAGAGTAGAGTAGAGCTAGGTTGGGCTAGGCTAGGCTAGAGTACAGTAGAGTAGAGCAAAATAGAGAAGAGTAGAGCATTACATAGTTGAGCAGAGAAGTGTAGGATCGAGCATAGCAGACCTAAGTTAGGCTAGGCTAGGCTAATTTAGGCTAGGGGAGAGTAGAGTCGAGTAGAGTAGAGTAGAGCAGAGAAGAGTAGAGTAGAGTAGAGGAGAGCATAGTAGAGTATAACAAAGCAGAGCAGAGTAGAGATAGGTTAGGCTAAGGTAGGTAAGGCTAGGCTTGGCTAGAGTATAGCATAGTAGAGTTGAGTTGAGTACATCTGAGCTATGTTAGGTTTGTTTAGGCTAGGCTAAGCTGGAGTAATATAATAGAATAGAGTAGAGTTGAGTAGACCTACTTTAGGCTATGCTTGGCATTGTTAGGCAACATTAAGTTAGGCTATAGTAGAGTAGAGTAGAGTAGCGAACAATAGAGCAGAGTAGAGCATAGCAGTGTGGAGCAGAGCAAAGAAGAGTAGAGTAGAGTAGAGCTAAGATAAGTTAGAGTGGGATAGGCTTAAGTTGAGCAGAATGGAGTAGAGTAGAGTTTAGCTAAGTTAAGCTAGGCTAAGATAAGGTAGGCAAAAAGAGGCTAGGTTAGAGTACAGTAGAGTAGAGTAGTGCTGGATTAGGCTAGGTTTAGGTAAGGCTAAAGTAAAGTAGATTAGAGTAGAATATAGTATAGTAGAGTATAGTAGAGTAGAGTAGAGTAGTGAAGAGTAGACTAGAGTAAATGAGAAGAGAGTAGAGGAGAGGAGAAGAGAGGAGAGTAAAGGAGAGGAGAGAAGAGGTGAGTAGCGTAGAGTAGAGCTGAGCTGAGCAGAGTAGAGTAGACCAAAGTAGAGCTAGCTAGGCTAGGCTAGAGAGTAGATAAGGATAGGGTAAAGTGGAGTAGAGTAGAGTAGAGCTAGGTTTGGTTAGGCTTGGTTACGTTAAGTTAGAGTAGAGTAGAGTTGAGTAGAGTAGAGTGGAATAAAGTAGAGTAGAGTAGAGTAGAGTAGAGTAAAGTAGAGAAGAGCAGAGTAGAGTAGAGTAGATTAGAGTAGAGTAGAGTAGAACAAAGCTGAGAAGAGTTGAGCTAGGTTAGGTAAGGCTATGCTAAAGTAGGGTAGAGCTAGGTTAGGCTAAGCTAGGTAAGGCTTAGTTAGAGTAGAGTATAGATAGTAGAGTGGAGTGGAGTAGAGTAGAGTATATTATAGTATAGTAAAGTAGAGTAGAGTAGAGTTAGGCTAGGCGAGGCTCGCCTAGGTTAGGCCAAGAAAGGCTAGAGTAGAGTAGAGTAGAGTAGCATAAAGAAGAGTTGAATAGAGCAGAGCTTGTAGGCTTGGCTAGTTTAGGCTTGGCTAGGTTAGGGTAGAGTAAAGTAGTGTTGGGTAGACAATAGTGGAGTAGAGTAGAGTAGAGTAGAGTAGAGCTCGTATAGTGGAGGAGAGAAGAGTAAAGCAAAGTAGTAGAGCTGGGTTAGTTTATGCTATGCTATGGTAGGCTAGGCTAGGCTAAGTTGGAGTAGAGCAGAGCAGCATAGAGTAGAGAAGAATAAAGTAGAGTTGAGTAGAGCAGAGTAGAGTAGTGTATAGTATAATAGAGCAGACCACAGTAGAGCTAGGTCAAGCTACGCTAGGTTAGGCAAGACTAGGCTATACTAGGTTATGCTAGGCTAGAGTAGAGTGAAGTAGAGCTGATTAGGTTAGGCTAGGTTAGGTTAGGCTAGGCTAGGCTAAAGCCAAGTAGAGTAGAGTAGATCAAAGTAAAGCAGAGTAGAGTAGAGTAGTGTAAAGTAGAGCAGAGTAATGCAAAGTTAATTAGACTAGAGTAGAGTTAAGTTAGGATAGGCTAGGCTATGCTAGGATAGGTTATGCTAGGCTAGGTAAGAGTATAATACAGTAGAGTTGAAAAGACGAGCAAAGTAGAGTAGAGTGGAGTAGAGTTGATCAAGGTTAGGTAAGGCTAAGCTAGGCTAGGCTAGGCTGGGCTAGGCTATGGTAGGCTAAGTTAGGTCAAGCTAGAGTAGGGTAGAGTAGAATAGAGTAAATTTAAGTAGGGCTAAATTAGGCTTTGCTAGAGTACAGAGTAAAGTAAAGAAGTGCAGAGTAGAGCAGAGTAGAGTAGAGCAGATCAGAGAAGAGCAGAGCAGAGAATAGCATAGCATAGAAGAGAAGAGCAGAGCTGAGCAGAGCAAAGTAGAGTAGTGTAGTATAGAATAAAGAAAAGCTTGGTTAGGGTAAGATAAGCTAGGTTAGGTTATAGTAAAGTAGAGTATAGTAGAGTAGAGCTTATTTAGGCTTGGCAAGGCTAAGCTAGGTTAGACTCGGCTAGATCATAGTAAAGTAGAGTAGAGTAAAGCTAGGTTTTGCTTGGCTAAGCTACAATAAGGTAGGCGAGAGTAGAGTAGAGTCGAGTAGAGTGGAGTAGAGGAGAGTAGAATAGAGCATAGTAGAGTATAGTAAAGTATAGTAGATTAGAGCTTGGCTAGTCTAAGCTAGGTTAGGTTAAGCAAAAGAAGAGTAGAGCATGGTAAACAAGAGTAGAGCTAGGTTAGGTTTGGCTAGGATAGGCTAGTCTAGGCTAGAGTAGGGTGGTTTTTAATAGAGTAGAGCAGATTACAGTGGAGCAGAGTAGGGTAGAGTAGAGCAGAACAGAGTAGAGTAAAGTAGAGAAGAGAAGAGTAGAACAGTGTAGAGCAAAGTAGAGTAGAGTAGAGTAGATTAGAGCACCGTAAAACAGAGTAGAGTGGAACAGAGCTAGGATAGACAAGGCTAGGCTACGCTATGCTGCTGTAGAGTATTGTAGTGTATAGTAAAGAAGAGCTAGGTTAGGCTATGCTAAGTAATAGTAGAGTAAGATAGAATATAGTAGATTAGAGTAAAGTAGAGTTGAGTAAAATAAAATAAAGCAAGGTTAGGCTAGGCTAAGATAGACTAGAGTAAGCTTGCTTAAGCATGGTTAGGCTATAGTAGAGTAGAGTAGCATAGAGCTAGGTTAGGCTATGCAAGGCTAGACTAGGCTAAACTAAGTTGGATTAGAGTAGAGTAGAGTAGAGCAGAGGAGTGCAGAGTAGAGCAGAGCAGAGTAGAGTATAGTAGAGCAGAGTAGAGTTAAGTGGAGTAGAGCTAGGCTAGGTTGGACTAAATTAGGCGAGGCAAGGCTTGGCTACAGTAGGGTAGGCTAGGCTAAGGTAGAGTAGAGTATAGTAGAGTAGACTAGACTAGACTAGACTAGAGTGGAGCAAAGCTAGGTTAGTCTAAGCTAAGCTTAGTAAGGGAGAGTGGAGTAGAGAAGAGTAGAGAAGAGATGAGTAGAGTAGAGTAGAGTAGAGTAGAGCAGAGCTAAGTTAGGCTAGACTAGGCCTGGTTAGACAAGGCAAGGCTAGGCTGGGTTTGGCTAGGCTAGGCACGACTAAGCTAAGTTAGAGTATAGAGTAGTGGAAAGTAGGGAAGAGCAGAGACGAGTAAAGTAAAGTTGTGTAGCGTAGAGCTTGGGAAGGCTCGACTTACCTTGGCAAGAATAGAGTAGAGTAGAGTAATGCTAGGTTAGGCTAAGCTAGCTAGAGTGTAGAGTAAAGTAGAGTAGAGAAGAGTATAGTAAAGTAGAGAAGAGCAGAGTTTAGCACAATATAGTAGAGCATAGCACAACAGAGTAGAGTAGAGCAGAGCTTGCTTAGGCTTGGTTAGGACAGCCCAGGCTAGGCTAAGCAAGGCTAGAGTAAAGTAGAGTAGAGTAGAGTAGAGTAGACTATAGTAAAGTAGAGTAGAGCTAGGTTAGGGTAGGTTAAGGTAAGCTAGGCTAGGCTAGGTTATGCTAGAGTAGAGTAGAGTAGAGTATAGTAGAGCTTAGTTAGGCTAAGTTATAGCAGAGTAGAGTAGAGTATATTTGAGTTAGGTTAGGCTAGGTTTAGTTTGGCTAGGATAGGCTAGGGTATGCTACGGTTGGCTATGCTATATTAAAGTAGAGTAGAGTATGTTAGAGTAGAGTAGAGTAGAGTAGAGCAGAGCAGAGAAGAGCAGAGCAGAGAAAATCTAGGTTAGGATAGGCTAAGCTTCACTAGGCAAGGATATGCTAGAGTAGAATAGAGTAACGTAGAGAAAGGTTAGGCTAGGCAAGGCTAGGTTAGGTTATAGTCGAGTAGAGTAGAGTAGAGTAAAGTGGAGCTAGTTTTGGCTAAGCTTGTCTAGGATAGGCTAGGCTAGCCTAGAGAAGAGTTGAGTAGACTAAAGCTCAGTTAATCTACGCTAGGCTAAATTAGAGTAGAATAGAGTAGAGTAGAGCAAAGTAGAGAAAAGTAGAGCAAAATAAAGCATAACAGAGTAGAGTAAAATAGATTTTAGTAGAGTAGAGAAGAGTAGAGCAGAGTAGAGAAGAGTAGAGTAGAGTAGAGTAGAGAATGGTTAGGCTAAGCTAAGCTAAACTGCGCTAGGCTAGGTTAGAGTAGAGTAGAGCAGTGTAGAGTAGAGTAGAATAGAGTAGAGTAGAATAGTGTAGAGTTGAGTATGGTAGAGTAGAGTATAGTATAATAGAGTAGAGTAGGGTAGAGTATAGCAAGGTTAGGCTAGGTTAGGCTTGGTTAGGTTAGGCTAGGCTAGAGTAGAGTAGAGTAGAGTATAGTAGAAAAACGTAAAGCAGAGTAGAGCAGAGAAGAGCATAGTAGAATAGAGCAGAGCAAGATAGAGTGGAGTATAGTAGAGCAGAGCTAATAAGGCTACATTAGGCTGGAGTTGAGTAGAGCTGAGTAGAGTAGAGTAGAGTAGAGCTAGGATAGGCTAGGCTAAGCTAGGTTAGAGTAGAGTAAGTAGAGTGTAGTAGAGTAGTGGTGTGTAGAGTAGAATACAGTAAAGTAGAGTAGAGTAGAGTAAAGTATTTTAGAGCAAGGTTAGGCTAGGTTAGGCTTGGTTAGGATAGGGTAAGCAAGGCTAGGCTTGAGTATAATAGAGTAGAGTAAAGTGTAGTAGAGTAGAGTAGATTTAGGTTGGGTTAGACTAGGCAAGAGTATAGTAGAGTAGAGTAGAGTAGAGTCAAGTAGAGCAAATTAGAGAAGAGTTGAGAAGAGTAGAGCATTGCATAATAGAGTACAGAAGTGCAAGGTTGGACAGAGTAGAGAAGAGTCGAGCAAAGTTATGCTAGGTTAGGCTAAGTTAAGCTAGGCTAGGCTAGAGTAGAGTTGAGTAGAACACAATAAAGTAGAGTAGAATAGAATAGAATAGAATAGAATAGAATAGAATAGAATAGAGTAGAGTAGATTAGGTTAGAGTAGAGTATAGTGGAGTAGTGTAAAGTGGAGTAGAGTAGAGTAGAGGTGAGGATAGGAGAGGAGAGACGAGAAGTGGAGAGGAGAGGAGAGGAGAGGAGAAGAAAGTAGAGCAGAGTAGAGTAGAGCAGAGTAGAATAGAGTTGAGTAGAGTAGAATGGAGTAGAGAAGAGCAAAGCAAAATAGAGCAAAGAAAAGCAGAGTAGAGTAGAGCAGAGCAGGGTAGAGGAGTGTAGACCACAGCAAAGCAGAGTAGAGTAGAGCAAAATATAGCTTAATAGAGTGAAGTTGAGGAGAGCATAGTACAATAAAGCAAAGCAGAGAAGAGTAGAGCAAAGCTAGGCTAGTCTAATATTGGCTAGAGCAGAGTAGAGTAGAATAGAGTAGACTAGAGCTTTATTAAGTATGGCTAGGCAAGGCTTCGATAGGGTAGTGTAGAGTACAGAAGATTAGAGTAGAGTAGAGTAAAGTAGAGTAGAAAAGAGTAGAGTAGAGTTGAGCAAAGAAGAGTAGAATAGAGTAGAATATAGCAGAGAAAAGTAGAGTAGAAGAGTATAGTAGAGTAGAGTAGAGTAGAATAAAGTAGAGTAGAGCAGAGTAGTATAAAGTATAGTAAAAAAGAGCAGAGCAGAGTATAGTAGAGTTTAGCTAGAGTAGACTAAGTTAAGCTAAGATAGGCTAGGCTAGGATAAAGTAAAGTAGTGTAGAGTAGAGTAATGTAGGGTAGAGTAGAGTAGAGCTAGGTTAGGCTAGGGGAGGCTAAGCCAGGCTAGGCTAGGGTAGGCTAAGCTAGGGTAGAGTAGAGTAGAGTAGAGTAGAGTAGAGTATAACTAGACTAGGCTAGGCTAGACTAGAGTAGAGTAGAGTAGAGTAGAGTAGAATAAAGTAGAGTAGAGTAGAGTAGATTAGGATAGAGTATAGTAGAGTAAAGTATAGTAAAGGAGTAGAGAAGAGAGAGGAGAAGACAACAAGAGAGGAGAGGAGAGGAGAGAAGAAGAGAGCTGAGCAGAATAGAACAGAGTAGAGTAAAAAAGAGTAGTACAAAGAAGAATAGAGAAGAGCAGAGTAGAGTAGAGGAGAGTAAAGCATAGTAGAGAAAAGTAAAGTAGTGTAGAGCAGAGCAAAGTTGAGTAAAGCATAGCTAACATAGGCTAGGCAATGCTAGGTTAAGCGAGGGTAGAGTAGAATAGAGTAGAGTAGAGTATAATTGAATAATGTAGAATGTAGTAGAGCTAGGTTAGGCTAGGTTAGGTTAGAGAAGAGTGGAGTAGAGTAGGCATAATAGGGTTTACTAAGCAACACTGGGCTTTGCTAGGTTAGAATAGAGTAGAATAGAGTATAGCAGAGCAGAGAAGAGCAGAGGAGAGTTGAGCAGAGTAGAAAAGAGCGGAGGAGAGTCGAACAGAGCAGAGTAGAGTAGGATAGAGCTAGGTTAGGCTAGGCTAGGTAAGGCTAGGCTAGAGTAGAGTAGAGTAGAGTGAAGTAGTATAGAGTAGAGTTAGGTTAAGCAAGGCTATGCAAGATTATAGTAGAGTAGAGTAGAGTATAATATAGTAGCATAGGATAGAGTAGAGCTAAGTAAGAAAGAGTAGAGTAAGGTAGGGCTAGGTTTTGCTGGGCTAAGCTAGGCTAGGCTAGGGTAGGCTAAGCTAGGTTAGCGTAAAGTATACTAGAGTAGAGTAGAGCTAGGTTAAGCTAGGCTAGGCTAGGCATGAGTAGAGTAGGGTAGTGTAGAGAGAAGCAAAGTAGAGTAGAGAAGAGCAGAGTAGAGCAGAGCATACAAGAGTAGAGTAGAGTATAGTAGAGAAAAGTTGAGTAGAAAATAGTATAGCATTACAGAGTAGAGCGGAGCTAAGTTAGGTGAAGTTAGGCTAGGCTAAGGTAGCTAGGCTAGGCAAGTCTAGGCTCTGTTTGAGTAAAGTGGAGTTAAGTAGAGTAGTGTATAGCAGAGTAGAGTAGAGTAGACCAAGGTTAGGAAAGGCTAAGCAAGTCTAGGATAAAGTATAGAGTAGAGTATAGTAGAGTAGAATAGAGCAAAGCAGAGAAGAGAAGAGAAGAATAAATTAAAGCATTGTAGCATTGAGAAGAACAGAGAATAAGAGAGTAGAGTAGAGCAGAACATAACTTACAAGTGCAAAGATGAGTAGAGCAGAGCTAGGTTATGTTAAGGAAGGTTAAGTTAGAGAAGAGTAAGCAGAGCTTAGTTAGGCTAGGCAAGCCTTGGCTAGAGTAGAGTCGTGTAGACTAGTGTATAGTAGAGTAGAGCTAGGTTAGGTTAAGCAAAGCCAGGCTAAGGTAAAGTGGGCGAGGCTAGAATAGAGTAGAGTAGAGTAGATAGAATAGAGTAGAGTAGAGTAGAGGTGAGTAGATCAAAGTAGAGTAGGGAAGAGTAGAGAAGAGAAGATTAGAGTATATGAGCAAAGCAGAGTAGAGTAGAGAAGAGTATAGCAAAAGACCAGAGCAATGTAGAGCAGAGCAAAGTAGAGTAGTGTAGAGCAAACTAGAGTAGAGCAGAGCAGAGCTAAGTTAGATTAGGGTAGTTTAGGCTTGAGTGGAGTATAGTAGAGTAAAGTAGGACTAGGTTAGGCTAGGCTATGTTAAGGTAGGCTAGGCTATGGTAGAGTAGAGTAGAGTAGAATATAATATAATAGAGTTGAGTAGAGAAGAGTACAGTGGAGTAGAGTAGAGTAGAGTTGAGTACAATAGATTAGAGTATAGTAGAGTAGAGTAGAGTATAGTAGAGTAGAGCTATTAGCTTAAGCAAGGTTAGGTTAGGCTAGGATAGGATAGGCTCGTGTACGCTTGGCTATGCTAGAGTAGAGGAGAGTATAATAGAGTAGAGTAAACAAGAGTAGAGCTGAGTTAGGTTACGTAAGGCTAGGCTAGGTTAAGCTAGGCAAGGCCAGAGTAGAGTAAATAAGAGTATAGTATAGTAGAGCAGAGCAAAGCAGAGTAAAGATGAGTAGAGTAGAGTGGAGAAGAGTAGAGTAGAGCATTCAAGAGCTAAGTTAGGCTAGGCTAGGTTAGGCTAGGCTAAGCTAGGCTAGGTTAGAGTAGAGTAGCATAAAGCAGAGTAGAGAAGAGCAGATCAGAGTAGAGATTAGTGGAGTAGAGTTATGGTAGGCTAGGCTAAGCTAGGCTTGACAAGGCTGGGGTAGTATAGGCTAGGCCAGACGAGGCTTGGGTAGAGTAGAGTAGAGTAAAGTAAAGCTAGGTTAGGCTAGGCTAAGCTAGGCTTAGTTAGAGTATAGAGTAGAGCAGAGCAAAGTAGAGTAGAGCAATGCATAACAGAGAAGAACAAAACATATTAGAGTAGAGAAGAGTAGAGTAGAGCAAGCTTAGGCTAAGCTAGGTTAGGCTAGGCTAGGCAAGACAAAACTAGAGTAGAGTAAAGTTGAGTAGAGTATAGTAGTGCTTTATTAGGTTAGGCTAGGCTAGGTTTGAGAAAATTAGAGTAGATTAAAATAGAGCTAATTTAGGCTAAGCTAGGCTAAGCTATGGTAGGTGAGGCTAGGTTAGAGTAGAGTAGAGTAAAGTATAATAGAGTCTAGCTTGGTTAGGCTAGGCTAGGCAAGAGTAGGGTAAAGTAGCATTGAGTAGATTAGAGTATAGTAGAATAGAGTAGAGTAGAGTAGGGTAGTGTAAAGTGGAGTAGAGTAGAATAGAATAGAGTATAGTAGAGGAGAGTAGAGAACAACAAAGCAGAGCATAGCAGAACTGTAGTGTAGAGTTGAGTAAAATAGAGTGGAGTAGAGTCGTGTAAAGCAAAGTTGAGTAGAGTAGGACAAGCCTAGGTTAGGCGAGGCTAGGATGGGCTTGGCTATTCTAAGATAGTATATAGTAGAGTAAAGCTAGGTTAGGCTAGGCTAGGTTTCAGTGAAGTAGAGTAGAGCTAGGTTAGACTGAGCTTTGCTAGGGTAGGCTAGGCTAAGCTAGGTTATAGTATAGTAGAATATAGTACAGCAAAGCAAAGTAGGGTTGAGCTGAGTAAAGTTGGGTAAAGAAGAGCAGAGTAGAGCAAGAGTATAGCCAAGCATTGTAGAGAAGAGAAGAGTAGAGCAAAGTAGAGCAGAGTGGAGCTATGTTTGGCTAGGGTAAACTAGGTAGGGCTAGGCTTGAGTAGAGTGGAGTAGAGGAGAGTAGAGTACAGTAGAGCAATGTAAGGCTTGGGTATGCTATTGTAGGCTAAGCTTAAGTAGAGTATAGTAGAGTAGAGCTTGATTAGGCTAGGCATTGTTAAACAAGGGTATACTAGAGTATAGTAGGGTAGAGCATAGTAGAGTAGAATAGTTTAGAGTGGAGTAAAGTAGAGTAGAATTGAGTATAGTAGAATAGAGTAGAGTAGCATCAGAGAGAGGTGATGAGAGGAGAGGAGAGGAGAGGAGAGGAGACGAGAGGACAAAAGAGTAGAGTTGAGCAGAGCATAAAAGAGCGTAACAGACTAGATCAGAGAAGAGTAGAGTAGAACAGAGTAGAGCAGAATAGAGCAGACCAGAGTAGAGTAGAGAAGAGCATAATAGAGTAGAGGAGTGTAGAGTAGAGTAGAGAAAATTAAAGTAGAGTCGAGTAGAGCAGAAAAAAGTAGAGTAGAGCAGAGCTATGTTAGACTAGGCAAGGCTAGGCTAGAATAGAGTAGAGTAGAGAAGAATGGAGTAGAGCAGAGCTAGGTTAGGCTAGGCTATGTTAGACTATAATAGAGTAGAGTAGAGTGTAGTAGAGCAGAGTAGAGCATAGTAAAACTGAGTAGTATAGTGTAGAGTAGAGTAGACCATGACAAAGCTAGGTGGGGCTAGGGTAGGCTAGAGTTGAGTATAATAGAATAGAGTGGAGTAAAGTAGATTAGAGTAGAGCTAGGTTACGATTGGATATGCTAGGCTAAGTTCGAGTAGAGTTGAGTAAGATAGAGTATAGCGAGGTTAGGCTAGGCTAGGCTAGGCTTTGCAAGAGTAGTGTAGGAGTAGTGTAGAGTATAGTAGAGTAGAGTAAAGTAGAGTAGTATAGAGTGGAGTAGTGTAGTAGAGTAATGTGGAGCTAAGTTTGGTTGGGTTAAGTTAGGCTAGGTGAGAGTAGAGTTGAGCAGAGTAGAGTAGAGCTAGGATAGGCTAAGCTAGGCTAGGCTATAGAAGAGTAGAGTAGAGATGAGTAGTGCGTAGTAGAGTAGAGTAGAACATATCAAAGATGAGTATAACAGAGCAGAGAAGAGCAAAGCAGAGCAAAGTAGAGCAAAGTTAGGCCAGGCTAGGTTAGGCAAGGCTAGGCTTGGTTAGAGTTGAGTAGAGTAGAACCAAGTAGACTAGAGCCGAATAGAGTAGATTTGAGAAGAGTAGAGCTAGGTTAGGCAAGGCTAACCTAAGCTAAGCTAAGCTTGGCTAGGCCATGGTAAGCTAGGTTGGGCTAGGCAAGAGTAGAGTAGAGTAGGGTAGAGTAGAGTAGAGTAGAGCTAGGTTAGGCTAGGTTAAGCCATGCCAGGCTAGAGTAAAGGTTAAAGCCAAGTATAGCAGAGCATAGTAGAATAAAGTAGAGAGGAGTAGAGCAGAGAAGAGAAGAGCATAACAGAGCATTGTATAATAGAGCAGAGAAGAGTAGAGTAAGCTTAGGCTAAGGTAGTATAGGCTAGGCTAGGGAATGTTGGACAAGAGTAGAGTAGAGCTTGGTTAGGCTAGGCAAGGCTAGGTTAGAGTGGAGTATAGTAGAGTATAGTAGAGTAGAGTAGAGTTCAGTATAGTAGAGTAGATTAAAGTAGAGTAGAGTAAAGTAGAGTAGAGAAGAGTAGAATAAAGAAGTTTCGAGTAGAGTTGAGTTGAGCTAGGTTAGGCTAGGCTAGGATAGGCTTGGCTAGGCTTGGTTAGGCTATGCTAGGCTAGGCTAGGCTTGAGTACGGTAGAGTAGAGTAGAGTAGAGCTAGGTTAGGTTAGGCTAGGATAGAGTACAATAGAGTAGAGTAGCACAGAGAAGAGCAAAGTGGAGTAGAGCAAAGCATAGTAAAGCATAACAGAGTAAAGAAGAGTATAGCTATGTTAGGCTAGGTCAGGTGTGGCTAGGCTAAGAAAGGATAGAGTAGAGTAGATTAGAGTAAAGCTAGGTTAGCCTAAGCTAGGCTAGGTTAGGTTAGAGTAGAGTAGAGTAGAGTAGAGTAAAGTAGAGTCTAGTAAAATAGAGTAGAGCAAGGTTAAGTTAGGTTAGGCTAAGCTAGGGTAGGCTAGGCTAAAGTAGAGTAGAGTAGAGTTTAGTAAAGCAGAGTATAGCTCAGTTAGGCTAGGATAAGTTAGGAAAGAGTAGAGTTAATTGGAGTAGGGTAGAGCTGAGTTGAGCTGAGTAGAGTAGAGATAAGCATAGTAGAGTAGAGAAGAGATGAGCAAAGAGGAGCAAAGTATAGCAGAGTAGAGTAGAGCAGAATAAACGATAACAAAGTTGAGTAGAGTACAGTAGAGTGGAGCAGAGTAGAGTAGAGCAAGGTTAGGATAAGCTAGGTTAGGCTAGTTAGAGTAGAGTAGTGTAGAGTAGAGTAGAGTAGAGTATAGTATTGTTCAATATAGTAGAGTAGTGTAGAGTATAGTAGAGTAGCGTAAAGCTTGGTTAGACTAGGCTAGGCTATGCTAGGCAAAGCTAGGTTAGATTATGCTAGAGTAAAGTAGAGTAGAGTAAAGAAGAGTAGGGAAGGGTTGAGCAGAGCTAGGTTAGGTTAGTTAGGCTATGATTGGCTAGAGTAGGATAGAGTATAATGTAGTAGAGTAGTATAGATTAGAGTAGAGTAGAGCAGAGGAGAGCTAGGTTAAGCTAAGCTAGGTTTGAGAAGAGTAGAGTAGAGTAGAGCTAGGTTAGCCTAGGCTAGGCTACGCTTTGTTTGGCTAGTCCAAGCTAGGCTAAGCTAAGCTAGGCAAGGCTAGCTTGAATAGAGTAGAGTAAAATAGAGTATAATAGACTTGACCTAGGTTAAGCAAGGCTAGGATAGAGTATAATAGAGTAGAGTATAATGAAGTAGAGAAGAACAGAGTAGAGTAGAGCAATACAGAGCAGCACAGAGCATAGTAGATTAGAGCATTGTAAAGTAAAGCAGAGTAGAGCAGAGCTTGGTTAGGCTAGGCTAAGCTAGGCTAGGCTTGGCCAGGCTAGGCTATAGTAGAGTAGAGGTTTGTAAAGTTAAGTTAGGCTAGTCTAGGCTAGGCTAGGTTAGTGTAAAGAAAAGTATAGTAAAGTGGAGTTGAGTATAGTAGAGTTGAGAAGAGTAGAGTAAAGCTAAGTTAGGCTAAGTTCAGTTAGGGTAAGCTTGGCTAAGATAGGCTAAGCAAAGCTAGTTATAGTAGAGTAGAGTACAATACAGTAGTGCAGAGTAGATTGGAGTAGAGTGGAGCTCTGTTGGGCTAGGTTTGGCAAGGCTATTTTAGAGTAAAGTAGCATAGAACAGAGTAGAGTAGAGCAAAGTAGAGCAGAGTAGTGCTGAGTATGGATGAGTAGAGAAGTGTAGAGTAGAGTAGAGTAGAGCAGAGCAAAATAGAGTAGGGTAGAGTAGAATAGAGTAGAGCAAAGCAGATTAGAGCTAAGTTAGGCTAAGCTAGGCTAGGCTAGGTTAGAGTAGAGTAGAGTATAATATAGTATAGTTGATTAGAGTTGAGCTAAGTTAGGTTAGGCTCAAGTAGGCTAGGCTAGGCTAATTTAAGCTAAGCTAGAGAAGACTAGAGTAGTTTACATAAGAGTAGACTGAGGTTAGGTTAGGCTATGGTAGCATGGGGTAGAGTAAAGTAGAATAGAGTAGAGAAAAGTAGAGTAGAGTTTAGAAGAGCAGTGTAGAGCATAGTAGAGATAGGTTAAGATAGGGTAGGCTAGGCAAGGCTAGAGAAGCTAGAGTTGTGTAAAGTAAGGTGGAGCTGGGTTACGCTAGGCAAGGCTAAGCTAGGTTAGAGAGAAGTAGAGTAGAGTAGAGTAGAGTATAATAAAGTAGAGTAAAGTAGATCTAATTTAGGCTAGGCTAGGCTGGGGTAGGCTACATTAGGCTAAGGTAAGCTAGAGTAGTGTAGAGTAGAGTAGAGTAGAGTAGGGAAGAGCACAATAGAGTAGAGAAGAGCATAATAAAGAAAATCATAATAGAGAATAGTAGAGTAGAGTAGAGCTAGGTTAGGTTAGGATTGGCTAGACTAGAGTAGTGTAGAATAGAATAGATTAGGGTAAGGTAGAGCATAATAAAATGGAGTAGAGTAGTCTAGAGGAGAGGAAAGGAGAGAAAAGGAGAGTAAAGTAGAGGCTAGCAAAGCAGAGTAATTAAAAATAGAGTAGAGGAGAGAAGAGCAAAGCAAAGTAGAGTAGACCTCAGCTAGGCTATGCTTGGCTAGGTTAGGCTAGGCTAAGCTTGAGTAGAGTATAGTATAGTGGACTAGAGTTGAGTAAAGTAGAGCAGAGTAGAGCTCGATTAGGTTAGGCTATGCTAGCTTAGAGTAGAATAGAGTTGAGTGCGGTAGAGTAGAGTAGAATAGAGTGGAGTAGAACACAGTCGATTAGAGTAGAGTAAGAGGTAGGTTAGGCTAGGTTATGATAGGCTAGGCTAAGGCAGGTTAGGCGAGCCTAGGTACGGCTAGAGTAGAGTACAATAGAGTAGGGAGAAGTAGAGTAGAGTAGATAGAGTTGAGCTAGGTTTGGCTAGGCTAAACTAGAGTACACTAGAAGAGAGCATAGTAGAGTAGAGTATAGTCAAACAAACCAGAGCATTACAGAGCAGAGCAAAGTTGTGTTGAGCTGAGCTGACAAGAGCTAAGTTAGGTCGGGCTAGGAAAGCCAAGGCAAGAGAAGAGCAAGGTTAGGTTAAGTTTGGCTAGGCTAAGCTAGGTAAAAGTAAGGTAAACTAGAGTAGAGCTAAGATAGGTTAAGCTAGCTAGGTTAGGTTTGGAAAGGCTAGGAAAGGATAGGTTAGGCTAGGTTAGGCTGGGATAGGCCTGGTTAAGCTAGAGTAGAGTAGAATATAGTAGAGTAGTGTAGAGTAGCATAGGGTAGAGTAGGGTAGAGTAGAGTAGAGCTAGATTAGGATAGGCAAGGCTAGGCTAGGCTAGAGTACAATGGAGTAGAGTAGAGTAGAGAAGTGCAGAGTAGAGTAGAGCTAAGCTGAGTAAAGTAGAGTAGGTTAGAGAAGAGCAGAGTAAGGTTAGGCTAGGCTTGGCTAGGCTAGACAGGAGTAGAGTATTATAGAATAGAGCTAGTCTTGGCTAGGCTTTGCTAGGTTAGGCTAGTTTAGGTTAGAATGGAGTAGAGTAGAGTAGAGTAGTATAGAATAAGTAGAGTAGAGTAGAGTAGAGTTAGGTTAGGTTAGGCTAAGCTAGGTTAGGCTAACGTAGAGTAGAGTAGACTAAAGTAGAGTAGAGCAGAGTAAAGTGGAGTAGAGTAGAGTATAATGGAGTAGAGTAGAGTAGAGTAGAATAGAGTATAGTAGAGTAGAGTAGAGCTTGTTTAGGCTAGGTTGGGCTAGGCTTGGCAAGGCTAGGCTATAGTAGTGTAGAATAGAGAAGAGAAGAGCATAGTTGAGAAAAGAAGAGTATAGTAGAGCATAATAGAGTAGAGTAGAGTATAACAGTGCATAATAGAGCAAAATTAGGTAAACTAAGCCTAGCTAGGCTAGGCAAGGCTAGGTTAAAGTAGAGTTAAGTAGGGTAGAGAATAGTATAGTAGGTAGAGTAGAGAAGAGTAGAGCAAGGTTAGGCTAAGCTAAAGTAGAGTAGATTAAAGTAGAGTAGAGTATAGCAGAGTAGAGAAGAGTAGATAAGTGCAAAGTTGAGCAGAGTAGAGTATAAAAGAGTAGAGCAGTGTAGATCAGAGAAGAGTAGAGTAGAGTAGAGCTAGGTTAGCTAGGTTAGAGTAGAATAGAGCAGAGTAGAGTCGAATAAAATTAGTTTAGGCTAGGCTAGGTTTTAGTGGGGAGTTGTAGAGTAGAGAAGAGTATAGAGTAGAGGTTAGTAGGGCAGAGCATAGTAGAACAAGATTATGCTAGGATTGATTATGCTAGTTTAGGCAAGGCTAGGCTAGCTAGAGTATAGTAAAGTAGAGTAGAGTAGGGTAGAGTAGAGTAGAATAGAGTATAGTAAAGCTAGGTTAGGATAGAGTGTGATAGCGTAGTGTATGGGAGAGTAGAGCAGAGTAGAGCATAATAGTACAGAGCAAAGTAGAGTAGAGTAGAGTAGAGCAGAGCGAAGCTAAATGGAGTAAATCATAGAAGAACAGAGCATAGAAAAGTATAGTTTATAGAGTAGAGTAAAGTAGAGCTAGGTTAGGTTAGGTTGTGCTAGGGCATACTTGGCTGGGCTAGGCTAGAGAAGAGTAGGGTGGACTAGAGCAAAGTTAGGATAAGCTAAGCTAGGCTTGGTTAGAGTAGAGTAAAGTAAAGTAGAGTAGAGTAGAGTATAGTAAAGTAGAGTAAAGCTAGGTTAGGCTCTTCAAGAAAAGGTTCGACTAGGCCAAAGTAGAGAAGTGTAGAGTGGAGTTGTGTAGAGCTTTATTAGGATAAGTTAGGCTAAGCTAGGCTTTAGTAAAGTAGAGTAGAGTTGAGGAGAACAGAGTATAGCAAAGCAGAGTAGAGAAGAGAAGAGTAGTTTAGAGCAGAGAAGAGCATAGTAGAGTAAAGTTGAGTTTAGCTATGTAAAGAAAAGTAGAGCATAGCAAAGTAGAGCCGAGTAGAACAGATCATAGCAGACTAAAGTAGAGTAGAGTAGAGTAGAGTAGAGCTAGTCAGCCTAAGCAAGGTTAGGTCAGGTTATGCTAGGCAAGGTTAGAGTAAAGTAGAGTAGATTTGTGTAGAGTATAGAATAAATGAGTAGAGGAGAGCTTGGTTAGGTTAGGCGACGTGAGGCTATGCTAGGCTAAGTAAGGCTAGGGTAGGCTTGAGTAGAGTAGAGTAGAGGAGAGTAGAGTAGAGTTTGGTTAGGCTAAGTTGGAGTAGAGTAGAGTAGAGTACAATAGAGTAGAGTAGACTAGAGAAGAGCTAGGTTAGCCTGGGCTAAGCTAGGCTAGGGTAGGGTTGGCTAATATAGGCTAAGCTAGGCAAAAGTAAAGGAGAGTAGAGTAGAGTAGAGTACAGTAGAGCTAAGTTAAGCTAGGCTAGGCTTGGATACTCTAAGGTAGGCTAGAGCATAGTAGAGCAGAGTAAAGATGACAAGAGTAGAGCAAAGCAGAGTAGAGTAAAGCAGAGTAGAGCAAAGTAGAGTAGAGTAGAGTAGAGCAGAGCAAAGCTAAGTTACGCTAGGCTCAACTAGGCTAGCTTAGGTTAGGCTAGGCTAGAGTAGGGTAGATTTGAGTAGAGTAGAGTAGAGTAGAGCAAAGCTATGATAAGCTAGGATAGGTTCGGCGAGGCTAAAGTAGAATATAGTAGAGTAGAGTAGAGAACCACAAAGTAGAGCAGAGAAAATTAGAGTGAGGTACAAAAGAGCAAAGTAGAGTAGAGCAGACCAAAGCAGATCAATGAAGAGAAGAGCAAAGAAGAGTAGAGTAAAGTTAGGTAAGCTTGGCTAGGCTAGGTTGGGTTTGAGTATTGTAGAGTAAAGTAAAGTAGAGCAAAGCAAGGCAAGGCTAGGTTGGAGTAGAGTAGGGTAGAGTAGAGCAAGGATTGGCTAGGCAAGGCTAAGCATGGTTAAAGAAGGGCAAAGTAGAGTAGAGTAGAGTAGAGTAGAGTAGAGTCGAGTAGAGCTAGGTTAGGTTGGCGAAGCTATGCTTGGCTATAGTAGAGTAGAGTTTAATAGACTAGAGTAGAGAAGAATAGAGCATACAATAATAAAGAAGAGTAGGGAATAGTAGAGCAGAGTTGAGCAGAGTGGAGAAGAGTAGAGCAGAGCAGAGCTATGTTTGGCTAGGCTAGGCCAGGCTAAGCTTGAGTAGAGTAGAGTAGAGTAAAGCTAGTCTAGGCAAGGCTAGGATTAAGTAGAGTAGAGCAAAGTAGAGTAGAGGAGGGTAGAGTGAGGCTAGGGTAGGCTAAGGTAGGCTAGGTTTTGCTTCTCTTAGCTAGGGTAGGCTAAAGAAGAGTTGAGCATAATAGAGATAAGTAGAGCAGAGAAGAGTAGAGTAGAGCTAGGTTAGGCTAACTAGAGTAGAGTGTAGTAGTGTAGAGTAGAGTAGAGCAGTGTATAGTAGAGCAGAGTAGAATAGAGTCGAGCAGAGAAAAGTTAGGTTAGGCTAGGCTGTAGTAGAGTTGAGTAGAGCTAGGTTAGGCTAAGCTAGGTTAGAGTAGAGTATAGCATAATAGAGTAGAGTAGAGTAGATTAGATTAGAATTAAGCTAGGCTAAGGTAGGCAAGAGTAGAGTGGAGGAGAGTAGAGTAGACTAAAGCATAGTTAGGCTAGGCTAAGCTAGGTTAGGCTAGAGCAGAGTATTGTGGAGTGAGTAGAGCAGAGTAGAGTAAAGTAGAGTAGAGTAGAAATAGGTTAGGCATGGCTAGGCTAGGTTAGGCGAGGTTAGGCTAGGTTAGGCAAGGCAAGGTTTGTAGTAGAGTACAGTATAGTAGCATTGAGTAGTGTAGCGCTAAGTTAGGCTAGGCTAGAGTGTAATAGAGCAAAGTAGAATAGAGAAGATTAGAGTAGAGCAAAGTAGAGTAGAGAAAAATAAAGCACTATAAAGAAGGGTGGAGTAGAGCAGAGCTAGGTTTTTTTAAGCTAGGCTAGGCTAGGAAAGGCTTGGCTAGGCTAGAGTAGAGTAGATTAGAGTAGAGCTAGGTTAGAAAAAAGTAGAGTAGAATAGAGTAGAGTAAAGTATGATATAGTAGAGTAGAGTTAGGTTATGTTAGGCTAGAGTAGAGTAGAGTAGAGAAAAGTAGAATACTGTAGAGTAGAATAGAGTAGAGTAGAGTTTTGTTAGGGTAGGCTAAGTTAGGTAAGGCTAGAGCAAAGTAGAGTTGAGTTGAGAAGGGTAGAGAAGAGCAAGGCATAGTAGAGCAAAGTAGAGTGGAGAAGTGTAGAGTAGAGCAGAGTTGAATCGAGCAAAGAAAAGAAGAGCAGAGAAAAGGAGATAGAGTAAAGTATAGTATAATAGAGTAGAGTATAGTATAGTGGAGCTAGGTTATGCTATGCTAGGTTAGGCTAGGCTACGTTAAGCTATGTTAGAGTAGAGTTGAGTAGAGTAGAGTAGAGCCAGGTTATGTTAGGCAAGGCAAGGCTAAAGTAGAGTAGAGTAGATTAGAGCAGAGCATAGTAAAGCAGAGTAGAGCAGAGCATAATAGAATTGATTGGAGAAAAGTGGAGCAAAGTAGAGTAGGATAGCATAGAGTAGGGTAGAGCATAATAGAGGAAAGTAGAGTAGATTAAAGCTTGGTTAGGCTAGGCTAGGCTAAGTTAGAGTAGAGTATAATAGAGTAGAGTAGAGCTAGGTTAGGCTATGTTATGATAGGATGGGCTTGCCTACTCTAGGCTAGGCTTGAGTAGAGTAAAGTAGAGTATAGTAGAGCTAAGTTAGGCCTTGCTAGGTTAGAGTAGATTAGAGTATGGTAAAGTTAAGTAGAGTAGCATAGAGCAGAGTAGAGCTAGGCCAGGCGAAGCTTTGCTAGGGTAGGCTAGGCTAGAGTAGAGTAGAGTAGAATATAGCAATGCAAAGTACTATAGAGTAGAGAAGAGTAGAGCAGACCAGAGCAAGGTTAGGCTAAGATAGGTTAGAGAAGAGTAGAGTAGAGTAGAGTGGAGAAGATAGCATCTAGGTTAGGCTAAGCTATGTTAGGTGAATTTTTAGTAGAGTAGAGTAAAATATAATAGATTAGAGTAGAGTATAATTGAGTAGAGTAAAGTTCAGTAAAGCTAGGTTAGGCTAGACAAGGTTAAACTAGGGTAGGCTAAAGTAGGCTAAGCTAGGCTAAGATAGACTTGAGTAGAGTAGAGAAGAGTAGAGTTTGGTTAGGTAAGGCTAAACTAGCCAGAGTATAGTAGAGCTGAGCAAAGTATGCTAGAGTAGAGTAGAGTAGAGTAGAGCAAAGTAGGGTAGAGTAGAGATGAGTAGAGCAGAGTAGAGTAGAGCAAAGTAGAGCCAAGTATAATAGAGTAGAGCAGAGCGAAGTAGAGAAGGGTAAAGAAGAGCAAAGCACAACAGAGCATAGTAGCATCGAGTAGAGTAGAGCTATGTTACGCTAATCTAGGTTTGGTTGGAGTGAAGTAGAGTGGAGTAGATAAGAGTAGATTAGAGTAGAGTATAATAGAGTATAGTATAGTAGTGTGGAGTAGGGTCGAGTAGAGCTAGGTTGGGCTAGGCTAAGCTATGCTACGTTAGGCTAGGCCAGAGTAGAGTATAGTAGAGTACAGCTAGGATAGGTTAGGCTAGGCGAGGTTAAGCTAGGCTAAGATAGAGTAGAATACAGTAGAGTAGAGTAAAGTAGAGCATAGTAGGGCAGAGCAAAGCAGAGTAGACCAGAGTAGAACATAGTATAGTGGAGCAGAGCAAAGTAGAGCAGAGCAGAGAAAAGCAAAGCAAAGCATAGCAGAGTCAAGCAAGGTTAAGCTAAGCTATGCTAGGCGAGGGTGCAGAAGGCTAAGCTAGGCTAGAGTAAAGTAAAGAAGAGTTGAGTAGAGCAAGGTTTGACTAGCTGAGGCTAAGCTAGGTTAGAGTCAGGTTGAGTAGGGTAAAGTAGAGTAGAGAAGAGTAGAGTAGAGCAAAGTAGAGTAGGATAGAGTATAGTAGAGAGAGCTAGGTTAGGCAAGGCTAGGTTAGGTAAGGCAAGGCTAAGGTAGGTTGGGCTAGGCAAGGGTAGATTAGAGTATAGAAGAGTAGATTATAGTAGAGCTAGGTTATGCTTGGCTAAGCTAAAGTACAATAGAGTAGAGTAGAGTAGAGTATAATAGTGTAGAGTAGAGTGGAGTAGAGTAGAGTAGAGTAGAGTAGAGGAGAGATAAGATAGGGTAGGTTAGGTAGGAGTAGTGTACAGCAAAGTAGAGAAGGGTTAGGGTAGGATAGGCTAAGCTAAGTTAAAGTAGAGTAGAGTAAAATCTAGTAGATTAGCATAGAGTGAAAGTAGAGTAGAGCTAGGTTAGGTTAGGCTAGGATAGGCTAGGCTAGAGTTTGCTAGGCAAGGTGAGGATAGGCTAGAGTAGAGTATGGTAGAGTAGAATATAGTAGAGTAGAATATAATAGAGTAGTGCTCGATTAGGCTAGGCTAAATAAGGCTAGAGCAGAGTAAAGTAGAGTGGAGTAGAGCAAAACAGAGTAATGTAGAGTAGAGTGGAACAAAGCAGGGCAAACAAGAGCAGGGCATAGTGGAACATAATAAAGTAGAGTAGAGCAAAGATTAGTATAGCAGAGTGTGGTAGAGTAGAGCTTGGTTTCGCTAGGTTAGGTTAGAGTAGAGTAAAGTAGAGTAAAATAGAGAATAGTAGAGTAGAGTAGAGAAGAGCTAAGTTAGGTTAGGCTAGGTAAGAATAGATAAGGCTAGGCTAGGCTAGGCTAGAGTAGAATAGAGTAGACTAGAGTACAGTAGATTAGAGAAGAGCAGAGCAAGGTTAGGCTTTGGTAGGTTAAAGTACAATGGAGCAGATTAGAGTATAATAGAGTAGAGTGTAGTAGAGTAAAGTAGAGTAGAGAAAAGCTAGGTTAGGCTAGGCTAAGTTAGTGTAGAGTAGAGTAGAGTAGAGTAGAGTAGAGCAGAGTAAAGTAGAGTAGAGCTAAGTTATGTTAGGATAGGGTAAGCTAAATTAGAGTTGAGTAGAGTAGAGTAGAGTATATTTGAGTAGAGTAGGGTAGAGTAGAATATTGAGTTTAATAGACCTAGGTTAGGTTAGGCTAAGCTTGGGTAAGATAAGTTAGGCTACACTAGGCTTGAGAAGAGCAGGACAGAGTAGGGTAGAGTAGAGTGGAGTCGGGCTAGGTTAGGCTAGGCTCGGTTAGGCCAAGCTAAACTTGGCTAGAGTATAGTAGAGTACATTAGAGCGAAGTAGAGCAGAGCAGAGAAAAGTAGAGCTAAAAAAAATACGACAGAGCATAATATAGCAGAGCAGAGCCAAGATGAGCTAAGAAGAGTAAAGCAGAGGAGAGTAGAGCATAGTAGGGTAGAGTGATGTTAGGCTAGGCTAGGCTATGCTATATAGAGCAAAGTAGAGCAGAGTAGAGTAGAAAAAAATAGAGAGAATAAAAGAGTAGATTAGAGTAGAGTAGAGCAGAGTAGAGCAGAGCATAACAAAGAAGAGCAGATCAAAAAATAGTAGAGCTGTGCAAGTAAAGTAAAGTAGAGTTAAGCTAGGATATGTTAGGCTAGACAAGGCTTGGTTAGGCTGTGCTAGGCTAAGGTAGAGTAGAGTAGAGTACAGCTTGGTTAGGCATGGCTAGGTTAGGCTAAGTTAGAGTAGAGTTGAGTTGAGTAGAGTGGAGTAGAGTATAATATAGTATAATAGGGTAGAGTAGAGTACAATGGAATAGAGTAGAGCTAAGTTAGGCTAGGTTAGGCTAGAGCAGAGTTGGGTAGAGTGGATTAGAGTAAAGTAAAGCTCAGTTAGGTTAGGGTAGGCTAAGTAGAGTAGGGTTGGCTAGAGTAGAGTAGAGTAGAGTAGAGTAGAGTAGAGTAGAGTAGAGCAAAGCAGAGAACAACAAAGCAGAGTAGAGTAGAGCAGAGTAGAGAAGAGTAGAATAGAGTAGAGCAGAGTAGAGTAGAGCTAGGTTAAGCTGAGCTAGGTTATACTAGGCTAGGCTAGGTTAGAGTAGAGTAAATTAATGTATATTAGAGTAGAGTACAGTGGAATAGAGTGGAGTATAGTATAGTAGAGTAGAGTAGAGTAGAGTAGAGTAAAGAAGATTAGAGCAAGATTAGGGTAAGCTAAGTTAAAGAGAGTGGAGTAGGGCATATTTGAGTATAATAGGGTACAATAGAGCAAGATTAGTCTATGCTTTGCAAGGCTAGGCTAGAGTAGAGTAGAGCTAGGTAAGGCTAAGCTAGCCTAAAGTATAGAGTAGAGTAGAGGATAGCAGAGTAGAGTGGAGCAGAGCAGAGTGGAGCATAGCAGAGTGGACCATAGTAGAATAGAGTAGAGCTAAGCATAACAGAGTACAGCATAGTAGAGTAAAGCTAGGTTAGGTTAAGTTAAGCTAAGTTTGGCTAGGCTATCCTAGGCTAGGCTATAGTAAAGTAGAGTAGAGTAGGGCTGTTACACTAAGTTAGGCTAGGTTAGATAAGAGTAGAGTAGAGTAGAGTAAAATAGAGTAGAGTAGAGTAGAGTAGAGTATAGTATAATAGAGTAGAGCTAAGTTAGGCTAGGCTAGGCAAGAGTAGAGTTGAGTACAGTAAAGCTAGGTTAGGCTAGGCAAGGATAATCTAGCCTGGAGTAGAGTAGAGTAGAGTGTAGTAGAGTAGAGTAGATTAATGTAGAATAGAGCAAAGTAGAGCAGAGTAGACTAGAGTAGTGTAGAGGAGAGTAGAGTAGAGTAGAGCAGAGTAGTAAAGGAAAGCGGAGCAGAGTTGAGTAAAAGAGTAGAGCAAAGAAATGTATAGTAGACTAGAGTAGAGTTAGGTCGGGTTATGTTAGGCTAGGTTAGGCTAGGCTAGATTAAAGTAGAGTAGAGTGGAGCAGAGTAGAGTAGAGCTTAGTAAGGCTAGGCTAAAGTAAATTAAGATAGAGTAGAGTGGAGTAGAGTAGAGTAGAATAGAGTAGAGTAGGTTTATGTAGAGTTAGGTCAGGTTGGGTTAGGCTAGGCTTGGCTAGGCTAGGCTAGAGTGGAGTAGAGTGGGCTAGAGTAAAGTAGAGCAGAGCTAGGTTAGTTAAGCTAGGATAGAGTATGGTAGAGCAGAGTGGATTAGAGTAAAGTAGAGTAGAGAAGAGTATAGTAGAGTAAAGTAGAATTGTGTAGAGCAGAGTAGAGTAGAGTAGAGTAGAGCAAAGTAGAGAAGAGCAGAGTAGAGAAGAGCCAGGTAACGCTAGGCTAGCCTTGAGTAATGTAGAGAAGAGTTGAGCAAAGCAGAGTAGAGTAGAGCTAAATTAGGTTATGCTAGGCTTGAGTAAAGTAGAGTAGTGTAGAGTAGAGTAGAATAAGGCTGAGCTTAGTAGAGCAAAGCAAAGAAGAATAGAGTAGAGCAAAGTAGAGCTAGGTTAGGTTAAGTTAGGCTAGACTAGGTTAGAGTAGAGTAGAGTGGGGCAAGGTTAGGCTATGAAAGGCGAGGCAAGATCAGAGTAAAGTAGAGTATAATAGATTATATTAGAGTATACTAAAGTAGATTAGAGAAGAGCTAGGCTAGTCTATGCTAGGGTAGGATAGGCTAGATTAATATATGCTATGCTAGAGTTTAGAGTGGAGTAAAGTAGAAAAGATTAAAGTAGAGCATAATAGAGCATAGTAGAGCAAAATAAAGAAATGCAAAGAAGAGTAGAGTAGACTAGAGAAAAATAAGGTTAGGTTAGGCTATGTTAAGCTAAGCTAGGCTAGAATGGACTAGTGTGGATTAGAATAGAGTTGAGTAGTGTAGATTAGTGTAGAGAAGAGTAGAGTCAGGTTAGGCTAGGCTAGGCTAGGCTAGACTAGGCTAGATTAGAGTAAAGTAGTGTAGAGTAGAATAAAGTAGAGTAGCAAAGAGGAGCAAAGCAGAGTAATGCAGAGAAGAGCAGAGTAGTGTAGAGCAGACCAGATTAAAAAAAATGAGTAGAATAGAGAAGAGCGGAGCAGAGTATCGTAGAGTAGAGTAGAGTAAACTAAACTAGAGTACAGTAAAGTAAATCTTTATTAGGTTAGGCTAGGTTAGAGTAGAGTAGAGTAAAGTAAAGTAGAATTGAGTAGAGTAGAGTAGAGCTAGGTTAGGCTAGGCTAGGGTAAATAAGGCAAGGCTAGGCAAAGGTAGAGAAGATTAGAGTAGAGTATAGTAGAATGGAGTAGAGCTAGGTTAGGCTAGGCTAAAGTACAGTATGGGAGAACAGAGAAAAACATTGTAGAGTATGGTAAAGCTGAGCTGAGCAGATTAGAACTTTGTAGAGTAGAGCAGAGCTGAGTTGAGTAAAGTAGACGGGTTCTAAGTTAGGTTAGGCTTGGCTAGAGTAGAGCATTGTAGAGTAGAGTAGAGTAGAATAGAGCAAAGTAAATAAGAGTAGACCAGAGCAAAGTTGTGCAGAGCAGAGCTAGTGGAGAAGAGTAGAGCAGAGTAGAGCTAAGTTAGGATAGGCTGGGCTAGGCTATGCAAGGCTAAGTTAGAGTAGAGTGGAATAGAATACAGTAGGGTATATAGAGTAGAGTAGAGAAGAGTAGAGTTAAGTAGAGCTCGATTAGGCTAGGCTTGGCTAGGTTAGTGTAGAGTAGATTATAGTAAAGAAGAGTAGAGTAGAGTATAGTAGAATAGAGTAGAGTGGAGTTAAATAAAGCTAGGTTAGGCTAGGCTAGGCTAGACTAAACTAGGCTAGAGTATAGTAGAGTAGAGTAGGGTACAATAGAGTAGAGCAGAGTAGAGTAGAGCAGAGTAAAGTTGAGTAGAGCAATGCAGAGTAGAAGAGAGTAGAGTAGAGCAAAGTAGGATAGAGTAGAGCAAAGCAGAGTAGAGAAGATTAGATTTAGGTTAGGCAAGGTTAGGCTAGGCCAGGCTCAGCTATAGTATAGTAGAGAAGAGCTAGGTTAGGTGAGGCTAAGTTAGGCTAGGATAGAGAAGAGTAGAGTAAAGTAGATTGGAGTAGAGCAAAGTAGAATGAGTAGCAAAGAGTAGAGTAGAGTAAAGCTATGTTAGGCTATGGTTGGCTAGGTTATCATAGAGTAGATTAGAGTAGAGTAGACTAGAGTATAATAAGGTTAGGCTACTAAACAAGTGTATAGAGCATAGCAGAGCAAAGCATAGTATTGTAGAGGAGAGCAGAGAAGAGTAGAGTAGAGCATAGCATAGTAGAGTTGAGTTAGGGAAGAGATTGGTTAGGTTAGGCTAGGCTAAGCTTGGATTAGGTAGGCTAGGCTAGGCAAGGTTAGGCTAGAGTAGAGTGTAATAGAGTAGAGTAGCACTTCGTTAGTTTAGGCTAGGTTATGTTAGAGTAGAGTAGAGTTAATTAGAGTAGAGTTGAGTAGAGTAGAGTCTAGGATATAGCAGGTTTGGAGGGGCTACACTATAGTAGAGTAGATTAAAGTGGAGTAGAGTAGAATAGAGTAGAGTAGAATAGAGTAGAGTAGAGCTATATTAGGCTAAGCTAAACAAGGCTAAAGTGTAGAGTAGAGGTAAGCAAAGTAAAGTGGTAAAGCAGAAGAGAGGAGAGGATAATAGAGTAGAGTAGCACAGTGAAGAGGAGAATAGGGTAGAGCAGAGCAGAGTTAGGTTAGGCTAATGTATGTTAGACTAAGTTAGGCTAGGCTAGAGTAGAGGAGAGTAGAGTAGTATTAGGTTTTATTAAGCTAGGGTAAGCTAAGCTAGGCAAGGCTAGAGTAGAGTAGAGTAGAGTAGAGTATAGTAGAGTAAAGTAAGGCTAAATTAAGCTAAGCTAGTGTGTAGTAGAGTAGAGTTGAGCAGAGTAAAATAAGTAGAGTAGAATAGAGTAAAGTAGAATTTAGAAAAGTAGAGTGGAGTGGAGTAAAGTAGAGTAGAGTAAAGTAGAGAAGATGAGAGGAAAGGAGAGAAGAGGAGAGGAGAAGAGAGTAGAGCCTAATAGAGTATAGCAAAGTAGAGTAAAGTATTGTAGAGCAGAGTAGAGTAGAATATAATAGATCATAGTAAGGTTGAGAAGAGTAGACCAGAGCAGAGTAGAGGAGAGCATAAGAAAGTAGAGGAGAGTAAAGTAGAGTAGAGAAAAGTAGTACAGAGCAAAGTAGAGTAGGGCAAGTAGAGTAGAGTAGAGCAGGGCAAGGTTAGGTTTGTCTCGACTAGGCTATGTTAAGCTAAGATAGATTAGAGCAGAGAAGAGTGAAGTAGAGTAGAGTAGAGTAGAGCAGAGTAGTGTTAGGTTAGGGTAAGCTAGGCTAGAGTATAGCAGAGTCGAGTAGAGTAAAGTAGAGAGGATTAGAGCATAGCAGTGTAGAATAGAGAAGAATTGGGTAGAGTAGAGCATAGCAGAATAGAGTAGACAGAGCAGTGCATAGCAGAGAAGAGCTAGGTTAGGCTAAGGTACACAAGAGTAGAATATAATAGAATAGAATGGAGTAGAGTAGAAAAGAGTAGAGAAAATGAGACGAAAGGAGAGGAGAAGAGAGGAGAGGAGAGTAGAGTAGAGCAGAGTAGAGTCAAGCAGCGCATAGAAGAGTAGAGCAAGGTATAGTATTGTAGAGAAGAGTAGAGTATAGAAGAGTAGAGTATAATAGAGTAGAGTAGACTAAAGTTGACAAAAGAAGAGCATAATAAAGTAGTGGAGAGCAAAGTAGAGTAGAGAAAAGTAGAATAGAGCAAAGTAGAGCAGAGCAGAGTAGAGTAGAGTAGAGCAGAGCAAGCTTAGGTTAGTTTCGGCTAGGCTATGCTCGGCTCAAGTAGAGTAAAATAAAGAAGAGTAGGGTAGAGTACTGCTCGGTTAGGCTTGGCAAGGCTAGAGTATATTGGAGTAGAGTATCATAGAATAGAGTAGATTATAATAGAGTAGAGTAGAATAGAGAAGATTTGAGTAGAGCAGAGCAGGGAAAAGCAAAGCACGGTTAGGTTAGGCTTGGGTTGGCTATGCTAAAGTAGACAAGAGTAGAATAGAATAGAGTAGAGTAGAGTATAGTTGAGCAAAGTTAGAATAGGCTAGGCTAGGCTAAGTTAAAGTAGAGTATAGTAAAGTAGAGTAGAACTAGGTTAGGCTAGGCTAGGGTAGGCTAAACTAGGCTATGCTAAACTAGAATAGAGTGGAGTTGGGTAGTGTGGAGTTGAGCTCGGTTTGGCAGGCTAAGCTAAGCAAGGATAGGCTACGCTAATCTAGTGTATGCAAGGTTAGGCTAGAGTTGGGTAAAGTAGTGTAGAGTTGGGTAGAGTAAAGTAGAGCTAGATTTGGCTAGGCTAGATTATAATAGAGTGGAGCAGAGTAGAGAAGAGTTAGGTTAGTCTAGGCTAGGCTAGGTTAATCTATGCTACAGTAAAGTAGAGTAGAGTAGAGCTAAGTTAGGTTAAGCTAGGCTAGGCTAGAGAAGAGTATAATAGAGTAGAGTAGAGTAGAGTAGAGTACAGTAAAGTAGAGAAGAGTAAAGAAAAGTAGAGTAGAGTAGAGTAGAGTAGAGAAAAGTAGTGTAGAACAAAGCAAAGAAAAGCAGAGTTTGGTTATTTTAGGATAGGCTAGGCGAGGCTAGGCGAGAGTAGAGTAGAGTATAGTAGAGTATAGTATACTAGAGAAGAATAAAGCTAGGTTAGGCTAGGCTAGGTTAGACAAGATTAAAGTAGAGTAGAGTAGAGTAGTGTTGAGCAGAGTATAGTAGAGTATAGTGGAGTAAAGTATAGTAGAGCTAGGTCAGGCTAGGCTAGAGATTAATAGAGTAGAGTAGAGAAGAGAATAGTAAAGTAGAGGTTAGTAGAGTAAAGTATAAGGAGGTTAGGCTAGGTTATAGAAGAGTAGAGTAGACTAGAGCTAGGTTAGGCTAGGCTAGGCTAGGCTAGGTTGGCTAGGTTAGGCTTGGCAAAGCTAAGCTTGGCTAGGCTAGGTTATGCTAGTTTAGAGTAGAGTAAACTTATGCTAGGTTAGGATAGGTTAGGGTAGACTACAATAGAGTAGAGTATAGTAGAGTAGAGCAAACTTGTACAGAGTAAAGCAGGGTAGGGTAGACTAGAGCATATTAGAGTGAGCATAGTAGAGTAGAGTAAAGTACAGCTAGGTTAAGCAAGGCAAGGCCAGATAAGGCTAGGTTAGGCAAGAGTAGAGTAGAGTGTAGTAGAGTTAGGTTATGCTAGGCTAAGGTAGGCTAAGTTAGAATAGAGTAGAGTAGAGTAGAGCTAAGTTTGGCTAGGATAGATTATAGTAGAGTAAAATATAGTGGAGTAGAGTAGAGCTCTATTAGGTTGGGCTAGGTAAGGATAGCCCTTAGTAGAGTAGAGTAGAACAGAGAACATAGCATAACAGAGCAGAGCAAAGAAGAGTAAAGCAAAGCAGAGAAGAGCATAGTAGTTTAGAGTAGAGAAGAGTAGAGCAATATAGAGAAAAATAGAGTAGAGCAGAGCATAACAAAGTATAATAGAGCTAGGTTAGGTTAAGCAAGGCTAGGTTATGCTAAACTAGGCTAGGTTAGAGATAAGTTGAGTGCAGTAGGGTAGAGTAAAGTAGAGCAGAGTCAATTATAATATAGTATAGTTGCATTGAACAGAGTAGAGTAAAGCAAGGTTAAGTTTGGCTAGGTAGGCTAGGCTAAAGTAGAGTAGAGTAGAGTATAGTGAATTAGAGTAGTGTAGGGTAGAGTAGAATAGGGTAGAGTAGAGTAGAGTAGTATAGAGTAGGGTTAGCTAAGTTAGGCTAAATAAGGCTAGAGTAGATTAAAGTACAGTAGAGTAAAGTTAAGTAGAGTAGAGAATAGTAGAGTAGAGCAGACAGACTAGAGCAAAGCAGAGTCGAGAATAAAGCAGAGCATAATAGAGTAGGGTAAAGCTGAGTAGAGTTGAGTTTAGCTAAGTTAGGCCACTTAGAGTAGAGGAAAGAAGAGTTGAGTAGAGTAGAGTAGAGCTAGTTTAGGATAGGCTAGGTTAGATTGATGTAGAGTAGAGTAGAGTGGAGTGTAGTGGAGTACAGTATAATAGACTATAGTAGAGTAGAGTAGAGTGGAGTGGAGATGAGTGAAGCATAGCAGAATTGAGTAGAATAGAGTAAAGCTAGGTTAGGCTAAGCTAAGCATGGGTAGGCTAAGCTAGTCTAGGCTAGAGTAGAGCAAAGTAGAGCATTGTAAAGTTCGATAAGGTTAGGCTAGGCAAAAGCAGGGGAGAGTAGAGTAGAGTAGAATAGAGCAAAGCAGAGTAGAATACAGCAGAGTAGAGTTGAGTTGAGAAGAGCAGAGTAGTGTAGAGAAGAGCATATTAGAGAAGAGTAGAGCATAGTAGAATAAAGCAGAAAAGAATAGGGCAGTGCAGAGTAGTGCAGTGTAGTGCTGGGTTAGGTTTAGCAAGGCTAGGCGAGGATAGAGTAGAGTCGAGTAAAGTAGAGTAGAGTAGAGTATAGTAAAATAGAGCAGAGTAAAGTATAGTAGAGTATAGTAGAATAGAATAGAGTAGAGCTAGGTTAGGCTAGGCTAGTTCGGTTAGGTTAGGCTAGAGAAGAGTAAAGATGAATAGAGTAGACTGGAGTAGAGTATGGTAGAGTATAATAGAGTAGAGTAGAGTAGAGCTAGGTTGCGGAAGGCTAGACTAGCTTAAAGTAGAGTAGAGACGACTAGAGCTTAGTAGAGTGGAGCAGGGTAGAGCAGAGCAAATTATAGCTACATTAGACTAGGGTAGGCTAGACTAGAGTAGGTTAGAGTAGAGTAGAGAAGAGTAGAGCTAAGTTTGGTTTTGCTAGGCTAGGTTAAGTTAGAGTAGAGTAGAGTAGAGTAGCATAGAGTAAAGTAGAGTAGAGTAGAGTAAAGCTTAGTAGAGTTAGGTTAAGCCAGGTTAGGCTAGCATAGGCTAGGCTAGGATGGAGTAGAGTAGAGTAGAGTAGAGTAGTGTAGAGGAGAGTAGAGTAGAGGTACATTTGGATAGGCCTGGGTGGGCTAGGACAAGTTAAACTAGGCTAAAGTAGAGTAGAGTAGAATACAGTAGAGCAGAGCAGAGCAGAGTAGAGCTGAGTAGAGTAGAGTAGAGCAAAGTAGAGAAGAGTAGAGCAAATCAGAGGAGTGCAAAGTACAGCAGAGGAGAGCAGAGTTAGGTTAAGCGAGGCTAGGGAAGGCTAGGCTAGAGTAGAGTACGCTAGAGCAGAGTAGAGTAGAGTAGAGTAGAGGTAAGTTGGGCTTCGCAAGGCAAGGCTTCTTCTGAGTCAAGTAGAGTAGAGTAGAGTAGAGTGGAGTATAGCAGATTATAGGAGAGTAAAGTAGTGCTTGGTTAGGCTAGCCTATAGTAGGCTTAGCAAGGCAAGGTTAGGCTAAAGTAAAGTCGAGTAGAGCAGAGGTTATTAAAGAAGAGTTGAGTAGAGTAGAGTAGAGTAAAGTAGAGCTAGGTTAGGCATGGCAAGGCAAGGCTAGGCTAGAGTAGAGTAGAGTAGAGCAGTGTAGAGCAGAGTAGAGCATAATAGAGGAGAGTGAGCAGAGGAAAGCATAGTAGAGCAAAGTCGAGCAAAGCAGATTATAGTAGAGCAGAGCAAACAAGAATGAGATTATGCTAGGCTATGTTAGAGAAGTGTAGAGCTAGGTCAAGCTAGGCTAGGCTAGCTTAGAGTAGAGTAGAGAAGATTAGAGTAGAGTAAATTGAAGTAGAAATGCATAGAGTAGAGTAAAGTGGAGCAAAGCAAGACAGAGAAGAGTAGAGTAGAGAAGTGCTAGATTAGGTTTGGTGAGGCTAAGCAAGGCTAGGCTATATTAAAGAAGAGCTAAACTAAGTAAGGCTATGCTAGGGTAGGTTAGAGTAGTGTAGAGTAGAGTAAAACTAGGTTTGGTTAGGCTAAGTTATGCTAAGATAGGTTAGAGAAGATTAGGCTTGAGTAGGGTAGAATAGAGTTCACTAGAGTAGATCATAGTAGAGTAGAGCTAGATTAAGGTTTTTTATATGAGGCTAAGCTAGAGTTTAATAGAGTAGAGTAGAGCAGAAGAAAGCAGAATTGAGCTGCATAGAGAATACTAGAGCAGAGAAGAGAAAAATATAGTAGTGCAGGGCATAGTAGAGTAGAATTGAGCTAAGTTAGGCTAGGCTAGAGTTGGCTAGGTAAGGTTAGAGTAGAGTAGAGGTAGGTTAGGCTTGGCAAGGCTAGAGTAGAGTAGAGTAGAGTATAGTACAGGTAGGTTGGGCTTGGCTAGGCTAGGCTAGGATTGAGTAGAGTAGTGTCGAGTAGAGCAGAGTGGAGTAGAGTTGATGGGAGTAAAGTAGAGATAGGTTAGGGTTAGCTAGGTTAGGCTAGGCAAAGGCAAGTTAGGCATGGCAATGCTAGGATAAAGTAAGGTAGAGTAAAGTAGAGTAGAGAAGAGTAGAGTGGAGTAGAATAAAGTAGAGCTAGGTTAGGCATGCAAGGCTAGGCTAGGCTAGAGTAGAGTAGAGTAGAGTAGAGCATTGTAGAGTAGAGCATAGTAGAATAGAGCAGTATGGGGCTGAGCATAGTGGAGCAAAGCAATGCAGACTAGAGCAGAACAGAGCTGAGTAATATGGAGTAGAGTAGAGTAGAGTAGAACTAGGTTAGGCTAGGATAGGCTATGCTACGCTAGAGTAGAGTAGAGTAGAGTTAGGTGAAGGAGTGTTAGGCTAGGTTAGAGTAGAGTAGAGTAAAGTAAAATAAAAAAGAGCAACATAGAGTAGAGTAGAGTAAGTAGAGCAGAGCAGAGCAAAGTAGAGTTGAGTAGAGTCAGATTAGTCTAGGTTAGGTTAGACAAGGCTAGACTATAGAAGAGTAGAGCTAGGTTAAGTTAGGTTAGTCTTGGATGGGTTAGAGTAGAGTGGAATAGAATAAAGTAGAGTAGAATAGACTAGAGTAGTGTAGAGTTGTGTATAGTTGGGTTGGGTTAGGCTATACTAGGCTAGGCTAAGTTAGACTAAGATAGGTTAGGCTAGGCTAGAGTAGAGTAGAGTAGAGTTGAGTAGAGTAGTGTAGATTTGAGAAGAGTAGAGCTAGATTAGGTTGGCTAGTCTAGGCTAGACTAGAGTATAATAAAGTAGAGTAGAGTAGAGTAGAACAAGGCAGAGCAAAGTAAAGTAAAGAATAGTATAGCAAAATAGCAAAAAGTAGAGAAGAGCAGAGAAGAGTAGAGTAGAGCTAAGTTAGGCTAGACCATCCTAGGCTAGGTTAGGTTAAGCAAGAGTAAAATAGAGTAGAGTAGAACTAGGTTAGGCTAAGCTATACTAGAGTAGAGTAGAGAAGAGTAGCATAGAGTAGTGTAGAATGGAGTAGAATAGAGTAGAGCTAGGTTAAGCTAGGTTAAGCAAGGGTAAGATTGGTTAGGCTATGTTATGTTAGAGTAAAGTAGAGTAGAGTAAAGTAAAGTAGAGTGGAGCTTAGTTATACTAGGTTAGGCTAGTGTTGAGTAGAGCAAAGTAGAACAGGGCAAACTAGAGTAGAGCAAAATAGAGCTTAGTAGAGCAGAGAAGAGAACAATAGAGCAGAGTAGAGAAGAGCAGAGCAAAGCAAGCAGAGATGAGTAAAGTAGAGCTTAGGTAGGTCTAGGCTAGGCAAGGCCAGAGTTGAGCAAAGTAGAGTTAGTTAAAGTAGAGTATAGCAAGGCCAGGCTTAGCAAAACAAGGTTAGGGTAGGCTAGGCTAGGCGAGGCTATGTTAGGTTAGAGTAGAGTAGAGTTGAGCAGCATAGTGCTAAGTTAGGCTTAGCTAGGCTAGAGTAGAATAAAATAGAGTAGAGTGGTTTATAGTAGAGTAGAGCAGAGTAGAGAGGCTAGGCTAGGTTAGTCGAGGTTAGGTTAGAATAGGTAAGCTAGCCTAGGCTAAGCTAGGTTAAGATTAGCTAGGCTAGACGAGGCTAGGTCAGACTAGACGAGGCTAGGCTAAGTTAGAGACAAGTAGAGTACAGTAGAATAAGGTAGAGTTAAGAAGAGTAGAGTATAGTAAAGCTGTGTATAGTTAGGCTAGCATAGACTTGGCAAGGCTAGGCTAGGCTATTGTAGGCTAGAGTATAGTAAAGTGGAATAGTATAAAGCTAAGTTGGGCTTAGCATGGCTAGAGTACAATAAATTAGAATACAGTAGAGTAAAGCTAGACTAGGCTAGGTGAGGTTAGGCAAGGCTAGGCTATATTAAAGTTGCGTATAGTAGAGTAGAATAGAGTATAGTATGGCTGGGCTTAGTTTTGCTAGGTTATACTAAGCTAGGTTAGGTAAGGCTAAGTTATGTTAGAGTAGAGTATAGTAGATTAACATAGAGCTAAGATAGGCTTAGTTAGGCTAGAGTTGAATAAAATAAAGTAGAGTAGAGTAAAGTAATGTTAGGCTATGGATGGTGAGGTTAAGTTTGGCTAGGCTAGGCTAGGTTTGATTAGAGTAGTGTTGGGTAGAGTAGAGTATAATAAGGTTGGGCTAGGCTAGTCTAAGTTAGGTAAGGTTAAGCTAGAGTAGAGTAGAGTAAAAGAGCATAGAGCTAAGTTAGGATTAGTAGGCTAAAGTAGAATATAATAGAGTATAATATAGTAGAGTGGAGTAGAGTAGAGTAAGGTTAGGCTAAGCTAGGCAAGGTTAGGTTAGGATAGGTTAGGCAAGCTTAGTCTAGGCTAGGCTAAGCTCGACCAGGCAAAGCTAGGCTAAGCTAAGCAAGAGTAGAGTAGAGTAGAATAAAGTAGAGTAAAGTATACTAGAGTAGAGTAAAGTAGTGTAGAATATAATAAGGTTGGGTAAGGCTATACTAGGCTAGGCCAAGTTAGACTAGAGTAGAGTAGAGTAGAGTAACATAAACCTAAGTTGAGCTTAGCTAGACAAGAGTAGAATAAAATAGAGCAGAGTAGAGTAAGGCTAGGCTCGGCTAGGTGAGGTTAAGTTAGGCTAGACATGGCTAAGCTTGAGTAGGATAGGCTAAGTTTGAGTAGGTTAGAGTAGGGTAGAGTAGAGTAGAGTAGAATAAAATATAGTAGAGTAAGGCTAGGCTAAGCTAGGTGAGGTTAAATTAGGCTAGGCTAGGTTAGGTTAGAGTAGGGGATGGTGGAGTAAAGTAGAGTAGAGTAGAGTAGCATAAAGCAGAGTAGAGCAGAGTATAACATATTAGAGTAAAGTAGAATATTGTAGAGTACAGTAGAGTATAGTAGAGTAAAGTGTGATAGAGCTATGTTAGGCTTAGCTATGCTAAAATAGAATAGGGTAAAGTAGTGTAGGCTAGTCTAGGCTAAGCTAGGTTAGGTTAGACTAGAGTATAATAGAATAGTGTTGGGTAGAGTAGGGTATAGTAAGGCTAGGCTTGGTTAGGCTATAGTAGAATAAAGTAGAGTAGAGTAGCATAGAGCTATGTTAAAATTTTTTAGCTAGAGTAGAATAAAATAGAGTAGAGTATAGTAGAGTAGAGTAGAGCAAGGCTAGGCTAGACTAGTCAAGGTTAGGCTTCGCTAGGCTTGAGTTGAGTAGAGTAGGGTAGAGTAGAGTATAGTAAGATAGGGTCAGGCTAGGCTAGGTTAGGCTAGCTAGGTTTGGATAGGCTATGTTAGGCTAGATTAGAGTAGAGTAGCATAGAGCCAAGTTAGTCTTAGTCAAGCTAGGAAACCCTGCAGCATGCGCTGTGGGTTTGTCCACGTGCCCGGGACGTGTGGGGGACCAGCCACGCGCGCCTTGCGCTGAGCGAGTTGGGCTGGCCCACGGGTGCGGCGCCCGGGTTTGAAATTTTGGAAAAGCTATGTGGATTCTTAAGCTCTTCTGCGGCGCGGCGCGACGGTGCGGTACAGCATGTGGCAACAATTGCTACCACCCTGTATTACATCTGGTCGAGGAGGAATGCCCTTATTCACAATGGCTTCGTGCCTACTCTTTGCTCGGTGTCTCGGACGGTGAGGTTCGAGGTAAGCACAACCCTCAGGAGGCATCTTATCCATTCATCTCTGTCCAGCGGGAATCCTGGCAAGTCCTCGGATTTGCTTGTTACGAACGGTTGGTTTCCCCCCCTACAGGATGGATCAAGGTCAATTGTGATGCCGCGGTTGGGGATTCCATAGCTGGTCTTGGAGTTGTTTTTAGAGACTGCTCTGGCAAACCTCTTGTGGTGGCCGGTAGGAGGATGTTCTCTATGGCTGTCGATATGATGGAGGTCCAGGCCATATGATGGCCTTTGATCTCCTGAGGGAGTTTCTCCCCCAGCATCGTGCAGTTGAATTCCAGTCTGATTCGATGGCTGCACTTCTGGAGGCTCGGGATATGGTTACCAAACCGAGTGGGGAGGGGATGTTTGCTGTTTCCTTGCAGTATGTTAGGGCCATGGAGGCGTGCCGGTTTTCCCATATCCACAGGGAGGGAAACGAGCCTGCTGACTAGGTTGCTCGCAGAGCTTGTACTCATGAGTTTATTTGGGGTCCTGGGGAATCCCTTCCTCAGCCTCTCATTCAACTCTTGCTGACTGATTTTCTATTTGATCCCCCTTGAGGATCTACTGTAAAACTTGTGTGGCTTTACCACTTTTGATATAATGATATATCCATTTCAAAAAAAAAAAAAAAAAAGCTAGAGTAGAATTAAGTAGATTATAGTATACTAGAGCAGAGTAGAGTAGAATAGCATAGAGTAGAGTAAGGATAAGCCACACTAGGTAAGGATAGGTTAGGATAAGTTGGGCTAGGCTAGGCTAAGTAAAGCTAGACTGGGCTAAAGTAGAGTAGAGTAGAGTAGAGTAGCATATGACAAAGTTAAGCTTAGCTAGGGTAGAGTAGAATAAAATAGAGTAGAGTAGAGAAAGACTCAAACAGGTTAGGTGATCTTAGATTAGGTTAGGCTAAACTAAGCTATGCAAGGCCTGGTTCGAGTAGGGTATGGTATAGTTGAGAAAAGTAGAGTAGAGTAGACCTGAGCAAAGTAGAGAAGAGTAGAATAGAGTATAGTAGAGTAAAGAAGAGTAGAGCAGAGTAGAGCTAGGTTAGGCTAGGCTAGCCTAAGAGTGGCTAAGCTAAAGTTGAGTAGAGTAGAGAAGAGCTAGGCTATGCTAGGCTAGGTTAGAGTAGAGTAGAGTAGAGCAGAGTAGAGCAAGGTTAGGATAAGCTAGGTAAGAGTAGAGCTAAGGTTAGAATGGAGTAGTGTAGAGTAGAGTAGAGTAAATTAGAGCTTGATTAGGCTAGGCTAAGTTAGTCTATAATGGAGTATACTAGAGTAGAGTAGAGTAGAGCAGAGTGGAACAGAGTAGAGCATAATAGAGAAGAATAGAGTAGAGTGGAGTAGAGTAGAGTAGAGAAGAGCAGAGTAGAGTAGAGTAGAGTAAAATAAAGCAAAGTAAAGAAGAGCAGAGCATAGCTAAATAGAGTTACGTTAGGCAAGGCCAGGCAAGGCTAAGCTAGAGCAGAGTAGAGTACAGCTTGGTTAAGCTAAAGTAGGGTAAAGTAGAGTAGAGTAGAGTAGAGTAGAGTAGAGTAGAGTAGGGTAAAGTAGAGTAGAGTATAGTAGAGCAAAGAAGAGCTGGGTAGAGCTAGGTTAAGCTTGGCTAGGGTAGGCTAGACTATAGTATAGTAGAGCTAGGTTGGTTAGGCTATGCTAGGCTTGTTTAAGGTAAAGTAGAGTAGAGTTGAGTTGAGTAGAACTAGGTTAGCCTATGTTAGGCTAAGCTTGGTTTGACTAGGCTAGGCTTGGTTAGGCTAAGCTAACCTTTAGTAAAGTAGAGTAGGGTAGAGTAAAAGAGCTATGTTAGGCTCGACTAGGCTATGCTAAAGTATAATGGAGTAGAGTAGAATAGAGAAGAGCAGAACAGAGAAGAGTAGAGCAAAGCAAAGCAGAGTAGAGCAGAGTAGAGTTTAGCAGAGTAGTGAAAAGAAAAGTAGAGCATAGTAGAGTAAAGCAGAGCTAGGTTAGGCTAAGGTAGGCTAGGCTATGGTAAGCTAGGGTAGGATTGATTAGGCTTGACTAGACTAGGGTGTAGTAAATTATGGAGGAGTAGAGTAGTGTATAGTAGTACAGAGTTGAGCTGAGTAGAGAAAAACAGAGTAGGGAAAAGAAGAGTCAAGCTAGGATAGGCTAAGCTTGGGTAGGCTAGGCCAAGCTAGAGTAGACTAAAGTAGAGTAGAATAGAGCAAAGTATAGTAGAGTAGAGTGCAATAGAATAGAGTAGAATAGAGTTGAGGAAGTTTGGCTAGGCTAGGCAAGGTTAGGTTAAAGTAGCGTACAGTGGTGTTGAGTGGAATAGAGTATAGTAGAATAGAGTAGAGTAGGGAAGAAGTGAGAATAGTAGAGTAGAATAGTGCAGAGTAGAGCAGAGCATAATTGAGTAGAGTAGAGTAGAGCATAACAGAGTTATATTAAGCTAAATTATGCTAGAGCAGAGTAGAGTAGAGCTAGGTTAAGCTAGGCTAGGTTAGAGTAGAGTAGAGTACAGTATAGTAGGATAGAATAGAGTAGAGTAGAGTTGAGTATTGTAAAGTAGAGCAGAGCAAAGTAGAAAAGAGTAAAGAAAGGTTAGGCTAGGTTAGGCTAGGCTAGACAAGAGTATAGTAGAGCTATAGGAAAGACTAGGCTAGGCCAAGTTAGAGTATAATAGTGTAGAGCAAGGTTAGGCTAGGCTAGAGTACAATAGAATGGAGTTGGATAAAGTTGAGTAGACCAGAGTAGAGTAGAATAAAGTAGGGTAGAGCATAGTAGAGTAGTAAAAAGAAAAGTAGAGCACAACAAAGTATAGCAGAGCTAGGTTAGCTTAGGCAAGGCTAGGCTAGGCTAGAGTAGAGTAGAGTAAAGTAGACTAGAGTAGAGCTAGGTTAGGCAAGGCTATACTAAGTTAGATTAGAAGAAAGTAGAGAACAGTAAAGTGGGCTAAAGAATAGTATAGAGTAGAGTAGAGTAAAGTAGAGTATAGTAGAGTAGGGGAGAGTAGAGTATAGTAGAGTAAAGTAGGGTAGAGTAGTGCTAGGTTAGGCTAGGCTAGGTTATGCTAGGCAAGGTAAGGCTAGGCTATGCTTGAGGTGAATAGAGTATAGTAGAGTAGATTAGAGAAGAGTAGCATAGAGTAGAGCTTAGTTAGTCTAAGCTAGGCTTGGTTAGGCTAGAGTAGATTGGAGTAGGGTTGAGTAATTAGAGAAGAGCAAAGAAGAGTAGAGGAGAGCAAAGTAGAGTAGAATAGAGCAGAGTAGTGTAGAGTAGTGCCAAACAGAGTAAAGTAGAGCTATGTTAGGGTAAGCTAAGCTAGGATAGGCTAGGTTAGGTTAGAGTAGAGTAGTGTTTAGGAAAGTGGAGTAGAGTAGTGTAGAGTAGAGTAGAGTAGAGTATAATATAGTAAGGTAGAGTAGAGTAGAGTATAATATAGTAGGGTAGAGTAGATTAGAGTAAGGCTAGGTTAATGTAGGTTAGGTGGGGCTATGCTTGTCTAGGCTAGGTTAGGCTATGCTCGATTAGAGTAGAGTAGACTAGAGTAGGACAAGGTCAAGTTAGGCTAGGCTATGCTAAAGTAGAGTAGAGTAGAGTAGAGTAGTGTAGATCAGAGTAGACTAGAGCAGAGTAGAGTGGAGCATAACAGAGTGGAGCAGAACAAAGTGGAGAAAAGTAGAGCAAAACAGAGCATAACAGAGCCAAGTAGAGAAGAATTAACATATGTTAGGCTAGGTTAGGCTAGGCTAGGCTAGGCAAGGCTATACTAAGCTAGGCAAAGCTAGGTTATAATAAAGAAGAGTAGAGTAGAGTAAGGTTAAGTTAGGCTAGGCTAGGCTAGACTAAGCAAGGTTAGTGTAGAGTTGATAAGAGTATAATATATTTGAGTAGAGTAGAGTGGAGCTAGATTAAACTAGGATAGGCTAGGGTAAGCCTGGCTGGGATAGGTTAGGCATGAGTGGAGTAGAGTAGAGCAAAGTATAATAGAGTAAAGTTAGTTAGGCTAGACTAAGTTAGAGTATAGTATAGCAAAGTAGAGTGGAGTAGAGTAGAGTAGAGTAGAGCAGAGTAGAGTAGAGTAGAGTAGAGTAGAGTAGAGCAGAGTAGAGTAGAGTAGAGTAAAGTATAAAAGCAAAAAGTAGAGTAGAGTAGAGTTAGAGTAAAGTTGAGTTAGGTTAGGTTATGCAAGGCTAGAGTAAAGTAGAGTAGAGTAGGGTAGAGATAGTTTCAACTAAGCTAGAGTAGAGCAAAGTAGAGTAGAGTAGAGTAGAGTAGAGTAAAGCAAAGTAAAGAAGAGTAGAGCTACGTTAGGCTAGGCTATGCTAGGCTAAGCTAGAGTAGAGTAGAGTAAAGTAAAGTTGGGAAGGATAGAGTAGAGCTACGTTAGGCTAAACTATGCTAGGCTATGCTAAAGAAGGCTAGAGTAGAGTAGAATAGAGTAGACCAAAATAGGGCAAGGCTAGGTTAGGCTAAGCTTGTTTAGGTTAAGCTAGGCAAGAGTAGAGTAGAGTAGAGTAGAGCTAGGTTAGGCTAGGTTAGGTTAGAGTAGAGTAGAAAAGAATAGAGCTCATTAGAGTGGTGTAGAGTAAAGTAAAGTACAGTTAGGTTATGCTAGGCTCGGCAGAGTGGAGTAGAATAGTGTATGGTAGAGTAGAGCAAGGTTAGGCTAGGTTAGACTAGGCTAGGGTAAACTAGGTTGGACTAGAGTAGAGTAGAATAGAGTAAAGCAAAGTAGAACAGAGTAGTTCTAGGTTAGGTTGGGCTAGGCTATGCTAGGCAAGGCAAGGCTAGGCTAGGCTTGGCAAGAGTAGAGAAGATTAGAGTAGAGTAGAGTAGAGCAGAGCTAGGTTAGGCTAGGCTAAGCTAAGCTAGAGTTGAGTAGAGTAGAGAAGAGAAGAGTATAGTAGTGCAGTGTAATGTAAAGCAAAGCAGAGTAGAGTAGAGGAGAGCAGAGTAGACTAGATTGGAGTAGAGTAGAGAAGAATAGAGTAGAAAAGAGTTCATGTAGGCTAGGCTTGGCTAGGTTAGGCTAGAGTGGGGTAGAGTAGAGCTTGGTTAAATTAGGCTAAGCTAGGCTAGAGTACAATAGAGTTGAATAGAGAGAGTATAGTAGAGCTAAGCAAAGCAGAGCAGAGAAGTGCTGAGTAGAGGAAGGTTATGCTATGTTAGGAAAGGCTAGGCAAGGCCAGGCTAGCCTAAGCTAAGCATAGGCTAGGCTAGGCTAGGAAAACTAGGCTAAGGTAGGCTAAGCTAGGGTAAGCAAAGTAATACTAGGCTTGAGTAGAGTAGAGTAGAGTAGAGTAAAGTAGAGTGGAGTAGAGCTTGGCTTGGTTAAGCAAGGCTAGGCTAGGATCTGATAGACTAGAGTATTATAGAGTAGAGTAGAGTAGAGCAGAGCAGAGAATAATAAAGCAGAGAAGAGTAGAATAGAGAAGAGCAGAGTATAGTAGAGTAGAGCCAGGAATAGGAAAGCAGAGTAGAGTAAAACTAGGTTGGGGTAAGCAAGGCTAGTTAGGCAAGGTAAGAGTTAAGTAGAGTAGGATAGAGTAGAGTGGAGTATAGTATAGTAAGCTAGAGTAGAGTAAAGTAGAGGAGAGAAAAGCTGACAAGAATAGAGCATATTAGAGAAGAAGAGCAGAGCAAAGTAGAGTAGAGTAGAGCAATGCAGAGTAGAGCTTAGTTAGGCTAAGCTAGTAAAACTAGTCTAGGCTAGGGTATGTTAGGCTAGGTTAGAGTAGAGTAGAGTAGAGTAGGGAGCAGTAGAGTAAATTATAATAGAGTAGAGAATAGCAGAGTAAAATAGAGTCAAACAGAGTAGAGAAGAGTAGAGTATAGAAGAGTAAAGTAAAGTAGAACAGAGTAGAGAAGAGCAAAGTAGAATAATATAGTGCAGAGTAGTGCTTGGTTTGGCTAAGCGAGGATAGCATAGGATAAGTTAGATTGGAGTAGAGTAGATTAGAGTAGAGTAGAGTTGTCTAGATTAGGGTAAAGTAGAAAGAGTATCATATAGAAGAGTAGAGTAAACTAGAGTAGAGTAGCATAGAGTAGAGTTGTGTAGAGTAGGGTCGAATTAAATCGAGTAGGGTAGAGAAGAGTAGAATAGAGTTAGGTTAGGCTAGGTTTGGCAAGGGTAGGCTAGCCAGAGGTGAGTAGAGTAGAGTAGAGTAGAATATAGTGAAGTAGACAAGAGTAGAGCTCAGTTAGGTTAAGCTAGGTAGGGTTATGCTAGGCTAAAGTAGAGTAGAGTGGAATAGAGTTGAGTAGAGGAAAGCAGAGCATAGTAGAGTAGAGTAGAGTAGAGTAGAGCAAAAAAAAGTAGAGTTGAGTAGATCAAAGCAAAGTGGAGCCAAGCAGAGTAGAGCAGAGGAAAGGAGAGCAGAGAAGAGCAAAGTAGAGCTGAGTAGAGTAGAGCGAGGTGAGAATAGGCTAGGCTAAGCTCAAGAAGAGTAGAGTAGAGTTGAGTAGAGCTGGGCTAGGCTAGGTTAAGTTAAGCTTTTTTAGAGTACAAAAGAGTAGAGGAATAACGTATTGTGGGGTATAGAAGAGTAGAGTGGAATAGAATTATTTTTAATATTTTATTTACTATGATTTTCTTTTTTATGATTAAATCTTATTTTGATAGTATTTCACTACAAAAGATGTTCTCATTGACTTCCTTACTATATTACAATATGGCATTCCTATTAAGGTTTTCTCATTTTAGTTTTTATTATGCATTGAGTTATTGTTAGAATTATAATTTGCTATTATTTTTTTCTTGGCTAGGTTAGGCTAGAGCAGTTAAGAAGAGTAGAGTACAGTAGAGTAAAGTAGAGTTGAGTAGTATGTTATGCTAGAGTGGAGTAGAGTAGAGCATAGAAAATGAGTATAACAGAGTAGAGTTGAGTAGAGTAGGGCAGAGTAGAGTGGAGTAGAGTTGAGCAGGGCTAGTTTAGGCTATGCAAGGCTAGGCTAGGCTAGAGTAAAGTGGAGAAGTGTAGTTTAAGATAGAGGTAGGTTAGGCATGGCTTGGCTAGGTTAGAGTAGAGCAGAGTAGAGTAGAATAGATTAGAGTTGAGTAGATAAGATTTAAGTAGAGTAGAGTTAGGTTAGGCTAGGGTCATCTAAGCTAGATGAGTAGAATAAAGTATAATAGAGTGGAGCAGAAAAGTTTAGAGTAAAGCAGAGTAGAGTAGAGTATAATATAGTAGAGGAGACTAGAGGAGAGCTGAGTTGAGTAGAATAGAGTAGAGTAGAGAACAGTAGAGTAGAGTAGGGTAGAGTAGAGTAGGGCAAAGTAGAGTAGATTAGAGGAGAGGATAAGAGAGGAGAGCAAAGTAAAGTAGAGCATAACAGAGCAAAGTAGAGTAGGATAAACCAGAGTATAGAAGAGAAAAGCAGAGTAGAGTAGGGTAAAGTAAAGTAGAATGGAGCTAGGTTAGGATAGGTTATACTAGGCTATGCTTGAGTTGAATAGAGTAGAGTAGGCTATGGTAGAGCTAGGTTAGGTTAAGCTGGGCTAGGTTAAGTAGAGTAGAGTAGAGTATAGCTAACTTAGGCTAGGCTAGGCTAGAGTTTAGTTGAGTAGAGTAAAGCTAGGTTTGGCTTGGCTAAGCTAGAGTATAATGGAGTAGAGTTTAGTAGAGTAGAGAAGAGTAGAGCAGAGTAGAGTAGAGCCTAGTAGAGCACAAAAGAGGAGAAGAGAGTAGATTAGTGTAGAGAAGAGATGAGAAAAGTAGAGTAAAGTAGAGTAGAACAAAGTAGAGTAGAGTAGTGTAGAGAAGAGTAAGGTTAAGCTAGGCTAAGCTAGGCTTAAGTAAAGTAGAGTAGAGCTAGGTTAGGATGGGCTTGGTTAGGTTAGAGTAATATATTGTAGAGTAGAGTAGAGTATAGTAGAGCTAGTTTAGGCTAGGCTAGGCTTTGCTTGAGTAGAGTAGAGTTAAGAAGAGTGGAGTATAGTAAAGTAGAGTAGACTACAGTAGAGTAGAGCAAGGTTAGGCTAGGCTAGGTTGAAGTATTGTAGAGTGGAGTAGAGTAGAGTAGAGTTGAGCATAACAGAGCAGAGTAGAGCAAAGCAAAGTAGAGCAAAGAAGGGAAGAGTAGAGCTAGGTTATGCTATGTAAGCTAAGTTAAGCTAGGCTAGGCTCTACTATGCAAGAGTAGAGTAGAGTAGAGAGGAGTAGATCTAGGTTAGGCAAGGCTAGGTGAAGCTAAACTAGGCTGGAGTAGACTAGAGAAGAATGTAATAGAGTAGAGCAGAATAGAGTGGAGAGAAAAGAAGAGTAGACTAGAGTAGAGTAGGGCATAGTAGAGTATAGATAAGCAGAGCAGAGTAGAGTAGAGCAGAGTAGGGTTGGGCTAGACGAAGCTATGCTAGAGCAGAGTAAAGTAGAGTATAGTATGGTAGAGTAGAGCTATGCTAGGTTAGGCTAGACTAAGCTAAGGTAGGCTAGCCTTAGCTAGAGTAGTAGAATAGAATAGAGTACTGTTGAGCTAAGTTAGGGTAGGCTTGGCAAGGTTAGAGCAGAGCAGAGTAGAGTACAGTAGAAGAGAGTAGAGCAAGAGAGTAGAGTAAAGCATAGTAGAGTAGAGTAAAGTAGAGGATAATAGTATAAAGTAGAGTTGAGCAGGGTAAGGTAGAGCTAGGTTAGGCTAGGCTAGTCTAGGTTAAGTAAAGTAGAGTAGAGTAGAGCTAGGTTAGGCTAGGCTAGGCTAGAGTTGACTAAAGTAGAGTAGAGTATAGCTCGATTAGGCTTGGCTAAGCTAGAGTATTATAGAGCAGAGTAGAGTAGAGTAGAGAATAGTAGAGTAGGGTAGAGTAGAGTAGAGTGGAGTAGAACAAAGTAGAGGAGAGCATAGTAGAATAGAGTAAAAAGGAGATGAGTAAAGCAGAGGAAAGTAGAGTAAAACAGAGTAGAGTAGAGCTAGGTTAGGTTAGGCTAGGCTAGAGTTGAGTAGAGTAGAGTAGAGTATAGCTAGATTAGGCTTAGCTAAGCAAAGTATTATAGAGCAGAGTAGAGTAGAGAATAATAGAGTAGAGCAGAGTAGAGTAGAGTAGAGTAGAGCAAAGTAGAGGACAGCAGAGTAGAGTATAGTAGAAAAGAGATGAGTAAAGTAGAGCAATGTAGAGTAGAACAGAGTAGAGTAGAGTGGAGCAGAGCAAGGTTAGGTTTAGCTAAGCTAGGCTAGAGTAAAGTATAGTAGAGCTTGGTTAGGTTAGGTTAGGCTATGCTAGCTTAGAGTAGTGTAGAGTAAAGTAGAGTAGAGTAGAGTAAAGTAGAGTGGAGAAGAGTAGAGTAGGTTTAGGCTTGGCTAGGCTTAGTTAGGTTTTGCTAGTGAAGCAAGGCTTGAGTAGAGTAGAATTAAGTAGTGTGGAGTATAATAGAGTATAGTAGAGTAGAGCAAAGTAGAGCAAGGTTAGGCTAGGCTAGGCTATAGTACAGTAAAGTAGAGTATAGTAGAGTAGAGCTGAGTAAAGTTGAGTAGAGTAGAGTAGAGTAGAGTAGAGCAGAGCATAGCAGAGCAGAGTAGAGCACATCAAAGTAGAGTAGAGAAGAGAAGAGTATAGGTCGGTTATGCTATGCTAGGCTAAGTTAAGCTAGGCTAGGCTTGGTGAAGGCAAGGCTAGATGAAGTAGAACTAGTCTAGAATAGACTAGAGAAGAATAGAGCAGAGTATAACAGAATAGAGTAGAGCAGAGCAAAGAAGTGTATAATAAAGTAGAGCATAGTAGAGTAGAGTAAACTTAAGTAGAGAAGAGCAATGCTATGTTAGGTTTGGCTAAGCTAAGCTAGAGCAGACTAGAGTAGAGTAGAGTAATGTAGAGTAGAGCTGTGCTAGGTTAGATTACACGAAGCTAGGTTGGGCTAAGCTAGAGTAGTATAGTAGAGTAGAGTAGAGTAGAGTAGAGTAGAGTAGAGTAATACTAGGTTAGGCTGGGCTAGGCTAGTTTAGGGGAGGCTAAGAAAGGCTAGAGTAGAGTAGAGTAGAGTAGAGTAGAACAGAGCAGAGCATAATAAAGTAGAGAAGAATAGAGCAGAATAGAGTAGAGTAGAGTAGAGCAGAGTAGAGTAGAGTAGATTAGGGTAGGGTAGAGCTAGTTTAGGCTAGGTTAGGCTAGGTTAAGTAGAGTGGAGTAGAGTAAAGCTAGGTTAGGCTAGGCTAGTCTAGAGTGTAGTAGAGTAGAGTAGAGCAAGGTTAAGCTTGGTTAAGCTAGATTATATTAGTGTACAATAGAGTAGAGTAGAGATGAGTAGAGTAGAGTAAAGTAGTGTAGAGCAAAATAGAGGAGAGTTCAATAGAGTAGAGTAGAGAAGAGATGAGTAAAGTAGAGCAATGCAGAGAAGAAAAGAGTAGGGTTGATTAGAGTAGACCAAGGTTAGGCTAGGCAAAGCTAGGCTAGAGTAAAGTAGAGTAGAGCTAGGTTAGGTTAGGTTAGGCAAGGTAAGGATAGAGGAGTGTAGAGGAGTAGAGTAAAGTTGAGTATAGTAGAGCTAGTTTAGGCTATGTTAGGCTTGGCTAGGTTAGGTAAGGCTTGAATAGAGTAAAGTTAAGTAAGGTGGAGTATAACATAGTTGACTAGAGTAGAGTAGACAAGAGCAAGGTTACATGAGGCTAGAGTATAGTACAGTAGAGTTGAGTAAAGCAGAGCTGAGCAGAGTAGAGTAGAGTAGAGTAGAGTAGAGCATAGTAGAGTAGAGCAGAGCAGAGCAAAGTAGAACAAAGAAGAGAAGAGTATAGATAGGTTATGCTATGCTAGGCTAAGTTAAGCTAGGCAAGACTTGGATATGTAAGAGTAGAGTATAGCAAAGTAGAGTAGATAGAGTGGGGTAGATCTAGGTTAAGCAAGACTAACTGAAGCTAACTAGGCTAGAGTAGACTAGAGAAGAATAGAGTAGAGTAGTGTAGGATAGAGTAGAGTAGAGCAAAGAAGAGTTGAGTTGAGCATAGCATAGTATAATGGAGAAGAGCTGATCAGAGTAGAGCTAGGTTAGGCTAGCTAAGCTAAGAAATAGTAGAGTAGAGTCGAGTAGAGTTGTTCTAGGTTTGGTTAGGCTAGGCTAGGTTTTGCTAAGCTTGACTAGTAGAGTAGAGTTGAGTATAGCAAGGTTAGGCTAGGCTAGATAAGGCTAGAGTAGAGCAAAGTAGAGTAGAATAGAGCAGAGAAGAGCAAAGCAAAGTAGAATAGGGCAAAGTAGAGTAGAGTAGAGTAGAGCAGTATGGAGTAGAGTAGAGTTGTGTAGAAAAGAGTAGGGTATGGTAGAGCTAGGTTAGGCTAGTCTAGGCTTGGTTTAGTGGAGTAGATTAGAGTATAGCTGGTTTATGCTAGGCTAGAGTTGAGTAGAGTAGACTAGAGTAGAATTAGGTTATGCTTGGCTAAGCTAGAGTATACTAAAATAGAGTAGAGTGGAGTAGAGAAGAGTTGAGTAGAGTAGAGCAGTACAAACCAGGCTAGGCTAGGCTAAAGTAGAGTAGAGTAGAGTAGAATATAATAGAGTAGAGTAGAGTAGAGTAAAGTAGAGTAGAGTATTGTAGAGTGCAGTTTTGTTAGGCTAGGCTTGGTTAGGGAAGGCTAGGATAGGCTAGACAAGAGCAGAGTAGAGTTGAGTTGAGTAGAGTAGAGGAGAGTAGAGTATAGTAGAGTAGAATAGAGGGGAGCAGAGTAGAGTGGTGTTGAGGAGAGGAGAGGAGAGCAGAGTAGAGTAGAGCAGTGTAGAGTAGAGCAGAGTGAAAGAGTAGAGCAGAGCAATGTAGAGGAGTGTAGAGCAGTGTAGAGAAGAGTAGAGCAAGGTTAGGCTAGGCGATGCTAGTAATGGCTAGAGTAGAGTAGAGTAGAGGAATGTTTAGAAAAGAATAGCTAGAATTGGTTAAGGTAGGCTAAGATAGGCTAGGCTAGGTGTGGCTAGAATAGAGTAGAGCTAGATTAGGCTAGGAAAATGTATAATAGAGTAGAGTAGAGTAGAGTAGAATAAAGTAGGGTATAGTTGAGTAGAGTAGAGGAGAGAAGAGTAGAGTAGATAAGAGCAAAGCAAAGAAAAGTAGAATATAGTAGAGCAAAAAAAAAGAGGAAAGAAGAGCATAGTAGGGCTTAGTGGAGAAAAGAAGAGCATAGTAGAGTAGAGTAAAATAGAGTAGAGTAGTGCTAGGTTAGGCTAGGCTAGGCTAGAGTAGAGTAGAGTAGAGTAGAGCAGAGCAAGGTTAGGCTAAACTTGGCTAGAGTATAGTAGAGTAGAGTAGAGTGGAGTAAAGTAGAGAAAAGTAGAGTAGAGTTATATTGAATAGAGTAGACTAGAGTAGAGCTAGTTAGGATAGGCTATGGTAGGTTAGGCTAGGTTAGGCAAGAGTAGAGTAAAGTAGAATAGAATGTAATAGAGTATAATAGAGTAGAGCAAGAGAAGACAAAGTTAGAGTAGGGTAGAGTAGAGTAAAGTAGGGTAGAGCTAAGTTAGGCTAGGCTAAGCTAGGATAGGGTTGGCAATGGTAGGCTAAGCAAGGCTAGAGTGGAGTAGATTATAGTATAGTAGAGGAGTAAAGTAGGTTAGATTAGAGTAGAGTAGATCTAGGTTTTGTTGGGCTAAGCTAGGGTAGGCTAAGCTAGCTTAGAGTAGAGTAGAGTAGAGCTAGGTTAGGCAAGGCTAGGTTATGCTAAACTAGGCTTGGCTAAAGTAGAGTAGGGTAGTGGAGTAGAGTGGAGAAGAGTAGAGCAGAGAAGAGTAGAGTACAGTAAGGTAGAGCAGATTAGAATCGAGTAGAGAAAAGCAAAGTAAAGTAGAGTAGAGTAAAGTTAGGCTAGGCTAGGTTAGGCTAGGCTAGGTTAGAGTAGAGTATAATAGTGCTGGGTAGAGTAGAGCAGAGTAAAGTAGATTAGAGTAGAGCTATGCTAGTCAAGGCTAGGCTTTGGTAGGCTGGGTAGACAAGGATAAAGTAGAGTAGAGTAGAGTAAAGTAGAGGAGAGTAGAGCTAGGTTAGGCAAGGCTAGAGTAAAGATTAGAGTAGAGTATAGCAGAGCAGAGTTGTGCAGAGAAAAATTGGGCAGAGCAGAGAAGATCATAGCATAACAGAGTAGAGCAAAGCATAGTAGAGCTAGGTTAAGCTAAGCTAGAGTAGAGTATAGCTTGGTTAGGCTAGGCAAGGCTAAGTTAGAGTATAATAGAGTAAAGTAGGCTAGAGTAAAGTAGAGTAGAGAAGATCATAGTATAGTAGAGCTACTTTAGGCTAGGTTAGGCTAGGCTAAGCTAGGATAGGCTATAGTAGAGTAGAGAAGAGTAGAGTAGGGTAGAGTAGAGTAAAGCTTGATTAGGCTTGGATAGGTTAGGTTAGGCTAGAGTAGAATAGAGTAGAGTAGAGTATATTAGAGTATAGTTGAGTTGAGCAGAGTAGAGTAGGGTGGAGTAAAGTAGAATAGAGTTGAGTAGAATAAAGCAATGTAGAGTAGAGTAGAGGAGAGCAGAGCTGAGTAGAGTAGAGTAGAGGATTATAGAATAGAGAGTAGTGTAGTTTAGAGCAATGTAAAGTAGAGCAGAGTAAAGTAGTGTAGAATTAGGTTATGCTATGTTGGGTTAATCAAGGCTAAGCTATGGTAGAGTAGAGTAGAGTGGCATAATCTTGGGCATAAGGAAGAAAAAAAGAGGTAGAGTAGAGTTAGGATAGGCTAGGCTTGGCTAGGGTAGGCTAAAGTAGAGCAGAGTAGAATAAAATAGAGTTGAGTAGGGTAAAGTAGAGTAGAGTTAAGTCGAGTGAAGTAGAGTAGTGCTAGGTTAAGCTGGGCTAGGGTGGGTTAGGCTAGGCTAGAGTAGAGTAGAGAGGAGCAGACTAAGAAAGAGGAGAGAAGAGTAGAGGAAAGCACAGTAGAGTAGAGTAGAGCAGAGCAAAGGAGAGAAGAGCAGAGCTAGGTCAGGCTAGGCTAAGTTAGGTTAGACTATGCGAGAGTATAGTAGAGTAAAGTAGAGTAAAGTAGAGCACAGAAGAGTAGAACAGAGTAGAGTAAAGTAGAGCTAGATTAGGCTAGGATCGGCCTGCTCTGTTAAGCTATGTTTGGCTATGCTAAGCTAGGCTAGAGTAGAGTAGACTAGAGCTAGGTTAGGTAAGGCTATGCTAGAGTGCAATAGAGTGGAGTAAAATAGAGTAGAGTAGAGTAGAGTAGAGTAGAGCATAGCAGAAAAGAGTAGAGCAAAATAGAAGAGAGAATAGCAGAGGAAAGCAGAGTAGAGCTAGGTTAGGTTAGGCTAGGCAAGGCCAGGCTATAATAGAGTAGAGCACCATTAAGCTAGGTTATGCTAAGCTAGGTTTGAGTAGAGTAAAGCAGAGTAGAGTAGAGTAGAGCTAGGTTAGTCAAGCTAGGCTAGGATAGGGTAGGTTAGGCTAGGCTGGGCTAAAGCAGAGCAAAGTAAAGTAGAGTAGAGTAGAGCTCAGTTAGGTTAGGCTAGGAAAGAATAGAGCATAGTAGAGTTTAGTAGAGCTGAGTATAGCAAATGAGAGCAAAGTAGGGTAGAGTAGAGCACAGCAAAGTAGAAAGGAGTAGATTAGAGAATAACAGAGTATAGTAGGTTAGAGTAGAGTGTAATAGAGTAGAGTAGAGTATAGTTGAGTAGAGTAGAGTTGAGCTAACTCAGGTTAGGCTATGCTTGGCTAGGGTAGGTTAGGCTAAGCTAGAGTAGAGTAGAGTAGAGTTGAGTAGAGCACGATTAGTTTAGGCTAGATTAGGGTAGAGTAGAGTGAAGCAGAGTAGAGTAGATTAGAACAAAGCAGGACGGAGCAAAGTAGAGGAGAGCAGAGCAGGACAGAGTAGAGAAGAGTAAAGCAGAACAAAGTAGAGCAAAGTAGAGCTAGGTTAGTCTTGGTTAGGCTCGGCAACGCTAAGCTAGAATAGAGTTGGGTAGATTTGAGTAGAGTAGAGAAGAATCAAGAGAGGTTAGGCCTGGCTTGGCTTGGTTGCATTAGAGTAGAGTAGAGTAGAGTAGAGTAGGCTAGAGTAGAGCATATTAGAGTATAATAGAGTTAGGTGGAGTAATTCTATGTCAGGTTATGCAAGGCTAGGCTAAGCCAGGCTAGGTTAGGCTAGGCTAGGCTAGAGTTAAGTAGAGTAGAGTAGAGTTGAGAAGAGTAGAGTAGAGTGGAGTAGAGTTTAGTAGGGCAAGGTTAGGCTCAGCTAGTATAGCCTAGGCTATAATTGAGTAGAGTAGAGTATAGTTGAGTAGAGTAGAAGAGTGTAGAGCAAAGCATATTAGCATAAAGTAGAGTAGAGTGTGATAGAGTAGAGTAAAGTAGAGCTGGTCAAGGTTACGCAAGGCTAAGCTAAGCTAGAGTAGAGTAGCGAAGGGCTAGGCCAGGTTAGGCTAAGTTGGGCTAGGTTAGAGTAGAGTAGAGTATTGTATAATAGTGTAGAGTAGAGTAGAGTAGAGTGGAGTAGAGTAGAGTAAAGTAGAGTAGTGTAGTGTATAGTAGAGTATAATAGAGTTAAGTTTGGCTAGGCTAAGCTAGGCTAGCCTAGGTTATAGTTGGCTAGGCTAGGCTAGGTTAGAATAAAGTAGAGTAGAGTAGAGTAGAGCTAGGCTTGGCTTAGCCAAGCAAAGCTAGGCTCGAGTACATAACAAAGAAGAGGGGAGCATAGTAGAGTAGAGTAGAGTAGAGTAGAGTATAGCACAGCTAGATTAGGCTAAGCTAGGTTAAACATGACAAGACTATAGTAGAGTAATATTGAGCTAGGTTAGCCTAGGCTAGGTGAGAGTATAGTAGGGTAAAGTAGAGTATAATCTAGTAGAGTGGTTTTGAGTACGATAGAGAAGAGTAAAGCATAGTTAGGCTAGGCTAGGCAAGGATAGGCTAGTGTAAAGTAGGGTAGAGCTCAATTAGAGCATAGCAAACCTAAGTGAGCTGTGCAAAGAGGGTAGACTAGAACAGAGCAAAGAAGAGGAGAGCAGAGGAGAGTAGAGTAGAGTAGAGCAAAGCAAAGTAGAATAGAGCCATGTTGAGTAGAGTAGAGTATAGCAGAGTAGAGTAGACCTAGGTTAGGCTAAGCTAAGCTAGCTAGGCTATGTTAGAGTAGAGTATAATAGAGCAGAGTAGAGCAAAGTAGAGTAGAGTATAGTACAATATGGTAGAGTAGAGCTAGATTAAGTTAGGCTAGGCTAAGCTAGGTTAGGCTAGGCTAGTATAGAGTAGAGTAGAGTAGAGAAGAGCATAATATAGCTAGGTTATGTTAGGCTAGGTGAAAATGTACTAGAGTAGAGTAGAGTAGAGTAGTGTAGAGAAGAGTAGAGCTGAGCATAACATAGTAGAGTAAAGAAGTATAAAGTAGAGTAGAGCAGAGTAGAGCTAAGTAGAGTGGAGTAGAGTAGAGCAAAGTTAGTCTAGGATAGGCAGGGCTAAGCTAGGTTAAAGTAGAGTAGAGTAGAGTAAAAAAGAATAGAGCTGCTTTAGGCTTGGCTAGGCTATGTTGAATTAGAGAAAAGTAGAGTAGAGTAGAGTATAGTATAGTATAGTAGTCTATAGTAGAAAAAAGTGGAGTAGAGCTTGGTTATGTTAGGCTAAGCTATGCTAAGTTTGGCTAGGCTATGCTAAAGTAGAGTGGAGTAGAGTAGAGTAGAGAAGAGTGTAATAGAGTTGAGTAGAGTAGAGCTAGGTTCCACTAGGCAAGGCTAGGCACAAGTAAAGTAGATTAAAATAGAGCAAAGTAGAGTATAGCAGAGTGGAGTATAGTAGAGTAGTGTAAAGTATAATACCATAGAGTAGAGTAGATTAGAGTAGAGTAAAGCTGGGTTAGACAGGGCTAGGTTAGGCTTGGCTAAGTTTGAGTAGAGTAGAAAAGAGCTAAGTTTAGGCTTAGCTAGGCCAGGCTAAGTTATAGAAGTGTAGAGTAGAGTGGAGTAGTATAGAGTAGTGTAGAGTAGAGTAAAGTATAGTACAGCTAGGTTTGGCTAGGCTAGGTTAGTGTAGTCTATGCTAGGGTAGGCTAGGCAAAGCTAGGCTAGGCTAGAGTAAAATAGAGTAGAGTATAGTAGACTTGAGCTAAGTTAGGCTAAGCTTGGCTAAAGTATAATGGAGTAGAGCATAGTAGAGTAGAGTAGAGAAGAGCAGAGCAGAGTAGAGCTAGGTTAGGCTAGGTTGAGCTAAGCTAGAGCAGAGTAGAGTGGTGTAGAGTAAAGTAGAGCTATGCTATGTTGGCTTAGCTAGGCTAGGCTAAGTTAGGCTTAGCTTAAGTAGTAGAGTAGAGTAGAGTAGATCTATGTTAGGCTAAGCCAGGTTAGCTTAAGCTAAGCAAGGAAAGGCTAGAAAAGAGCTAAGTAGAGTAGAGCAAGAATAGAGCAGAGCAAATCAGAGTAAAACAAAATAGAGTAGAGCAGAGAAGAGCAGAGCAAAGTAGTGTAGAGTAGAGTAGAGTTGAGTAGAAAAGAGTAGAGTAAAGCAGAGGAGAGTAGAGCATAGAATAAAAAAGCATAGTAGAGTAGAGAAGAGTAGAGCAGAGTGGAGTAGAGTAGAGTGGAGCTAAGTTAGGCTAAGCTAGAGTAGAGTAGAGTAAAGTATAGTAGAGCTAGGTTAAGCAAGGCTTGGCTAGGCTAGGTTTTGCATGGGAAGGCTAGGCTAGATAGAGTAGAGTAGAGTTGAGAAGTGTGTAATAGAGTTGAGTAGAGCTAGTTTAGGCTAGGTTAGGTTAAACAAGGCTAGAGTAGAGTAGAGTTGAGTAGAGTAGAGTAAAGTAGGGTAGAGCAAAATAGAAAAGAGTAGAGAAGGGAAGAACATAGATAGATAGAGTAGAGTAGAGTAGAGTGGAGTAGAGTAGAGTAGAGTCAGGTTAGGCTAGGCTAGGGTATGCTAAGCTAGAGTAAAGTAGAGTTTAGTAGAGCTAATATAGGCTAGGCTAGGTTAGAGTATGGTAGAGTAGAGTATAGTGTAATAGAGTATAGTAGAGTAGAGTAGAGTCGAGTCGAGTAGAGTAGAGTTGAGTAGAGTAATGAAAATTAGAGTAGAGAAAAGTAGAGAAGAGTAAGGCAGAGTAGAGCAAACAAAAGCTAGGTTAGGCTAGGCAAGAATAGAGTAGAGTATAATAGAGTAAAGTAGAGTAGAGTAGAATTGAATTGGGTTAAGTTAGGCTAGGCTAGGTTAGGCTAAAGTAGAGTAATAGAGTAGAGTAGAGCTAGGTTAGGCCAGGTTAAGTTAGTTTAGGCTAGGCTAGGCAAGAGTAGAGTGGAGTACAATAGAGTTGAGCAGAGTACAATATAGTAAAGTAGAGCATAGAAGAGTGTAGTAGAGCAGAGTAGAGTAGAGTAAAATAGAGCTAGGTGATGGTAGCCTGAGCTAGGCTATAATGGAGTTAAGTAGAATAGAGCAGAGTAAAGTAGAGTAGAGCTGACCTTAGTTAACTTAGGTTGTGCTAGGCTAAGATAGATTAATAGAATAGAGTAGAATGAGTAGAGTTTGGTTAGGCTAGGCAAGCTTAGGCTAGGCTAGGCTAAGCTGAAGTAGAGTGGAGTTGAGTTAAGTAGAGTAGAGTATAATAGAGCATAATAGAGTTGGGAGTGTAGAGCAGACTAGAGATAAGTGCAGCAGAGCAGAGCAAAGTAGAGCAGACTAGAATAGAGCAGAGCAAAGTAGAGTAGTGTAGAGTAGAGCAGAGTAGAGTAGAGTAGAGTAGAGTAGAGTAGAGAAAAGCATAGAAGAGTAGAGTAGAGAAGAGAAAATTTGAGCAAAGCTGAGTAGAGTTGGAATAGGTTAGGTTGGCTTAGCTTGGCTAGGCTAGAGTAGAGTAGAGTAGGGTAGAGTAGAATAGAGTAGAGCAGAGTAGAGTAGAGTTGAGTAGAGCTAGGTTAGGCTAGTCTATGCTAAGTTAGAGTAGAGTAGAGAAGAGTAGAGTACTATATAATAGAGTAGAGTAGAGTGAAGTAGAGTAGAATAGAGTTGGGTAGGGTAGAGTAGAAAATAGTGGAGCTAGGTTTGGCTCGACTAATCTAGGCTAGGCTAGGCTAAGCTAGGCTAGGTCAGGCTAGAGTAGAGTAGGGCAGAGTATAGTAGAATATAGTAGAGTAAGGTACTATAGAGTTTGGCTAAGTTAGGCTAGGCTAGGGTAAGCTAGAGTAGAGTAGAGTAGAGCATAGTAGAATAGAGCAGAGTAGAACAAAGTAAAATAGAGCAGAGTAGAGCAGAGAATAGTAAAGTAGAGTCGAGCTAAGTTAGGCTAGGCTGGGCTAGGTTTGGCTATGCTAGGTTAAGTAGAGTAGAGTAGAGCATAATAGAGTAGAGCAGAGTAATGTAAAGCAATGTTAAGCTAGGCTAAGCTATGGTTTGCTAGGCTTGGCTAGAGTAAATTAGAGTAGAGTAGAGTAAAGTAGACCTAAGTAATGCTAGGCTAGAGTATAGAGCAAAAAAGTGCAGAGCAAAGATAAGTAGAGTAGAGCAGATCTAGCTTAGGTTAGGCTAGGCTAAGCTAGGCAAGGCTAGGCTAGGCTAAACTAGGCAAGGCTGAGCTAGGCTTTGCAAGGCTAGAGTAGAGTAGAGTATAGTAGAGTAGAGGGGAGCTTGGTTAAGCTAGTTTATGCAAGGTTAGAGTAGAGTAGAGTAACATGGGGTAGAATAAAGTAGAGTATAATAGAGTAGAGCTAGGTTAGGCTAAGCTAACTAGGCTATGCCAGGCTAGGGTGGGCTGGTTAGGCTAGGCTAGGCAAGGCTTGACTAGAGTAGAATAGAATTGGTAGAGTTATGTTAGATTGGGCCAAGCTAGGCATGGTTAGGCTAGGTTAGAGTAAAGTAGAGTAGAGTATAGTAGAGTACAGTAGAGTATAGAGTAGAGCTGTATAGAGTAGGTTAGATTAGAGTAAAGTAGAGTTGTATAGAGTAGAGCTAAGTGAAGTAGATAAGACTAGATTATAGCTAAGTTAGTTAAGGCTAAGCTAGGCTATGCTAGAGTAGAGTAGAGTAAAGTAAAGAAGAGCAAAGCTAGGTAAGGCAAAGCTATGTTAGGCTAGCTAGAGTAAAGATTAGAGTAGAGTAAAGCATATCTGAGTAGTGTAAACCAAAATAGGGAAGAGTAGAGTAGGACAGAGCAGATTAACCACAGCACAGCACAGCAGAGTAGAGCTAGGTTAGGCTAAGCTAGTCTAGGTTAGGCTAAGCAAGGAAAGGCTAGAGTACAGTAGAGCTTGGCTAGGCTAGGCAAGGCAAGGTTAAAGTAGAGTAAAATTGAGTAGAGTAGAGTAAAGTATTGTATAATCAAGCTAGTTTAGGCTAGGCTAAGCTAGTGTAGGTTAGGCTAAGCTAGGATAGGCTAGGGTAGAGTAGAGAAGAGTAGAACATGATTAGGTTATGTTCGATTAGGTTAGGCTAGTGTAGAGTAGAGTAGAGTAAAGTAGAGTAGAGTAGAGTAGAACAGAGTAGAGTAGAGTAAAGAAGAGTTGAGTGGAGTAAAAAAGAGTAGTGCAGAGCAAAAGAGAGTATAGTAGAGTATAATAGAGTAAAGTAAAGCATGAGAGAGTATAGTAGAGTAGAGCTAGGATAGGAAATGCTAGGCTAGGCTAGAGTAGAGTAGAGAAGAGCTAGGTTTGGCTAGGTAAAGTTAGGCTTTGTTAGAGTAGAGTATAATGGAGTACTATAGAGAAGAGTAGAGTAGAGTAGAGCAAAGAAGAGTAGAGTAGAGCAAAGAAGAGTAGAGTAGAGTAGAATAGAGTATAGTAGAGCTAGGTTAGGCTAGGCTATGGTTGGCTATGCTAAGCTAGGCTATAATGGAGTAGAGTAGAGGAGTAGAGTTGCATAGAGTAGAGCTATGTTAGGCTAAACTATGCTAAAGTACGTAGTAGAGAAAGGTAGAGCATAGTAAAGTAGAGCAGAGCTAGGTTAGGCTAGGCTAAGTTAGAGTAGAGTAGAGCATGGTTAGCCTAATTTAGGTTAGGCTATGTTAGAGTAGAGTAGAGTATAATCTAATAGAGTGGTGTAGAGCATAATAGAGAAGAGTAAAGCATGGTTAGGCTAAGCTAGGCTAGGTTATGCTAGGATAGGCTTGGCAAGGCTATGTTAGATTAGTGTAGAGAAGAGTAGAGTAGAGTCAAGAAGGGTAGGGCTCAGTTAGAGTAGAGTAGAGCTTAGCTGAGCTAAGCAAAGAAGAGTAGAGAAGAGTAGAGGAGAGCAGAGAAAAGAAAAGAAGAACAAAGCAGAGCAGAGTAAAGTAGAGTAGAGCAGGGCAAATAAAAATAGAGCAGAGTAGAGTAGTATAGAGTAGAGTAGAGTAGAGCAGAGTAGAGTAGAGCCAGGTTAGGCTAAGCTAGGCTAAGTTGGAGTAGAGTAGACTAGAGTAGAGTAGAATAGAGTGTAGTAGAGTAGAGTAGAGCTAGGTTAGGCTATGTTAAGCTAGGCTAAGCTAAGCTAAGTTAGGCTAGGCTAAGCTAGTTTAGGTTAGGCTAGAGTAGGGTAGACTAGAGTAGACAAGAGTAGAATATAGCTGGTTAGGTTAGGCTTGGCGAGGATAGGCTAGAGTAGAGTAAAGCATAGCAGAGTGAAGCAAAGTAGAGCATAGCAGAGCATAGTAGAGTAGAGCAGAGCAAAGTAAAGTAGAGCAGAGCTAAGTTAGTCTCAGTTAGGCTATGCTATGCTAAGTTAGAATAGAGTAGAGTAGAGTAGAGTAGAGAAGAATAAAGCTAGTTTAAGCTTGGCTAGGCTAGGTTAGAGTAGAGTATATTAGAGTAGAGTATAACAGAGTAGAGTAGAGAAGAGTAGAGTAGAGTAAAGTAGAGTAAAGTAGAGTATAGTAGAGCAGAGTAGAGAAAAGTAAAGCTAGGTTAGGTTAGCCTAGTCGAAGCTAGAGTTGAGTAGAAAAAAGCTAGGTTAAGATAGGCCTGGTTAGGCTAAGTTATAGAAGAGTAGAGTAGAGTAGTGTGAAATAGTGTAGGGTAAGATAAAGTAGTTTTGGGTGAGGCTAGGCTAGGCTAAGCTAGGCTAGGTTAGGTAAGGCTAAGCTAAGCTACGCTAGGCAAGGCTAGGGTAGAGTAAGGTAGAGTAAAGTAGAGTAGACTTGGGCAGAGCATAGTAAAGTAGTGTAGAGCAGAACATAGCAGAGCATCACAAATTAGAGAATAGTAGAGTAGAGCATAGTAAAGCATAGTAGAGCATAGCTAAGTTAGGCTAGGATAGGCTAGGCTAGGCTTGTCTAGGCTGGAGTAGAGTAGAGTAGAATAGAGCTAGGTTAAGTTAGGCCTTGCTAGGCTATATTAGAATATAGTAGAGTAGAGTATTGTATAGTAAAGGAGAGTAGAGTAATGCTAAGTTAAGCTAGGTTAGGCTAGGCTAACCTAGGCTAACAGGTCTAGGCTAGGCTAGGCTAGAGTTGAATAGACTATGGAAGTGTAGTGTAGAGTAGAGTGGAGTATAAGAGGGTTATGTTAGGTTATGTTAGGCAAGGCTAAGCTAGAGTAGAGTAGAGTAGAGTAGAGTAAAATATAGCAAAGTAGTACAAATTATAGCTGTGTAGAGAAGAGCTGAGCAAAGCAGTGTAGAGTAGAGCAAAATAAAGCAGAGTTTAGTAGAGCAGAGCAGAGCAAAGTAGAGTTGAACAAAGTTAGGCAACACTTGACTAGGCTACATTAAAATAAAGTAGAGAAGAGCAGAGTAGAGTAGAATAGGGTTAAGAAGAGAAGAGAAGAGTAGAGCAGAGTAGAGTTGAGTAAAGTTTAGTGTAGTATAGTTGAGCTGAATAAAGTAGAGTTGAGCTTGGTTAGGCAAGGCTTGGCTAGGCTAAGCTAGGCTAGGTTAGGATAATGTAGAAAAGAGGAGCATAGAGTAGTGTAAAGTAGGGTAGAGCTAGGTTAGGTTAGGTGACGCAAGGCTAGGCTAGAGTAAAATAGAGTACAATAGAGTAGAGCAGAGCAAAGTAGAGCAGAGATATTTAGAGTAGAGAAGAGCAGAGAAAAGCAAAGTAGAGCAAAGCTTGTTTATGCTAGGCTAGGCTAGGGAAAGCTAGAGTAAACTAGAATAGAGTAGAGTAGAGCTACGTTAAGCTAGGCAAGTCTAAGCTAGGTCCGTGTAGAGTAGAAGAAAGTAGAGTAGAGTAGAGTAGAGTAGAGTATAGTATAGTATAATAGAGTATAGTCGAGTAAAGCTAGGTTAGTTTATGCTAAGCTAGGGTAGGCTAGGTTTGGCTAAGCTATGCTTGAGTAGAGTAGAGTAGATTAGAGAAGAGTAGAGTAGAGCTGAGTTGAGTAGAGTAGTACAGAGTAGAGAAAAGTAGAGCAGAGAAGTAGAGTAGATTATATATAACATCCACCGATATGAAATGGCGCTCCACACACCATACCGTCAAGATAGAAAATAAGATAGTGTATAAAAATGTAACTCATATGAAAAGTCATAGTCCATCAAATACCACATCATCCATCCGAGTACATGAGTCAGAATCACCCTCACATAATACAAGACATAAGAATAACAGTCTCACTGAATACATCCAACAGCAACAATCAACTAACCAGAATGTCTCAGAAAATCACAGATCAGATCTCCTCCACTAGCCTACTGATCACGATCTCACCTAAAGCTGGGTGGCGTCAAGTCTGCCTAGCCACTGGAAAAATATAGATAATAAAGGAATGAGCTACGCCCAGTAGGAAAGACAGCTAGTAAAAAAAAAACTCTCATGCAAGAGAAGGATAATAGTAAGAGTATAGAAATACAGCATAATAATGTAGGGTGGAAAGGCACTCTCAGTCCCAGACTCTGACTAACCACAGTCACCCCCAGTCACACCAGAGTAGCTCTCCTCTGTGCTCCCAGGCAGCATGCCAGCGGGACAAGCCCATCTCTGCGCACGCATGGCGCCTAGGCAAAGCATGCCAGCGGGACACGCCCATCTCTGTGCACGCATCACAACGCCTAGCACCCGACACCGCAGCGTCTCTCGTCAATCAATCTTCTGGAGACTATAGACAGAACCAGTCACATAGATCTCTAGCCAACGTGAGACACCCCTGCCACCCTCAGGCACGCAGGCCTACACACTTGACTAGCCACGACGAGTCACCCCTGCCACTGCCACTCTCAGGCGCGCAGGCCTACACTCATGGACCAGAAGAGATCGACTCAGCCACCGTCCCAAGAAGTCCTCTCCCAACAATTTCCATAGAAGCTCACGCCCCTACAGTCATTGCCAAGCTCTAACTCCAAGATTCGGCAACATGTGTCCAGATACAACAAGGCGCATACCAGTCCACATGTATACTGTGCAAGCTAAGTCTGTACCGCACAGTTACCTACCACAACTACCCTAAAACATCATATAGGGCCTATAGTAGTCCGGTCCAATATGCCAATCCATGAAATATGCCAACAGTGAGTAACTGACTCAATCCATGTCATTGCCATCCAAGCAACACAAACTGTACCAAAATTCTGACTATTCTGGTAGCACCCAAGTGTCACACTTCCTTCCAACTCATCCAGCTGCACTGAATTTATGGGTAATTTCCAACAGTCAATTTCAACTTGACTACGTGATTTCCAAAAATCACCTCTTCCTCACTTCAGGAAATTTTAATTTCCAAAATAAATTTCTGCCCTTTATCCATTTTCCGAAATTCGGAATAAATTTCCGAATTTAAAATCCGCATATCCTTTTTCTGAAAATTCGGATTAATTTCCGAATTAAATTTTTTTTTTTTTCCGCTTCTCTCTCATCCGCGCCGCACTTCCCCTGAACCGGTTCTCGTCGCCGGTTCGGAACCCTTACGCGCTGAGCCGAGAACCCTGCCGACCGAAGTTAATAATCCGAATTCGGGCCGACGCTTAACATATAAATATTAATAATTAAAATAATTATTCACTTAATAATCAGACTAATCCCTAATTAGCCCTAATTCATCATCTTCCTTCGCCCGTCGCCCGCGAAATTCTAACCGTCGACTTTCCGGAAGTCTCCGTTTTCCCCGTCGATTTCCGGCGACCGAACGCAAGGAAACGCTAGCCTAAAGCTCGTACTAGCCTAAAAATTCCATATAATCAAGTCACGAAGCTAAATGTCCATGCAAAAATTTTCGCCGAAGTGTTGTCCGATCCAACTATGCCAATTCATGAAATTAAAATCATTCTAGCATTCAGATAACCTGAATAATGGCAATATGATAATATCAAAACCTAAGGCATGCTTCTATGCACAGAAATTCCAATTCGGCGAAAATTTTATATATTCTTCTTCATAAAAAAAAGAAACCCTAAAATGCAAAAATCAATAAATTGCATTAATCAATTCCAAAAACCCATATCCGCATGCTCAAGTAGCTATTTGCAAAATAATCCATATTTTTAATTTGCTAAATAACTAATTTAATCTTAATTTCCTACCTTTGCTCGCCGGCGATGGTGAAGTTCGCACGCGATCAACCGCAGCTCCTCGCCGAACGAAACCGGTACCAAAATGCTCGCCTCTGTTCCGCGAACCTCCGGTTACCAAAAGCCCCTTGGAAGGCTGCCGGAAAGTACCGCCGTTCGCCGCGATCACTTCGCCTCTAGCCGCCGTTCGAAACTCTGACAGCCGAACAGTTTAGGTTAAATACCCAGCTTAAACCGGTAATAACCCGTTAAGACCCATTAAGCGTCGGTTGACCTTCCAAAAACGCCGCTTAACACCCGATCAGCCGGTTAATCTCCACTGCTGATCTCGCCTGTCCGATCCGCTTATCCGCGGCTTATCCAAATGCACTCGCAAACGCACCTCAGCGAACCGCCCCGCCTTCGCTGAACCACTCCGGTCCGGTTCACGCGTGGTAAAAGAAAAAAAAAATCCAAATTCCGGTTTTTTTTTAAAAAAAATCTCGGTGCTCCGAAAAATCCCCAGAAAATTTCAAAAATTCCAATAGCCTCCAATTGAGCTCCTGGCTCATCCTATTGTCGATCTGAAATCATCCAAGCCACAATTGAATTATTGAAGATTAAACCTATAATATTTTACCGGGTATAACAAAAGAAGAGCAAAGCAGAGTAGTGCAAAGCATAGTAGAGTAGAGCTGAGCAAAGTAGAGAAAAGAACATTAGAGCAGAGAAGAGTAGAGTAGAGCAGAGCAGAGTAGAGTGGAGCTAGGTTTGGCTAGGTAGGGCTAAGTTAGGCTAGAGTATCGTAGAGTAGAGTATAGTAAAGTAGAGTAGAGCTAGGTTAGGTTAGGCATGGCTAGGTTAGAGTAGAGTAGAGTAGATTCGAGTAAAGCTTGGTTTGGCTAGCCTAGGCTAAGCTTGGCTATGGTAGGCCAGGCAAGGCTAGGCTTGGCTAGAGTAGAGTACATTAAAATAGAATAAAATAGAGCTAGGTTAGGTTAAAGTATAGTAGAGGAGAGTAGTGCAGAGCAGAGTAGAGTAGAGTAGAGTAGAGCTGAGGAAAGCAGAGCATTACAAAGCAGAGTAGAGAAGAGCTGAACGAAGTAGAGAAGAGGTAAGTTAGGCTAGGCTGGGCTAGAGTAGAGTTAGGTTTGGTTAGGTTTGGCTACACTAGGCTAGGTAATAGTAGAGTAGTTTATACACTTTTATAAGAACATTTTTTAAAGTTTTTTTTAATTAAAAAAATAAAACATAGTTTGACCAAAATAAATACAAAATTTATTCTTAAAAAATTATGGAAAAGTGAGATTTTTTTATAGAAAGTAAATAATATTTTATTCTTTTTAAAATATAACTATGTTATGAAGTTACTATACACAACAAATTTATTAAATATACAACTTTTTTATAGTAATTTTAAAAATTCATTTTATAAATATTATCTATTAATATGTTTTTCAATCAAAATTATCTTGAAAGTTAAACTTAAATGACAATATCTGCATCACATTAGTCATAGTTTTTAAAATTAGCAAAAAACATTTGCAAAATATTTTTTTTATTTTTTATATATTAAATAATTTTTTAGATTTTTTTGAATATTTTCTCTTAGTAATAAAAAACCTAATAAAAGACAAAATATTTTTCTATTCTTTAATAAAGTTATAGGTAAAACTATTTAAAAGAAAATATTTTTATTAAAACAAAAAAATCTAAATATAAGTTTTAAAGTAATTTAAATATATATTACATAAAAGTTGTTATGTTTTATACAACTATCTAATATAAGATTTTTAGTGATAATCTTTTTTATAATAATTTTTTTATTTTAGTGAATGAAAATTCAAAACTTATTTTTAAATATATACTTGAAATAGATTTTCTAAAAATTTTTTAATAATGAAAAAAATTATTATGAAATTGAATCAAAGCATTTTTTATGTCATATATTTTCTAAAATTATTTTGAAAAATACTTATTAATTTATTAAACTAATACATTGTATGCATAGTAGTGTCTTAAGAGTCTTTTTGTTGATTTCTAATACAAATTTATTTTTTTCATAATAGTTGATAGAAATCATTATTAAAATTAATTTTTTAATAAATAAACATTTTTTTTGTTTGATATTTTGACTAAAAAAATTTTAAAAAAAATTAAAAAAATTATCTTTAAAAAGTTATTATATTTTAAATTAAATCCTTTCCTAATTAAAATTCATGTATGTGATCCAAATGATGGTAGAGTAAAGTAGAGTGGAGTAGAACAAAGTAGAGCAGAGCAACATAGAGTGGAGTAGAGTAGGGTAGAGTAGAGTAGAGTAGTGTAGAGTAAAGTAGTGTAGATCAAAGTCTTGTAGAATAGAGCAAATTAAAGCATAGTGGAGCATAGCAGAGCAGAGCAGAGTAGAGCAAAGTAGAGTATAATAGAGCTAGGTTTGGCTAGTCAAGTTTAGAGTAGAGTAGAGTAGAGTAGAGGAGAGGAGAGTGGGGCAGAGTGGAGTAGAGCTTGTTTAAGTTAGGCTAGGCTAGGCCAGGTCAGAGAAGAGTAGAGTAGAATAGAGTGGAGTGAAGCTAGGCTAGGTTAAGATAAGCTAGGCTAGGCTAGGGAAGGGTAGGTTAGGCTAGAATAGAGTATAATAGAGTAGAGTAGAGTAGAATATGGTTAGGATTAAGTAGGCTAGGTTAGGCTAGAGTAGAGTAGAATAGAGTAGAGTAGAGCAGAGTAGAGTAGAGCAGAGTAGAGTAGAGCAGAGAAGAGTAGAGTAGAGAAAAATAGAGCTAAGCTAGGCTCGGCTAGACTAAGTTAGAGTAGAGTAGAGTTCAATAGGGATTAGTAGAGTAGAGTAGAGTAGAGCTAAGCTCGGCTAGGTTAGGGTAGGGTAGGCTAGAGTTGGGTAGAGTAGATTGGAGTAGAGTTAAGTTTGACTAAGCTAGGCTAGTCTAGAGTATAGAATAGAGGAATGCATAATAAATTAGAGCATAGTAGAGTAGAGAAGAGAAGAGTATAACATTGTAGAGCAAAGTAGAGTAGAGCTAGGTTTGGCTCAGCTTGACTAAGCTAGGCTATGCTGGAGTAGAGTGGAGTAGAGCAAGGTAGAGCTTGGTTAGGCTAGGCTAGTTTAGAGTAGACTTAAGTAGAGTTTAGTGGAGTAGAGTAGAGTAGAGTATAGTAGAATAGAGCTAGGTTAGGTTAGGTTAAGCTAGGATAGGATAGGGTAGGCTAGGATGGGCTAAAGTAGAGTAGAGTAGAGTAGAGTAGAGCTAAGTTAGGCTAGGATAGGTTAGAATAGAATTGAGTATAGTAGAATAGAGTAGAGGAGAGTGTAATAGAGTAGAGTAAAATTGAGTAGAGTAGAATAGAGTAGAGTAGAGTTGAGTTGAGTAGAGTATAATAGAGTAAAGTAGGGTATAGTAGAGTAGAGTAGAGCAGAGTAGAGTAGAGGAGAGAAGATGAGAGGGAAGGAGAGGAGTGTAGAGCATAGTAGAAGATATAAAGTAGAGCTAAGCAAAAGAGTAGAGTAAAGCATTACTAAGTAGAGCAGAGCAGAGTAGTATAAAACAGAACATAGCATGATAGAGTAGAGTAGAGTAGAATAGAGCTAAGTTAGGCAAGGCTAGGTAAATTAGAGCAGAGTGGAGTAGAGTAGAGTAGAGTAGAGCTAGGTTGGGTTAGGCTAAGCTAGGGTAGGCTACACTAGAGTGAAGTAGAGTGGAGTAGAGTAGATTTGAGTAGAGTAGAGTTAGATTAGATAAGATTTTGCTAAGCCAAGCTAGGCTAGGGCATGGTAGAGTAGAGTAGAGTAGATTAGAGTATAGTACAGCTGAGATGAGTATAGTAAAGGAGAGAAGTGGAGAGGAGAGTAGAGGATAGCAAAATAGACCAAGGTATAGTAGAGCAGAGTAGTGTAAAGTAAAGTAGAGCACAGTAAAGAAGAGTTGAGTAGAGTAGAGTAGAGCTGAGCAGAGCATAGTAGAGTGGAGTAGAATAGAGAAGAGTATAGTGGAGTAGAGCAGAGCAAAGCAGTGAAAGTTAGGTTAGGCTAAGTTAGGATAGGTTAAGCTAGGCTCGATTAAAGTAGAGCTAGGTTAGGCTATACAATGATAGACTAGTTTGGAGAAGAGCATAGTATAGTAGAGTTGAGTGGAGTAGAGTAGAGTGAAGTATAGTATAGTAGAGTAGAGTAGTTTACAGTAGAGTAGAGCAAGGTTAGGTTAGAGCTGGCTGGGCTAGGCTATGATAGGTTAGGCAAGGCTAGGCTAAGTTAGGAAAGGATAAGCTATGCTAGGTTAGAATCGAGTAGAATAGAGTAGAGTAAATAGAGTAAAGTATAATAGAGTATAGTAGAGGAAAGAAGAGTGGAATTTGGTTAGGTAAGGCTAGGCTAGGCTAGGTAAGGCAAGGATAGGCTAGAGTAGAGTAGAGTAGAGTAGAGAAGAGTAGAGTAAAGCTTAGTTAAGCCAGGTTAGGCTAGGCTACATTAGGCTAGAGTAGAGTAGTGTTGAGTTGAGTAGAGCATAGTAGAGTACAATAGACCACATTAGAGTAGAGTAGAAAAAATAAAGAAGACTATAATAGAGTAGAGCAAAGCATAGTAGAATAAAGCACAGTGGAGCAGAGTAGAGTAAAGCAAGATTAGGCTAAGGTAGGCTCGACTAGGTTAGAGTAGAGTAGAGTAGAGGAGAGTGGAGTAGAGTAGTGTAGAGTAGAGAAGAGTATAATAAAGTAGAATAGAGTATCATTGAGCAGAGTTGAATATAATAGAGTTAGGTTTGGCTAGGCTAGGTGAGGCTAGGCTAAACAAGACTTGGTTAGGCTAGGCTAGAGTAGAGTAGATTAGGGTATAGTAGAGCAAAGTGAGGTTAGGTTAATCTAGCCTAGGCTAAAGTAGGGTAGAGTAGAGTAGGGTAGAGTAGAGCAGAGTAGAGTAGAATAGAGTAGAGCAGAGCTTAACATAATGGAGTAGAGTAGAGCAGAGCAAAGCTAGGTTAGGCAAAGCTAGGCTAGGTAAGGCTAGAGTAGAGTAAAGCAAGGTGAGGCTAAGCTAGGATAGGTTAGGTTAGGATAGAGTAGAGTAGAGTAGTGTAGAATAAAGTAGAGTAGGGTAGAATAGAGTAGAATAAAGTAGAGTAGAGTAGAGTAGAATAAAGTAAAGTAGAGCTAGGTTGGGCTAGGATGAGCTAGAGTATAGTAGAGTAGCATAGATTTGTGTAGGGTAGAGCAGAGCAGAGCAAAAAAGAGCATAGTAGAGGAGAACAGAGTAGAGCTAGGTTAGGTTAGGCTAGGCTAGGTACGGTTAGGCTTGAGTAGAGTAGAGTAGAGCCAGGTAAGGATAGGCTTGGCTAGATTTGTTTGGAGAAGAGTAGAGTAGAGTAGAGCGGAGCAGAGTAGAGTTGAGTAGTGTAGAGTACAGTAGGGTATGGTATAGTAGAGTAAAGTAGAGCAGAGCTAGGCAAGGCTATGATAGGCTAGTTTAGGGAAGGCTAGGCCTGGGTGAGTAGAGTAGAGTAGAGTAGGGTATAATAGAGAAAAGTAGATCACAACATAATAAAACAAAGTAGAGTAGAGCAGAGTAGAATAGAGCTTAACACAATGGAGTAGAGTAGAGCAGAGTAGAGTAGAGCAAAGCTAGGTTATTATAGACTAGGCTAAGTAAGGCTAGAGTAGAGTATAGTAAAGCTAGGTCATGGTAGTCTAGGGTAGGTTAGGTTAGAGTGGAGTAGATTAGAGTATAGTACAGTAGAGTAGAGTAGATTAGAGTAGCATAGAGTAGAGTATAATAAAGTAAGATAGAGTAGAGTAGAGTAAAGGAGAGCTAGGTTAGGCTAGGCTGAGCTAGAGTAGAGTAGAGCATTGCATTGCATAGTAGAGTATTGTAGTGGAGAGCAGAGCAGAGTATAGCAGAGCTAGGTTAGGTTAGGCTAGGCTAGGTTAGGCTAGAGTAGAGTAGAGTAGAGCTTGGTTAGGATAGGCTGGGCTAGATGAGTTTGGAGAAGAGTAGAGTAGAGTAGAGTGGAGTAGAGTAGAGTTTAGACAAGTATAATAGACTAAAGTAGAGTAGAGTAGTGTATAGTAGAGTACAATTGAGCTAAGCTAGGAAAGGCTAGGCTAGGCTATACTAGACTAGGGTAGGCAAGTCTAAGGAAGGCTAGGCTAGAGTAGAGTAGAGTAGAGCTAGGTTAGGCAAGGCTAAGAAAGAGTACAGTAGAATAGATTAGAGTAGAGTTTAGCAGAGTAGAGCAGAGCAAAATAGAGCAAAGTCAGACATAGTAGAGTATAGCGAGGTTAGGCTAGGCAAGGCTAGACTAAGCTAGGTTAAGGTAGAGTAGAGTAAACAAGAGTAGAGTATATTTAAGTTAGGCTTGGCTAGGCTAAGTTTCAGTAGTGTAGATTAGAGAAGAGTAAAGTAGATTAGAGTAGAGTGTAGTAGAGTAAACTAGAGTGGAGCTAGGTTAGGTTAGGTTATGCTAGGCTAAGCTAGGGTAGGCTAGGCTAGGTAAGGTTAGGCTAGGCTAGACTAGCTAGAGCAGAGTAGAATAGAGTACAGTAAAGTAGAGTAGAGTAGAGTAGAGCTAGGTTAGGCTACGTTAGGCTAGGCTGGGCTAAACTAGGCTAGAGGTAAGAAGGGAGGAGTAGAGCAAAGCACAATAGAGTAAAGCATAGCATAATAGAGCTGAGCAGAGTAGAGTAAAGTAGAGAAGAGAAGTGCAGAGTAGAGATGAGTAGAGAAAAGTAGAGATCATTTAGGATAAGCTATGCACGATTATAATTGAGTAGAGTTTAGCTAGGCTAGGCTAGTTTAGAGTAGATTAGAGTAGAGTAGAGTAAAATAGAGTAGAGTAATGTAAAGTAGAGTAGTGTAAAGAAGAGCAGAATAGATTAGAGTAGAGCTAGGTTATGCTAAGCAATGCTAAGCTAAGCTAGGATAGGTTAAGTTAAGCTAGGCTAGAGTAGGAAAGATTAGAGTGGCATAAAGTAGAGTAAAGCTAAGTTAGGTTAGGCTAGGCTAAGCTACAATAGAGTACAATAGAGTAGAGTAGAGTAGAGAAAAGTAGAGCACAATAGAGTAGAGCAAAGTAGAGCTGAGTAGAGCTAGATTATGTTAGGCTAAGCTAGAGTAGAGTAGAGTAAAGCTAGGTTGGAGTAAAATAGAGTAGAGTGGATAAGTGTAGAGTAGAGTAGATTAGAATACAATAGGGTGGAGTATAGTAGAGTAGAGTAGTGTAGAGTAGGGCAGAGTTAGGTTAGGCAAGGCCAGGCTAAGCTGAGATAGGCTAAGGCTAGGGTAGGCAGAGTAGAGAAGAGTAGACTAGAGTATCATAAAGTAGGTTATAGCTTGGTTAGGTTAGGCTAGATTTGAGTAGAGTAGAGTATAGTAGAGTAGGGTAGAGTAGAGTACAGTAAGGCAAATAAGAGTAGAGAAGAGTAGAGTTGAGTAGAGCTAATCTAGGTCAGGCTAGGTTGAATGGACTAGATTGGAGTAAAGTGGAGTAGAGTAGAGAAGAGTAAAGCTAAGTTAGGCAAGGCTAGGATAGAGTACAATAGAGTAGAGTAGAGTAGAGTAGAGTAGAGCAGAATTGAGATGAGTAGAGTAGAGCATAGAAAGGAAAGGCTAGGTTAGGCAGCACTAAGCTAAGCTAAGATAGAGTAGAGTAGAGTAAATAGAGTATAGTAGAGTAGAGCTAGGTTAGGCTAGGGTAAGCAAGCCTAAGTTGGAGTAGAGTAGAGCATAGTGGAGCAGAGTATAGTAGAGCTGGCTTAGGCTGAGCTTGGCTAGGCTTGGCTTGATATGCTAGGCTACATAATGTAGAGTAGAGTTGATTATATTAGAGTAAAGTAGAGTAGAGTAATATGGAGTACAGCTAAGTTAGGATAGGCTACCCTAAGGTTGGCTAGGGTTGGCTATGCTAGGCTAGAGTAGAGTAAAGTAGGGTAGAGTAAAGTAGAATAGAGCAAGTTAGGCTAAGCTAGGCTAAACTAGGCTAGATTAGAGTAGAGTACAATAGAGTGGAATAGAGTAAAGTAGGATAGAGTAGTGTAGAGCAGAGCATAGTAGAGTAGTGCAAAGCAGAGAAGAGCAAAGTAGAGCTTAGTTGAGCTAAGCAGAGCAAAGTAGAAAAAAGCTAGGTTAAGCTAGGCTAAGCTATGCTAGGTTAGAAAAAAGAAAAGTAGAGAAGAATAGAGCATTGAAAAATAAAACAAAGCATAGTAAACCAGAGCAGAGTATAATAGAGAAATTCAAAAAAGAGAAAAGCTGAGCAAGAAAAGTATAGTAGAGTTAGGTTAGGCTAAGCTTGGTTAGGCTAGCTAGGCTAGGCTAGAGTAGACTATAGTAGAGCAGAGTAGAGAAGAGCAAAGCAAAATAAAGTAGAGGAGAGTAGAGCAGAGTAGAGAAGAGCAAAGCAGAGCAGGGTAGAGGAGAGTAGAGTAGAGTAAGGTACAATAGAGTAGAATAGAGTAGAGCATAGTAGAGCTAGGTTGGGCTAAGCTAGGCTGGGCTAGGCTAGGTTAGGCTAGTATAAAGTAGAGTAGAGCAAAGCAAAATAAAGTAGAGGAGAGTAGAGCAGAGTAGAGAAGAGCAAAGTAGAGCAGGGTAGAGGAGAGTAGAGTAGAGTAAGGTACAATAGAGTAGAATAGAGTAGAGCATAGTAGAGCTAGGTTGGGCTAAGCTAGGCTGGGCTAGGCTAGGTTAGAGTAGAGTTGAGTAGAGTAGATCATAGTATAATAGAGTAGAGTAGAGTAAAGCTAGGTTAGGCGAGGCTAGGCTTGCTTATGCTAGGTTAGGCAAGGTGAGAGTGTAGAGTTGAATGGGGTTGAGTAGAGTATAGTAGAGCATAGTAGATTAATGTAGAGCAAGATTAAGCTAGGCTAGGCTAGGGTATTGTAGAGTGGAGTAGAGTAAAGCAGAGCAGAGTAGAGTAAAGAAGAGTAGAGTATAGCAGAGTAGAGATTAGTAAAGCAAGGTTAGGTTTGGCTATGCTATATTATGCTAGGCTAGAGTAGAGCTGTGAAGAATAGAGTAAAGTATAATAAAGCAAGGTTAGGCTAGGCTCGGCCACGATAAGCTAGAGTAAAGCAGAGTAGAATAGAGTTGACCTTGGTTATGCTTAGCTAGGCTAGGCTAGGCTATGCTAAATTAGGCTTGAGCAGAGTAGAATAAAGTATAGTAGAGTAGAGTAGAGTAGAGCAAAGCAGAGTAGAGAAGAGTAGAGTTGGCAAAGCAGAGCAAGTAGATTAGAGCAGAGCAAAGTAGAACTAAGAAGAGCAAAGTAGAGTAAAGCTAAGTTAGTGTAGGCTATAATACAGTAGAGTAGAGTAGAGTAGATTAGAATAGAGCTTGTTTGGGCTAGGCTAGGTTAAATTTTAGTCAAGTAGAGTAGAGTAAAGTAGAGGAGAGTAGAGTAGAGCTAGGTTAGGATAGGCTAGGTTTGACTAGGTAAGCCTAGGCTAGGCTAGAGTAGAGTAGAGTAGATTAGAGTAGAGTAGAGTAGAGTGGAGTAGAGTAGAGTAGAGTAGAGTAAAATAGAGAAGTGTAGAGTTCACTAGAGTACAATAGAGTAGAGTATAGTAGTGTAGAGAAGAGTAGAGTAGAGTAGAGAAGAGTTGAGAAGAGCAGAGTAGAGTAGATAAGAGCAGAGTAGAGTAGAGTAGAGTAGAGTAATACAAAGTAAAACCTGATTGGGATAAGATAGGCTAGTTTAGGCTAGGCTAGAGTAGTTTAGAGCTAGGTTAAGCTAGGCTAGGTTCAGTTAGGTTAAAGTAGAGTAGAGTAGAGTAGAGTAGTGTAGATTTAGGTTAGGTTAGGCTATGCTAGGCTAGGTTACAGTATAGTATAATAGAGTAGAGTAGAGCTTTGTTAGGCTAGGCTAGGCTTGGCTAAGTTAGGCAAGGATAGGCTAGGTTAGGCTAGGTTAAAGAAGTGTAAAGTAGAGTAAAGCTAAGTAGAGTAGAGTACCGTAGCATAGAGCTAGAGTAGAGCAGCATAGAGTAGAGACTAGAGAGCAGAGTAGAGATAAGAATAGTAGGGAAGAGCATAGCAGAGTAAAGAAGAGCTAAGTTATGCTAGGAAAACTTAGGCTTGGCTAGGCTAGGTTAGTGTAGAGTAGAGTAGAGTATAGCTAGGTTAGGCTTGGCTAGGCTAGGCTAAAGTAGAGTAGAGTAGCATATAATAGAGCTAGGTTAGGCTATGTTAGGCTAAGCTAAACTAGGCTAAGATAGGTCAGGCTAGGTTAGGCTAGAGTAGGGTAGAGTAGAGCTCAATTAGGCTAGGTTAGGTTAGGCTAGGCAAGAGTAGAGTAGCATAGAGTAGAGTAGAGCAAAGTAGAGTAGAGCAAAGTAGAGTAGAGTTGAGTAGAGTAGGGAAGAGCAAAGCTAGGTTAGGCTAAGCTAGGTTAAGGTAGGTTATAGTACAGTAGAGTAGAATAGAATAGAGCAAAGTAGAGTAAAGTAGAGTAGAGTAGAGTAGAGCTAGGTTAAGCAAGGCTAGGCTAAGCAAGGATAGGCTAGGCAAGGCTAGAGTAGAGTAGAGTAGAGTAAAGTGGAGTAGAGTAGAGCTAGGTTAGGCTAGAGTATAGTAGAGCAGAGTAGAGTAGAGTAAAGTGGAGAAGAGTAGAGTAGAGAAAAGTAGAGTAGAGTAAAGCAGAGTTGGGGATAGCAGAGCAAGGTTAGGTTAGGCTAGGCTAGGTAGGCTATGCTAGGATAGAGTAGAGTAGAGTTAGGTTCAGTAGAGTATATTGTATTTGAGCAAAGTTAAGTGTAGTAAAGTAAAGTAAAACTAGGTTAGGCAAGGCTAAGTTAGGCTATGCTAAAGTAGAGTAGAGTAGAGCTAGGTTAGGCTAAGCTTGGCTAGGTTAAGTTAAATTAGGCTATAGTATAGTAGAGTATAGTAAAGATGAGTAGAGCATAGCAGAGTAGAGCAAAGAAAAGAAAAGTGGAGTAGTGTGGAGTAGAGCAGAGTATAGCTAAGTTAGTCTATTTAGCTAGCCTAAGCTAGGCTAGAGTAGATTAAAGTTGAGTATAGCGAAGTTAGGCTTGGCTTGGCTATGCTAGATAAGAGTAGAGTAGAGTAAAGTAGACTAGAGTAGAGTAGAGATAGATTAGGCTATGCTAAGTTGAGCTTGGCTAGGCTAAGGTTGTCTAGGCTACGCTAGGCTAGAGTAGAGTAGAGTAGAATGGAGTAAAGTAGAGCATAGTTAGGCTAAGTTGGAGCAGAGTAGAGTAGGGTTGAGTAAAGTAGAGCAAAGCAAAGTAGAGCAAATTAGAGTAGAGCAGAGTAGAGTATAGTAGAGCTGAGCTGAGTAGAGCAGAGGAGAGCGAGGTTAGGCTAAGTTTGGCTAGGCTAGGATAAAGTAAAGTAGAGTTGAGAAGAATTGAGTAGAGTAAAGTAGAGTAGAGTGGAGAAAAGTAGAGCTAGCTTAGGCTATACTAGGCTATATAATACTATGTTAGGCTAGTCTAGGCTAAGCAAGAATAGGCTAGCCTAGGTTAGGGTAGAGTAGAGTAGAGTAGAGTAGTGTAGAGTAAATTAGAGTAGATTAGAGTATAGTATAATATAATCGAGTAGAGTAGAGTATAGTTAGCTTAGGCTAAGCTTGGCTTGGCTAGGCTAGGCTAGGTTAGGCTTGGCTAGAGTAGAGTAGAGTATAGTAGAGTGTAGTAGACTAGAGCTAGGTTAGACTATGCTAGGAAAGGCTTGGCTAGGCTAGAGAAGAGTAGAGTAGAATAGAGTAGAGCTAGGTTAGGCTAGGTTAGGTTATGCTATCCTAATTTGGAGTTAAGTAGAGTAGAGTTGAGTAGAGCTAAGCATAATAGAGTAGAGTAGAGTAGAATAATACAGAGTAGAGCAAAATAGAATATAGAAAAGTAGAATAGAGCAAAGCAAAGTAGAATATAGAGAGCAGAGTAGAGTAGAACTAGGTAAGGCAAAGCTATGCTAGTTTAAGCTATACTAGGCTAGGTTTGAGTATAGTATAGTATAGTAAAGTGGAGTGGAGTAGAGTAAAGAAAAGTGTAGTAGTGTAGAATAGAGTAGAGTATAATAGAGTAAAGTAGAGTAGAGTGGAGCTAGGTTAGGCTAGGCTTGGTTAAGTTAGGCTTGGTTAGTCTTGGCTAGAGTAGAGTAGAGTAGAGATAAGTTTGGTTTGGCTAGGCTAGGCTAGAGAAGAGTAGAGTAGAGTAGGTAGAGCAAAGAAGAGCAGAGCAGACTGGAGTAGAGTAGAGCAGTGTAGAGTAAAAAAGTGTAGAGTAGAGTAGAGCAGAGTAGAGTAGAGTAGAGTAAAGCTAGATTAGGCTATGCTAGGCTAGAGTAGGGATGACTATAGTAAAGCAGAGTAGAGCATGGTTATGCTAGGCAAGGCTATGCCTGGTTAGAGTTTAGTAGAGTAGAGTATAGTGTAGTATACTAAAGTGGAGTAGAGCTAGGTTTGGCTAGGATTGGTTAGGCTTGGTAGGCTAGAGCAAAGTAGAGTAAAATAAATTAGAGTAGAGAAGAGCAGAGCAGAGTAGGGCAAGGTTATCCTTGGCTAGGCTAGGTATGATTAGAGTAATAGTAGGGCCGAGCAGAGCAGAGCAAAGCATAGCAGAGTAGAGCATAGTCTAGTAGAGCAGAGCAGAGTAGAGTAGAGCATAGCATAGTAGAATAGAGCAGAGCGGAGTAGACTAGAGTAGAGCAGAGCAAAGCAAAGTTGAGCAAAGCAGAGTAGAGCAAAATAGAGCAAAGCAGAGCTAGGTTAGGCTAGGTTAGCTTAGGCTAAGCTAGAGTAGAGTAGAGAAGTGTAGAGTAGAGTAAGGTTTGGCTAGGCAAAGCTAGGCTAGGTCAAAATTAACTAGAGTGGAATAAAGTAGAGTAGAGCTAGGTTAGGCTACGCTTGGCATGGCTAGAGTAGGCTAGGCTAAGGTAGAGTAGAGCACAGTAGAGTAGTGTAAAGTGGAGTAGAGTAGAGATAGGTTAGGCTTGGCTAAGCTAGGCTAGAGTCGAGCAAAGTAGAGTAGAGTAGAGCAAAGTAGAGTAGAGCAGAGTAGAACAGAGTCTAGCAGAGCAGAGTAGAGTAGAGCATAATAGAGTATAGCATAACAGTGCAGGGTAGAGCAGAGAATAGTAAAGCGTAGAAGAGTATTATTCAGTTAGGCTAGGCTTGGCTAGGCTAGGTTAGGTAGGGATAGGCTAGGTTAGGCTAGAGTAGAGTAGAATAGAGGAGAGTATAGTACAGTAGAGTAGAGTAGAGATAGGTTATGTTAGAAAAGGCTAGAGTACAATAAAGTAGAGTAGAGTAATGTAGAGCAGAGCAGAGTAGAGCTAGGTTAGGCTTGGTTAGACTAAGCTAGGCTAAGCCAGGCGAGGTTGGGTTAGTGTTGAGTAGAGTAGAGTAGAGTAAAGCTAGGTTAGGCTAGTGTAGGCTGATCTAAGTTAGAGAAGAGTAGAGTAGAGTATATAGGAGTAGAGGAGAGTATAGTAAAGTAGAGTAAAACTAGGTCAGGCTAGGCTAGGTTAGAGTAGAGTTGAGTAGAGTATAGTAGAGTAGAGCTAGCTTAGGTTATCCTAGGCTAGGCTAGGCTACACTAGGCTAGTGTAGGGAAAAGTATAATAGAGTAGAGTAGAGTAGAGTAGAATTGAGCAAAGTAGGGCATAGTATCATAGAGCAAAGTAGAGTATAGTAGAGAAAGCAGAGTAGAGCAATGAAAAGTAGAGCAAAGTAGAGTAAAGTAGAACAGAGTAGAGTAGAGTAGAGAAAAGCTAAGTTAGGTTAGGCTAGGCTAGAGTAGAGTAGAGTAGAGCAAGGTTAGGCTTGGCTAAGCTATGTTAAAGTAGAGTTGAGTAAATTATAATAAAGTTTAGTAGGATAGAGTAGAGTTGATTAGAGTAGAGTAGAGAAGAATAGAGCTAGGTTTGGTTTGGCTAGGCTAAACTAGGTAGGCTAGGTAAGGCTGGGCTAGGCTTGGCTTGAGTAGAGTAGAGTAGAGTAGAGTGGAATAGAGTAGAGTAGAGTATAGCAAGGTAGAGTAGAGTACAGTAGAGTAGAGCAAGGTTAAGCTAGGCTTGGCTTGGCTTGAGTACAATCGATTGGAGTAGAGTATAGTAGAATAGATCAAAGAAGCGTAGAGTAAAGCAGAGTAGAGTAGAGTAGAGCAGAGCAGAGCAGAGCAAAGTAGAGCAGAGCAAAATTGAGCCATGCAGAGCAGAGGAAGGTTAAGCTGAGCTAGGCTGAGGAAGTCTAAGCTTGAGTAGAGTAGAGTAGAGCTAGGTTTTGGTTGGCTAGACTAGGCTAAGTTAGAATAAAGTATAGTAGAGTAGAATAGAGTAGAGTTGAGTGGATTAGAATATAATATTGTAGAGTAGAGTATAATGGAGCAGAGTAGTGCTAGGTTAGGCTAGGTTAGGATCGGATAAGGTAGGCTAGGCTAGAGTAGAGTAGAGTTGATTAGCATAGAGTATAGTAGAGTATAGTAGAGCTCAGTTAGGTTAGGCCAAGCTGTGCTAGAATAGAGTAGAGTAGATTATAGCAGAGTAGAGTAGAGTAGAGTAGAGCAGAGTAGAGCAAAGAGAGTAGAGTAGGGTAGAGCTAGTTTAAGCTAAGCAATGCTCAGTTGTCTAGGCTAGACAAGGCTAGAGTTGAGTAGAGTAGAGTAAAATAGAGTAAAGTAGAGTATAGTAGAATAGAGTAGAGCAGAGTAGAGTAGAGTAAAGTATAGTAGAGTACAGTAGAGAAGAGCTAGGTTAGGGTAGGCTAGGTAAGGTTCGACTAAGCTAGCCTAGGCTAATGTAGAGTAGAGAATGATAGAGTATAGTAGAGTAAAGTAGAGTCGAGTAGAGGTAGGCATGGTGAGGCTAGGCTAGGCTACACTAGAGTAGAGTACAATAGAGTAGAGTGGAGTAAAGAAGAATAGAGTATAGTAGAGCAAGGTAGAGTAGATCAGAGTAGAGAAGAGCAACTTAAAGCAGAGAAGTGTAGAGTAGAGTAAAGTAGAGTAGAGTAGAGTAGGGCAAGGATAGGCTAGGCTAGGCTAGAGTAGAGTAAAGTAGAGTAGAGCTAGGTTAGGCTAAGTTAGGGCAGAGTGCCATATAGTGGAGTAGAGTAGTGTAGATTAGAGTAGAGTAGGACTTTGTTTAGCAAGGCTAGGCTAGGCTAGGCAAGGGTAAGCTAGGTTAGGCTAGGTTAGAGTAGAGTAGATGAGAGTAGAGTAAAGAAGACTCGAGTTGAGTAGAGTAGAATGAGGCTTGGTTATGTTATGCTAGGCTAGCATAGGCAAGAGTAGATTTGTGTAGAGTAGAGTAGAGCAGAGTAGAGTAGTGTCGAGAGGAGTACAGCAGAGCAGAGCAGAGTAGTGTGGAGAAGAGAAGAGCAGCAATGAGTAGAGTAGAGCAGAGCATATGAGTGCAGAATAGAGTATAGTAGAGTGGGGCTAGGTTAGGTTTGGCTAGGCCTTGCTAGGCAAGGCTAGAGTAGAGTAGAGTAGAGCTTGGTTAGGCATGGCTAGGTTAGAGTAAACTAAAGCAGTGTAGAGTAGATTAGAGTAGAGGTAGGTTATGGTAGGCTAGGCTAGGCTATGTTAGTGAAGGTTAGGCTTTGCTAAGCTATGATACGATAGACTAGGCTAGAGTAGAGTAGAGTAGAGCTAGGTTAGGCCAGGTTAGAGTATAATAGAGTAGAGGAGATTAGAGCAAAGCAGAGTAGAATAGAGCAAAGTAGGGCAAAGTAGGGTAAAGTGGAGTAGAGTAGAGCTAAGTTAAGCTAGGCAAAGCAAGGCTAGAGTAGAGTAGAGTAAAGAAAGACTAGGCTAGGCTACTTTAGAGTAGGGTAGAGTCGAGTAGTGTAGTGTAGAGTAGAGTCGAGTCGAGTGGAGTAGAGTAGAGTAGAGTACAATACAGTAGAGTAGAGTCCTTCTTCTACTTCTCCTTCTTCTTCTTCTTCTTCTTCTTTTACTTCTACTTCTTCACGTTCTTCATGTTTTT